>JAHTLZ010000225.1:65521-91008 GCA_023846285.1 Phrynocephalus versicolor | reverse complement strand
GT
This sequence comes from Phrynocephalus versicolor, assembly GCA_023846285.1. Taxonomy (NCBI): domain Eukaryota; kingdom Metazoa; phylum Chordata; class Lepidosauria; order Squamata; family Agamidae; genus Phrynocephalus; species Phrynocephalus versicolor. Next base: position 91,006 of record JAHTLZ010000225.1, on the reverse strand, counting down.
AAAAAAAAAAAAAAAACAGAAATGCATTGCAGCCCCGTGTGGTTCCAGGTTACAAAATTTATGGGTTACAGAGTGTCATGGGGAATGGATCGACTTTGTAACCTGAGGTACCACTGTAATGATAAACATGTGCGTAATTAAGAAAGAGATAGCCAGTGGAGATGTGATTGCAAATGTATCAGAAGAATTTGTTGCTTTCGTACTGATAAAGGGGAATGGACAAAGCGTAGCTCACAAGTCTATACGATTTTGGAAGAAGAATGGGGCAAGAGTTACTACCGATTGGTCCTGGTGATGAGAAGCACAGTGTATGAAGTTGGTTTTTTGTTTGTTTAGATTTGTTCACTAAATGTTAGATTACAGAGGAAGAGAGGAGAGGGAAGAACCCACCTAGGAGTCAAACAGTGGAACCCAAGCTGTCTTTCCACTTAACACAAGAAATACCTCTATTGCTGATTCACCTGCCATATAAATCTATGGCCCTTAACCATTATATAAACCTATAGCCTTTAACCATTATATAGACCTACAGCCTAATTATTACACTGCGTTATTATGGGGAAGTAGATTGTGAACCATGAAAGCTCACATTGAAATAAATTAGTTGTTTTATCACTCTGCAGTTTTTACTTTTTCATATACATCTTGAAAGAGATTAACATGATTGCTTCATAAAAAGCAGGAAAAACTTTCTTTAGTTGTGGGTTTTTGGGGCAGTTTGGCTGTGTTCTGGAAGTTTTTCTTCCTGACGTTTTATAACCCTGAGCGCAGAGAAATCTCCTAGTTCCCTGAAGACGCCAGAGTCTGGTGGAAACGGCAGGAAGAAAAACTTCCAGAACATGGCCAAACAGCTGGAAAAATGCACAACTATCAGATCCCAGCTGTGAAAATCTTTGAGAATACAAAAACTTCATTTGCTATTTAGGATTGTGAGGAGAATGTCATAACCCTACAAAATGCCTATCAGATGGCTCTAAAAGATAGTCACTAAACAGTGACTTTTTAACAGTGTTATCATGTATTACATATTTGATACTCAGTTTTTCTAACGCAAAACTACTTACAGTCTTTACAGAAGAATAAAAAAAAAGTGAAATTGTATCTATAAAATCATGGAGTAACTCAGGATTTATTGGCTATACCAGGAGAAAAAAATGTAATGACTTGCTGCTTTGCCTTTTGTTCCTAAAGTAATTAATTACATGCAACTAGTTCGCTCAGCTGTTTTCAACTTGAGCTCCAAGGATGGCCCTCAGCCATCTAATTTTCAGCCCTGCTGTGTGGGGCGCTTTACAGGTGTGTTTGTGCACATGACTGCACTTCATCCTCTCCTAACAAAACAAAAGAGAAATGGTCACTTCAGGGATGTGGGAGAGGAAACGCCCCATGCAGAGAAGGCTAAATTCATGTGCGGCTATGCACATACCCATCTTAGAGTTAAGCTTCCCCTCTGCACCTTGTAATCTCGGAATTCCAGCTCTCTGACAGCAATAAACCATAATATGCTTCTGCAATTCAATGATGATTAGACATGGGCACAGAGCGGCGAAATTCTCGTTTCCGTTTTCGGATATCGTTATCATCAGGTAACGATAACGGTAACGAGAATTACTCTGCTCTAGCTCGAAACCGACCCGAAAAAAGAAAAATTGGCTCGGGTTTGTCGTTGTCGTTAATGGCATCGCGGCGATCACGCAATGCCTTTGCCAACAGCAGTACAGAAAAAAAGTTTTTTAAAGTTAAAAAAAACCCCGATTCCCGTCCAAAAAAGCAGGTGAAAATATGCCTGCCTGAGGACACCTACCAGAGGGGTGGTTTCTGGGGGGGTCCCCCCCACTATCCTGTCCTGGGCTGCTTGCAGCAGGCTGGGGGGTCATCCTCGTTGTATCCCATGCGGTGGGGGGGATCCAAAATGGCGACCGCAATATTTATTTTTAATTCGTGGTCCAAAAACCCACTAAAGCACAACAGAAACATGTGAAAATTAGGAAATTTAAATGCCTGAATTTTTATAGTAGCAGCAGTGGGTTTTTCTTGCAATAAAACGTCTCCATTGATTTTATTTTATTTTATTTTTATTTTTATTTTTTTACACCTGCGCATGCGCAATGATGGGCTGGCCATGGGATGGGACCATGCAATTTTTTTGACCCATTCCACCAATCGCATGGCCAGGTTTTGACTGAGATTTCTGGATGTGCCAGAGGGCATAAAAAGCCCACTAACCCTAACCCTAACCCATACACCAGTACACTGTCCTTCTTAGTGGGTCAGAGGCACCCAGAGGTGCAGCCCACTAATCCACCCTAACCCTAACCGTAACCCTCAGCCTAGCCCTTACCCTAACCCCAACCCTAAGCATAACCTGTACGCCTGTACGCTTATCTTCTTAGTGGGTCAGAGTAGAGGCATCCAGAAAGGTGCCTCCCAGAGCCCACTTACCCTAACCCCCAACCCTAACCCTAACCTGTACGCCAGTACACTTCCCTTCTTAGTGGGTCAGAGGCACCTAGAGGTGGGGTCCAGAGCCCACAAACCCTAACCCTAACCCTAACCCTAACCCCAACGACAAACAACAAATGGAAATGACAAATTTTTGAAAATTATCGCAACAAACGGAAACGACCTGAAACAGACCCATTCCGACAAACGACAACTCGAAACGTCATTTTTTCTTGTCGTGCCCATCTCTAATGACGATAAGAGGGTTGCACCCAACCACACTTTGGAGCAGTGGTTGCATTTTATTGCTTGATAAGAGAAAAACATGGGGAAGGGGGAAGTATTAGGACTAATGCCTCCATGCTGCCCCAAATTCAACCTCTCTTAGCTGGGGATAAGATTTTGTTGTTGTTGTTTAGTCATTCAGTCATGTCCGACTCTTCGTGACCCCATGAACCAGAGCTCGCCAGGCCTTCCTATCTTCCACTACCTCCCGGAGTTTTGTCAAATTCATATTGGTTGCATCGATGACACCGTCCAACCATCTCATTCTATGTCGTCCCCTTTTCCTTTTGCCTTCGATCTTTCCCTGCATCAGGGACTTTTCCAAGGAGTCCTCTCTTCTCATGAGGTGGCCAAAGTACTGGAGCCTCAGCTTCGAAATCTGTCCTTCCAGTGAACATTCGGGGTTGATTTCTTTCAGGATGGACAGGTTTGATCTCCTTGCAGTCCAGGGGACTCTCAAGACTCTCCTCCAGCACCACAGCTCAAAAGCATCAATTCTGCGGCGATTAGCCTTCTTTATAGTCCATCTCTCACTTCCATACATCACTACTGGAAAAACCATCGCTTTGACTATCCTGACCTTAGTTGACAAAGTGATCTCTCTGCTCTTTAGGATGCTATCTATGTTTGCCATTGCTTTCGTCCCAAGAAGCAGGCATCTTTTTATTTCGTTGCTGCAGTCGCTATCTGCAGTGATCAAGGAGCCCAAGAAAATAAACTCTGACATTGCCTCCATTTCTTCCCCTTCTGTTTGAAAGGAGGTGATGGGACCGGTGGCCATGATCTTAGTTTTTTTGATATTGAGCTTCAGCCCATTTTTTCACTCTCCTCTTTCACCCTCATTAAGAGGTTCTTTAATTCCTCCTCACTCTCTGCTTTCAGAGTAGTATCATCTGCGTATCTGAGGTTGTTGATATTTCTTCTGGCAATCTTAATTCCGGCTTGTGATTCATCCAGACCTGCCTTTCTCATGATGTACTCTGCATATAAGTTAAATAGGCAAGGTGACAGTATACAGCCTTGTCGTACTCCTTTCCCAATTCTAAACCAGACAGTTGTTCCATATCCAGTTCTGACGGTTGCTGCTTGTCCCACATATAGATTTCTTGGGAGACAGATAAGGTGGTCAGGCACTCCCATTCCTTTAAGGACTTGCCATAGTTTGTTGTGGTACACACAGTCAAAGGCTTTGGCATAGTCAATGAAGCAGAAGTAGATGTTTTTCTGGAACTCTCTGGCTTTCTCCATAATCCAGCGCATGTTGGCGATTTGATCTCTAGTTCCTCTGCCCCTTCGAAAGCCAGCTTGTACTTCTGGAAGTTCTCTTTCCACATACTGCTGAAGCCTGCCTTGTAGAATTTTGAGCATAACCTTGCTAGCGTGTGAAATGAGTGCAATTGTGCGATGGTTGGAGCATTCTTTGGCATTTCCTTCCAAATTTGCTGGCATATCGTATGCAGCACCTTTACAGCATCCTCTTTTAAGATTTTAAAGAGTTCAATTGGAATGCCATCACCTCCACTGGCCTTGTTGTTTGCAATGCTTTCTAAGGCCCACTTGACTTCGCTTTCCATGATGTCTGGCTCCAGGTCAGCAACTATGCTATCTTGGTTATCAGGGACATCCAGATCTTTCTGAGATAATTCTTCTGTATATTCTTGCCATCTCTTCTTGATCTCTTCTGCTTCAGTTAGGTCCCTACCATTTTTGTCCTTTATCATATCCATCTTTGCACGAAATGTCCCTTTAATATCTGCAATTTTCTTGAATAGATCTCTGGTTTTTCCTTTTCTGTTGTTTTCCTCTATTTCTTTGCACTGTTCAATCAAGAAGGTCGCCCTGTCTCTCCTTGCTATTCTTTGGAAGTCTGCATTCAATTTTCTGTATCTTTCTCTTTCTCCCTTGCATTTTGCATCCCTTCTCTCCTCCGCTATTTGTAGGGCCTTGTCCGACAACCACTTTGCTTTCTTGTATTTTCTTTTCTTTGGAATAGTTTTCATTGCAGCCTCCTGTACAATGTTACAAGCCTCCATCCATAGTTCTTCATGTGTTCTGTCCACCAAATCGAGTTCCTTGAATCTATTCTTCACTTCCACGGTGTATTCAAAAGGGATTCGACTTAGATTATACCTGACTGGCCCAATGGTCTTCCCTACTTTCTTCAGTTTAAATTTGAATTTTGAAGCTGATGATCTGAGCCACAGTCAGCACCAGGTCTTGTTTTTGCTGACTGTATAGAGCTCCTCCATCTTTGGCTGCAGAGAACATAATCAATCTGATTCCGGTGTTGTCCATCTGGTGATGCCCATGTGTAGAGTCGCCTTTTGTGTTGTTGGAAAAGAGTGTTTGCAATAACCAGCTTGTTCTCTTGACAAAACTCAATTAGCCTTTGCCCTGCTTCATTTGGAACTCCAAGGCCAAACTTGCCAGTTATTCCTTTTATCACTTGACTCCCTACTTTAGCATTCCAATCCCCTATGATGAGAAGAACATCTTTCTTTGGTGTCAGTTCCAAAAGTTCTTATAAGTCTTCATAAAATTGGTCAGTCTCAGACTCTTCAGCATCAGTAGTTGGTGCATAAACTTGGATTACTGTGATGTTGAAAGGACTGCCTTGGAATCGTACCGAAATCATTCTATCATTTTTAGGTTGTATCCCAGCACTGCTTTTCTCACTCTATTGTTGACTATGAGGGCTGCTCCATTTCTTCTATGGGAGTCTTGCCCACAGTAGTAGATGTGATAGTCATTTGAATTGAATTCACCCATTCCTGTCCATTTAAGTTCGCTGATGCCCAATATGTCTATGTTTATTCTTTCCATCTCACGTTTGACCACATCCAGTTTACCCTGGTTCATAGATCTCACATTCCAGGTTCCTATGCAGTATATTTCTTTGAAACATTGGACTTCCCTTTCTCTTCCAGGCATGCCTGTAGCTGAGCATCCTTTCGGCTTTGGCCCAGCCACTTCATTAGCTCTGGAGCTACTTGTACTTGTCCTCCACTCTTCCTCAGTAGCATGTTGGACGCCTTCCGGCCAGAGGGGCTCATCTTCCAGCGTCATATCTTTTAGCCTTTTGTTTCTGTCCATGGGATGTTCTTGGCAGGGATACTGGGGTGGCTTGCCAGTTCCTACCCTAGGAAGTCTTATTACAGGCCTCATTGTCACCAGTGTAATTAGACTTACAATGATGAAAGCACAGTTCAGCCTGTTTTATTTATAAAATATTCCAGACTGAGGCAAGGGGATAAGATTAAAATCTTGCAAAGGTGGCTTAAAAACAACCCCACATCCCGACCTGCTGTTGGCTACCTAGCAAGCCTATTCAGGTCATTACCCACCTAACGAGCCTATTCAGGACATTGTTCCTCTAACAACCCTATTCAGGACATTTTCCACCTAATAAGCTTTTTCAGACCAGAATGAGGTGAAAGCAAGCTGAACTATAAATTGGAAGCCTCCCACCAACTTTTCTCAGACTGAGGAAGCTACTTGGATGAGTAGGGAAACATTTCAATCCCACAAGAAAAGAAGTCCAGTTGACATGACTCAACTCCCACATCAGATTCCCTGGCAATGCTAGCCCCTTTACTTGTCCTACTCAGGGTGAGTCACGCAACAATTGGGGGGGGGAGCATCTGCGAAAGAGTGTGTGTGAGACATACTAGCAGAGTAAATATCACTGATGAATTTAAAAGGTTACCCTGTGAATTCCAACAATAATGGAAACTCCAGCTTCAAAGCATGCATGATGTTGAAGGAGACAAGGGTGTTTCTGAGCATATCTAAATAGCACATCCTGAAAAGGAAGAGAAGGGAAGGGAAAACAGAAGTTAAAGCTATTTGTGCTCCATCTAGTTTAATATCTACTTTGGACACAAAGCAATTTTTAATTTTGTTTTTCTCTGTGTTCGTACCTAATGTCCAAATCAGGCCATTTTGGTTAGTACTGTAATTTGAGATGTTGTCCAAATCTAAAGCAAAGCCCTAGGCTTTCCATTTGAAACATAAACTCTCTCTCTCTCTCTCTCTCTCTCTCCCTCCCTCCCTCCCTCCCTCTCCCCCCCTCTCTGTGTGTATGTGTGTTTTGTGCAGTACAGTTGTGACCAACTCTTCATGACCCCATGTCCATGAAGTTTTCTTGGCAAGAATACTGGAGTGGCTTGCCAGTTCCTACTCCAGGCGCCTACAGCATCTAGTATTCCCTGGTGGTCTCCCATCACTAGTATCAAGAAAAGAGGATAGTTTTACATGACCAAGCTGAGCACCTCTGGTTACATATCTGCTAAACAGGATCAGCCCTGACTGATGGATGGACAGGTACAATGAAGACATAGACACCCTCCTAACCTTCAGAGACAGTGGCCCTTCCATGGGCCATGCCTGCTGTCTCTGCAAATGCACATGACGTGACTATTAGCTGAAGGGACGGAAAGGTGGCAAACTTTCCGGTGCAGCACCACAGGCAGTAAATGCCACAGTTGCAGTCCTGAGAACCAACAACCATAGCTTGGTTTAGACCACATATATTGTACTGCTTCTACTTTAATTATGCTAAAGTTGGCTTTAGAATTTTTAAAACAGTATTAATTATTAATAAAATAATATTTAGCTGCCATATAGTTGATCCCAGGTTACAGTAATCATATTTTGGGTCTTCTAGAATGGAATACTCAACTCTTGTTTACCATTCTTTTCTTCTAAGGATGTTCTGAGACTGTGCAGCTTGCCCAAGGCTACACAGGCTGGTTTTTCCAGATCAGGTATCAAATCCCCAACCTCTGTCTCTGCAGCCAGTGTTCCACTGTGTTTCAACGAATCAGAACACCTCCCTGTAAGACATGGGGTTGGAAGTTTTATTCCTCCCTGTACCTTTTAGGAGTAAAGGCCAGCCTGTGTAGTCCTGGGCAAGCTAAATATCCCCGAGAGTGCCCAAAAGAAGGAACTGACAAAATACAATACCTAGGAGATCCTGGAAGGAGTCAACATACATCAAAATCAACAGCACATCAACATTTTGGATGTAAAGCAGAATAGGAAAAAATAAAGTAACAAAAACAATGATAACAAATCCCAATGCATTCTTAATCCATTTGACAATTTTGGCCAGCCAAATGAGTTGTGGAAATAAAGAAGCCCATTCATTTAGCTGTAACTTTTTCCTAATTTAATTGCCCAGAGAAAACTGTGTCCCTTATCTGGAACATCCTCACATTTTCATTCAAAAATAAACACACCTTTCCCCATGACCTTGCTCCTCCTGTAATTCCCTTCCTCCCATGAAGGAGAGAGATACTATCTGTGTTATTTATACAAACACAAATATTATGTACAGAATGGTTTCAAGTTCTATATTGTTCAGGAGAAAGTAGATCAGTAGTTTGTCTCACAAATCCCATCCGGAGAATCTGACACATACATCCTGGAGCAGATGCTCTATATTACAGACCCAGTATCTCATCATAAAAAGATGTGCTCATTAAATCACACTCCCACTACACTGCTTTATCTTTTATTGTGCTCTTTCATGCAGCAGAGACCAGAGCTATGCACAATAAATTCAGAAGGAAGAACTGCAATCCCGGTTTGGGGTGATATTTCAGAGATTATAGATTCACTGAAAGAAAAACACACAGACACGGAAACTCCCGGCAAGGTAAATCAGAAAGAACAGTCATGTGTGAACTTGACACTGGCCTCCGGACAGAATATGGGCTTCCCTTTAGCAAGAAATGTGATGTCCAACATTTTGACATCATGACCCCATTTGACAGTTCCAGCCATGTAAGAAGACCATCTTAAGAAGAAGCAAAGCAAATGTTCTGCTTATATACCGCCCCATACCACTTCAAGTAGTCTCTAGGCAGTTTATAATGTAAACTACAGCGTGCAGCCTACACATTCCCCACCCCCACCCCCAGCAAGCTGGGTACTCATTTCCCAGACCTTGGAAGGATGGAAGGCTGAGTCAACCTTGAGCCGGCTATCTGGGATTGAACCCCAGGTTGTGAGCACAGTTTCACCTAAAGTACAGGCATTTTAACCACTGCGCCACAAGACTCTTGAACTGCTGGGTAGCTCGATGGCTTGGGTGTCTGGCTGCTGAGCCAGAGGTTGGGAGATGGGTTCCTTGCTATGCTTCCTTGACAAGGGGCTTAGTGATTCACGGGGTCCCCTCCAGCCCTGCGGTTCTAAGATGATGATGATGATGACGACGACGACGACGACGACGACGATGATGATGGAAGAGAAGGCACTGCTGAAGGAGAGCCAACATGACTTATGCAAGGGCAAATCATGCCTCACTAATCTGTTTGAATTCTTTGAGCATGTCAACAAGCATGTGGATAAGGGAAAGGCCCGGGGCTTTTAAAAAAAACATTTCCCCTCCCCCAAGCCCTGCCTGTCAGCTGAGGTTTCTTCCCCCCACCCCAGTGCCGATCAGCTGGCCTGCGGGCTACTTTCCAGCCCCCCATGAAGTATTTCATTAGTGTTTTGTTTCATACGAATATTTTTTGCAAAAATTTGTATTCAACGAAACAAAAAAGTGGGGGGACAGAATGAAATGAAACATAATTTTTTTGTTCCATGCCCATCCCTACCCACAAACAAAATAAACCATGACTTCATGAGGAACACTTAGCAAGCCATAGAAAGTCAAATATTTTACGGCTCAGGACTCAAAATTCTGGGTGTGAATAGATGAATCTGTCAACTTCAGGGTTTTCCAAAATGAGAGTGGAAATTCCAAATAGGAACTCAGTTGATCGTGAGAAATTCGCATGGAAAACAAGCTCCAATGAAAGTATCATGTATCCCTCCTAGGGAAGCAGTTTGCTTGTTGTCATGATCAGAGGTGAGGGGTGGCAACATTATTTTCCTTGAATCATGAACGGCAAAGTAGGTTGTGAACGTTTTCGCAAGAGAAGGAACTTAGAAATGTTTGTGCAAATTATCTCACAAATAATGCTATAATGCAAGTAACAATTTAATGCAAATCTCATGAAACAACAATAGTTGCAGCTTCGTTACTTTTTTTCAGGATTAAAAACCATAGGAAGGTTATTTGCCTCTTTTTGGACAATCATCCACTAATTCTTTGCTTGCTGCCTATGTTCATGCCTTGTTTAAGTGTTGAAACCTGCGAAGCCCTTTATTTGTTTGTTTGTTTGTTCGTTCGTTCATCCATTTATGATGGAGTCTGATTCAGACAGTTGGGATGAGGCCTAGGGGACATTTCACAAGAGGGAAAACCCTCCTGATGAACTCTGGCTAAAGCCACATTTTGCAGACCTGGAAATTCCTCTAAACCAGCTCGGGTAAATCTCGTTTACCTATTATTTACTATTTAGCTCAAGCTTCGTTGACCTTTCATTTACTCAGATTGTTTACTCACTCTGACTCTACTCTGTTTATCTTTCATTTATTTACTCTTGGTTACTGGGCTAATTCCATTTACTTTTCATTTTCCTTTACCTATTCTTGTCTACTCCTCATTTACTCACCTTCCGTCTGTAAACAAAGAGGACATGCGTTATTGTAATCAATAACTGTGCAACGCATGCTCTGTTCACAAGACATTCCCTATAGTTCACCCAACCAGCGTGTGCCACCTTTACTTCTGTAACTTTTGTAACCAATCACTGATATTATGCATACTCTTGGATGTAAACCATATGTAATAAAATGTGCCAATGGCAAGGGGCATGAGAGCTCCACTGGTCGGACAACTGGACTCGAGCCTTTTTTCTTCAGGATCTTCCCACACGTTTATACAATGTGGGCTACACATATGAATACATGATTTAACAGGTAATCATTACATTCCTATCTATAAGTGGAACGTACTTTGTTCAGGGGCACTGCAAGCATCCCTTCCCAAAATGATGAAAGAGCCAGCTATGAGCTGAAAAGACAGCCCAAGCGAATATGTGTCCCTAGGGTGCAGGTATCTCTGTCAAGGACCCAGAGAACCCCCTGCTTCAAGGTGGGACAGATTTAGGTGAACCTCAGACATGTTGCAGTGACATCTTTATGACAAGGGGCCAAAGGAATGGTGAAGAAGGCACTTTTCTCCCCAAGAGCCAATATGCCTGGGAAGGACACAGATGGCATCATCATTCCAACACTGTTGGCTTGGGCCACAGCAGTGTGGCTGCTTTTGTGGTTGAGGAAAAAAAATTATGAAGAGACTCAGACACTGTCTTCCACGTCCATAACATGCAAACCCGCCATATTTATGGAAGGGTTTACCCTCTGCTCTCCCTGATTCTCCATTGCCTCCCAGGAGAAGAGTTAGCCTGGTTAGCCTTGGGCAAGCTGCGCTGTCCCAGGATGCCCCCACTTAGAAAAAAATGGTAAACCATTTCTGAGTGTAATGCAGCAGCCAAGAAAGCCAATGCGATTCTTGGTTGCATCAACAGAAGCGTCATGCCTAGATCAAGGGAAGTGATAGTACCACTCTATTCAGCTTTGGTCAGACCCCATCTGGAGCACTGTGTCCAGTTCTGTGCCCCTCGATTTTAAAAGGATGTTGACAACCTTGAATGGGTCAAGAGGAGGGCGACCAAGATGATTGAGGGTCTGGAAGAAATGTCTTACGAGGAGTGGCTTAGGGAGCTGGAAATGATTAGCCTTTCAAAAAGAAGGCCGAGGGGGGGGGATATGATAGCTATGTTTAAATATTTGAAAGAAAGTCATATTGAAGAGGGAACAGGTTTGTTTTCCATGGCTTCAGAGACTAGGACTCGGGGTAATGGTTTCAAACTACAGGAAAAGAGATTCCATTTGAACATCAGGAAGAACTTCATGACAGTTAGAGCTGTTTGGCAGTGGAATATGCTGCCACAAAGGGTGGTAGAGTCTCCTTCTTCGGAGGTTTTTAAGCAGAGGCTGGATCGCCACCTGTCGGAAATACTGTGCTGGGGCTCCTGCTTGGCAGGGGGTTGGAATGGATGGCCCTTGAGGTCTCTTCCAACTCTATGATTCTGTGATTCTTCCCTCCCTTCCTTTTTGGAAGAATCTGCCGAAAATTTGCAAATCTCAATAAACAGAATGGAAGCGTTTTCCAAAATGTGCATGAAATTTGAAACCGAAAACTCACCCAATCACTTGTCAACTGGCCATTTTATATACACCACAATGTTTCTAATATTTTTACGTCCTCTCCGAAGTGCTTTGAAGGGCTAGCTTGCAAATGACGGACGAGATCCAAGGGGAGGGGAAGGCGAGAACAAGCATGAAGATTTGTTAGATACGGTGGGTTAATGAGTGGTTGTGAAACTCTTATGACGAATTCAACAACCTAACCACAAACCCTCTGCTGCCCTATAAAATATGTTCTTGCAGACAAGTCACAGCAAGCTTATGAGTGGGTTCAGCTCTCTGGGGGACAGGTCAATGGAGCCGTAATTTAATACAAGAACAGAAAAGCTGTCATCTGCCCCTCCCAATTTGTCAAGGATAACTACCTGCTCCTCGTTTGGGGACATGGCCCTTTTTCACTGGCTTAACTGACCTTGGGTATGCAATGGGGTGAACGTCTTGAACGAACGGGACCATCAAAATCTGCCTAGGTGAAGCCACCTTTGACTTGGAACATTCTATGTATGTACCACTCAAGGTCAGTCAAAAGTCTGCTGCCTAACCTTGCATCTCCGGGCAACCCTTCTACATTAAACACACACACACACACACACACATGCACACAAGGGACATCTTCTTGAAAATATCATTTACTCTTGAGCTCCCCAGGTGGCACTTGAAGCGGCACATAAGCAGCAGTATATCTTTGTCTTTCAATTTAATGGTTTCAAACAGCCTTTCACGTCGTCATCACATCTCTCAGCAGATTTGCCCCCCGCCCAACCCTAAATTGGCTGTCTGAGCAATGTCCACCCGAAGCACGTCTAGTTTAACTCAACTAGAGTTATACAGAGGACTTGCTACATCCTTCATGGATTTAGGTCGCCACGACTTAATGAATCATGTCAACAAGGGATTTAAAAAGGCCATTGAAGAGAGCATTTAAAAGAAGGTAAAATATTAAGAGGAAAACAGGATTTATTGTGCTCTCTGGAACTGTGAGCTTTAGGGAGGAGTGTGAGGAGAAAAGTTTTCCCATAAGTCATTAACAGCATCATTCCAATAACTGAAAAGGATCATCATATCTGATAAGAATTAGTTCTCTGGGGCTTTATCACTGACCCACCCAGCAGTCTGAATAAACTCCTTTACCACACTGTGTCATCATGACTTTATTACTCCTTTGAGCATCTCCACTCAGTGGAATTTAGTGAGATGCAATAAATGCTGGTAGTTTGCTTTGAAGCTTCACCACAAACATGTTTCAGTCTTAAGTGCAATGCGTTTTTAAAAGATGAATAAACTCACTCTTTTTTTTTTTTAAAGAAAGGACAAAACTAATAGCTACCAGGTCTTGCCTTTTCATTAAAATTCCTTCATTAACCCCTCTCTGTTGGGGATCTTTGTGGTGCAGTTTTTCATCCAAGTGGGTTAGATCTCTTTCCTGCCTCCTTTCCTTTAAGAAGAAGAAGAAGAAAAACAGCTGCACATCAAATAGTCAGTGAGGTATGTTTAAGTACCATGTTCCTGGAACATGATGGCGGCATCATTTACCAGCATTCCCAAAGGAAGGCGAAAGCAGAAAGGGGTAATAAATCTTCAGGTAAATCTTTTCTTTGTGGAGATCAATCGGAGCCAACTTTGCTTTCTGAAGCACACTAATTTCTGGCCATGACAAAAAGCTTAAAACTATCATTACACCATTTTTTGATGGAAAGGAGGTCTCATTTTTAGGCCCGCCAAGGACACATCTGTAGAGAAATTTTTCCTCTTAAGTGAAAGGAAAAGAGAAATGTTATCATAATGGTCTTTTTGGCCTTGCCTTGAAACGCCTAAGAAGTTTTCCCCTATGTGGGGCCTCATGGTTTGCTTCAGAATTCCACTGTAGGCCAACTTAGCACATCAAATAGTCAATAAGAAAATATACACAGAGGTGTGTGTGTGTGTGTGTGTGTGTGTGTGTGTGTCTGTCTGTCTGTCTGTCTGTCTGTCTGTCTGTCCTCCTTCTCTACAACAGATCCAACTCAGGTAACAGCCACCATTAAAATAATAATACCACCAAAAAGGAAAGGGGAAAAAAAGAGAAGAAATCAGGCCAGATCAGATGTGCTTAGGGCATCTAGGCAACTTTCAGTGTGATTATTAGAGATGGGCACGACTCACAAAAAATGGTTTTTCATTTTTCGTTTTTCATTGAGGGGTCTGTTTCTATTCGTTTTCATTTTCGTTGGGTTTTTTTTTTGCAAATTTTTCATTTTTGCTTTCGTTGCGTAACGAAATGAAAAACAAAAACGGAAACGGAAAATTTCTGTTTCGTTAGCATTCTTTTCAGTTCAATGCATTTGCCGCAATGAAAACAAAAAACACAGCAAAGTTTTTCGTTTCGTTTCCGTTTCCATTTTGGTTTTTTTTGGAAAATTTTCGTTTTCGTTTTCGTTGCGTAACGAAACAAAAAAACAAAAACAAAAACAAAAATTTCGCTGAGTCGTGCCCATGTCTAGTGATTATATTAGTGATTAATTGCTTACGTTGGGTAAGATTGCTTTTTAGCTATAAATGTCGTATTCTCCGTCATAATATGTTTTCACAGGAGCATTTTAGTAGTCCTTTTTCAAGCTGTGTGTGGTTTTCTTTTAACATTCATAATGTTTGTGTGTGTGTGTGTGTGTGTGTGTGTGTGTGTGTGTGTGTGTGTGTGTGTGTGATATATGAAAATAATTTCAGAATTGCTTCCTTAACAAACGTCTGTGACTTGCGGCTATGTTTTTTGCTCCCTGGTGATGTGCTGGTGAATACGTGAGATTGCCATGCTTAGGTTCCACATGTCACAATGAGTCACTGTGAGACAGTCTAACAGGCGTCAGATCACAGCAGGAGCCTTCACTCATCCGCTCTCCCACTACTGGTCATTGGCTGTGTTCCCACCTGCAATGCCTTAAAGGAGCTATTCCAGCCCACAAGAGGTTTGTCCTTCCTTCCCCTAAACACTAGGGTTGTGAAAAAAATCAGTTTGGTTGCATTATTCCAAATACCACCCACATTCTTGCTCATATCAGATTGTGCAATGTTTCTTTCTCCCCACATCAGCATTCATGCACAACTTTCCTACTTAAAAAGTATGAGACATGAAACATACATTTTGCTTAATGTAAGCTTTTTATTCTTAATTGTAATTAATGTAATAAAAAGCTTTATTCTTAAAGCTTTTTATTACGTTAATTCTTAATGTAAGCTTTTTATTCTTAATTTCCTAGATATCTTCCTTTTTATTTTTTTATCTGAATGAATTTTAAACCATTCCCATTTTTAAAATGTGTATAGCAACCAGATTCCAAAGATAGATTTACCCCTAAGTGCAACTGGGATAAAACATAGCAGCCACATGCCATTAATTAACAAGTTGCCACTTGCATTTCTAGTCATCTGCTGATCCCCACAATTGTAACATACCTAGGATTTAAATCAGGGAAACAATAATTGGCAGTAGAGATGGGCACAGATTTAAAAAACAAATTACAAAATTTGTCAAAAATTGCTAATTTGTCAATTCATAATTATCAGAAGACACACACCCTGACAAATACGAATCAGTGATATTTTTTTTTGCTATTGTTTGATTCACAAATTGGTTCTGTGGTTGCAATGCCACCATTGCAGAGATGCTTCCCCCTGATTCTCCTTCCCCTGATGCTCAGTTTCACAACTAGTCCAGGGAATATGAAATAGGGATGGGCATATCGTTTCAGAACCAATAGGTTACAAAACGAACCATGCAAGCCCAGGTGGTCCTCGGAACCGGCTGATACACACAGATCCAATTGCTTTACCTTTCTCTGTCTTACGCAGGGTTAATATCCAACGAGGAAGCACACTGCGATGTCATCTTTCCTGCTTTGTGCTGCTGGCCAATCAGAGAGGGAGGCGGAATGATGCCTGTCCCTGCACAGCTGCTGATTGGCCAGCATCACAGATCTAGCACAGATGATGTCACAGCATGCTTCCTTGTTGGATTTTAACCCTGTGTGAGACAGAGAAATGTAAAGCAATTGGATCTATGTGTATCAGCCAGTTCCAAGGACCACCGCATGGTTCATTTTGTAACTTACTGGTTCCAAAATGAAATGCCCATCGCTAGTATGGGATAATTCCATCCAGAAACCCTTTGCTTGGAAAAGTTACATTTTGTGGCTACAGATCTCCCAATCCATTCTCTAGCATGTTCAGTGGCCATGCTGGCTATTGGGTTGTGTTCTGAATATTTTTTTTCAGTGCACAGAGTCTGAGATCAAATCAAGCCCAAACTATCTTTGAAGGCTATCCTACTTTGGGCACATCATGTGAAATCAAGGATCTCTGTAAAAGACGATCATTCCAGGAAAGGTGGAAGGCAGCAGGAAAAGAGGAAGACCAAATATGAGATGGATCCACTCCCTAAAGAAACCCACAGGCCTGAGTGTGCAAGAGCTGAGCAGAGCTGTAGAGGCCGAGATGTTCTGGAGACCGCTCATGCTTAGAGTTGCCATAAGTTAGAGCAAAGGTCCTCAAACTACAGTCCAGTGTGCAGTTACGGCCCCCAGGGGCCTCAATCCGGCCCCTGGGAACAAGTGTAGACACACACACACCACTCACCCCCTGCTTCGAGAGCAAGTGAGCAAGCTGGCTTCTGCAACTGCTTCTATTGCTGAAGCAATTGAAAGCGGTGGGCTATGTGGCTTACCCCACTCCCCCCACTCACCATCCAGATGATCAGCACGCTAGCTAGTGGGGCAGTTCAAAGTGTGAGGGCCACAGCAAGGTCCCCCCCCACTCCCCCTATATATAGGAGATGCAGCTCACGAGTTTGATGTAATTCAGAAAGAAGGTGTATAACCTGTGATTTACTGGAGTCCATCAGGCTAGGAGTTCTATTCAGGGTTTCCCAGAGCACCACCTGAGTCTATTTGTATTCTGACTGCACAATGATAGCAACATCTTCTCACTCAGCCAGGAGATTTAGATATATATTTGAGTCTGTGGCTGTTGAAATAATGCCCATGCGGGACTGGAGGAGAGTCACACTGAATTCAGAAAATACTGTTTGATTGACAGAAATGCAGTAAAGACAAGACCCCCTTTTATTCAGGAGGGGAAGGCTGATGGGCCAATTCAAATCACACTCAATAGCAGAGGTGGATGAAGTGCGGTCCCAAACATTTGTGTAATCTAGACTATTGCCCTGTCCACAGATATAATAATAAGTGTGTGCCATCGAGTCAACCCTGACTTATGTCAACCCTTTTCAGAGTTCTCTAGGTAGAGAGTACTCAGAAGTGGTTTGCTACTCCCTTCTTCTGGTGGGTTAGTGGGTGGGGGCTGGGGCTGGGCAGCTTGCCCAAGAACCTTTGGGTAGTGGGCGGCATGTGTGTGTGTGTGTGTTGTGTCATTACAGTCGTGACCGACTCTTCATGACCCCATGTCCATGGAGTTTTCTTGGCAGGAATACTGGAGTGTAGAGATGGGCACGACTTAGCGCAATTTTCGTTTTTGTTTTTGTTTTTTTGTTTTCGTTACGTAACGAAACGAAAATGAAAAACGGTTCAAAAATGGACCGAAAACGGAAACGAAACGACTAATTTTGAGCCAGTTTTAGTTTTTTCGTTACTGGAAAAGCACTCAATGGAGCTAAATGGGGAGAAATGAAAAAAAAATTGTTTTCATTTTCGGTTTTCGGTTTCGTTACGTAACGAAACAAAAACAAAAAATTTTGAAAATTAGCTCACGAAAACGGAAACGAAACAAAACGGACCCTAGCCAAAAACGAAAACAAAACGAAATTTTTTTTCTGAGTCGTGCCCATCTCTACTGGAGTGGTTTGCCAGTTCCTACTCCAGGTGCCTACAGCACCTGGTATTCCCTGGTGGTCGCCCATCCAAGTATTAACCAGGGCCGACCCTGCTTAGCTTCCGAAATCAGGTGAGATCGGATGTGCTTAGGGCATCTAGGCAGCAGTGGGTGGTATATAAATTGTATAAATAAATAAATAAACACACAGGCTCATTTCCAACAAAAACGACTGAGTTATCCAGCCAGCCATTGTTAATAATGTGCCGTCAAATCAATTCTCACGTATGGCAACCCAGCCGTGATCTTCCAGGAAGTAAATACAGTAGGACCCCTGTATCCACTGATTCATTATCCACTGATTCAGTTATCCGCGCTTGGCAGAGAAAAATAAATTAATTCAGCAGCTGCAAAGCAAGCTACTCTCACAAACAGCAGCTGTAAAGCAAGCTGTCATAAAACAGCAGCCGTAAAGCAAGCTACCGTCACAAGTGCTCATCACCAATAAAGCTGTAAAGCAAGCTACTGTTGCAAAACAGCAGCTGTAAAGCAAGTTACTATCACAAAACAGCAGTTTGGGGGACATTTTGGCATTCTCTCTTATCCACGGTTTTCATTATCCACGGGAAGGCTTGGAACCAATCCCAAGCGGCTACTGGGGTCCCACTGTACTCAAAAAAAGAATACCATTCCTATCCTCTGGGGACTGTGCAGCTTGCCCAAGGCCGCACAGGCTGGCTACTCTGAGATGCACAGTAGGGAAACAAACTCCCCAACCTCCAGATACCTAAATGACTGAGCTATTCCTCAAATGTCAATTTGTGAGACTAGAAGGATCTGGAGGCAATGGTTTTGCAACAAAATAGGGTACAATCCTCTGCCCCAAAAATCACACCTACAAAAACGAAACCAGAAATAGGCTACTGGGAGCATTTTGTTTAATTTCCCCATTATATTGTTTTTCATTGACATAGATCCCCAGTTGGTCTTGGTAGTGGAGAAAGTGTCCCCCTCTCCTTCCACTCCTGTTCTGGAATGGAAAGATATAATCTACTTTTTTAAACATCAAATTAATCTTCCAACCTAAACTGTGCAATGTGAATATTTATTTAGTGTGAGGTTTCTACCAGCTTTATCCCACCAGTAAAACATCCCCCACTTCCTGAGTTTTCAAAGTTAACAGGTTTATTATACAACAATGAAACAGTAGGTAAAACAATTCGTCCAACCTTTTCTCCCCATATTTGGTGTCTCAGGCTAGAATTTCCTTGATCCACAATATCAAGCCCTTTTCCCTGAGAGTTTAGTATCTCTAGGTAACGGCAATCTCATGTCTGCCCCATAAATGAGAAGTGTGGATTGAAATTATGCACTGAGTGGTGGAACATACACACACCCCATAGCAGGTTCCCAAACACTCTTGTAGAGTCTCGTTCTTTCAACCCAGAAGGGTTTCCATCAGAAGACAGGCCTTTTCTACTCTCTCTCTGCTGGGCTTTTCTATCAAAACACTCTTGTTCTCTCTTCCTCCTTTCCTTTTCTGCCATCTCATCCCAATAAAGGGGCTTTCACACCACTGTCTTCCTCCACTTCTCTTCCATTACTTCCCTTCAGGGGCCGTCCTTGGCATCATCTCGCAACATTCCTCCACTTTGGCAGTTACTTCACATCCCGTTCGTCCCTCCTTGCTGTTCCGCTTGGGACCAGTACAAAAAAAACCAAAAAACTTACTTCACGTCCATAGCGTGACAGCAAAAAGTTGTCTCGACCACGCCCCTGAAACCGGGAACAGAGCGTAACAAGCTGTACCTGCCCCTGGGCTGGGGAATTCTTTTGTCTCTGTTCCTGTTCTGTGACAAGGTCCCGTGAGGTAACAACTGTCCCGCAACGAAGGCAATCTTCCGCTTGTGAACTTGCATCCGTCCATTTCTCTCATACTTTTGAGTGCTGTGGATCGAAACATCGAATAGACAAAGCACAGGGGGTGTGGTACACCCTTTATTTTTACGGATTCCCCTCGCCCCAAAAAAGCAGATCTTGTCAGGAAACAAGGCCATGAAGTAACACTTGTCATGAGACAAGTTATCATGCCTGTGAGTAAACAGAAACAGGGACTGAACAGGGACAAAACCGTGTGACCGCAAACAACGCTGTCATGGTACAGACGTAATCGTGGAAGAAGGTAGGATATGAAGTAACCACCTTTATCTGCTTCTGCCTCTCTCCAGTATCCTTCTGTCCTCTCTTCCCCTGCGGTTTCCTTTTTATTATCCGCCTTTCTGGCTAAAACCTCATCTCCCAACCTATCTCCCTTTTCTCAGCTTTTGGGATGTCCTATTTTCAAATCTATTCTTCCTACTCTGAAGTCTATTAGATCTCGTGTAGTTTCAGAATCTCCCTATGGTCTTTGAATGGGAAGGGACGGTACACATTTTCTGGTCTTTTTTCCTGTCCATATTTAATTCATTTATAGTCTTCTTTTGCCCCCATGGCTCGAGGGAGTAATAAATGGAGAGCCCCAGTGTTTTTCCCATGCAGGCCCTGAGCCAACCTGGGTTGATCTATTTCTGTAAAGCAGATGGGCAAAACCTTGCCAGGAGGTTCTCAAGCTCCAGTCTCAAGCTCTGCTAAACTACAACTCCCAGTAATCTTGGCCAGCACAGCTAGTGGTGAAGGCTTCTGGGATTTTTAGTACAAGGACATCTGTGGGTCCGAGGTCAGGAACCACTGCTCTACTGGAAAAAGCTTTCTGAAACAACGGCTTCCATCTTTTTTTCCCAACCATCAGGTTCTTCAATATTTATGTTAACCCTGTGAAAGTCAGAAACAGTACCTGATAAGCATCTCGGTGTGCAATTATTCCCTTCCCTTGTATACATTCATAATTATCATGTTCATTTAAGTGGTTTTAATTGTTTGATGATGCATGCTGATAAGCAGCAATATGTTGTAATTGAATGCTAAGGATATGGTGAAAACTGTCCCCAGAGTTGGTTCTTAAATGATGAACTATCATGTTTGATTCAAAAGGTAATGGAGTCCATTTGTCCTTTTGGCATATTTCTCAGAAGCCCACAAATGAATTACTATGCAATTTTTAGCCAGAATAAGCAATTTCTCCTACACACCTCATTATAAACAGAATGTCTGTTGTCCTTTTTTCCTTATAATGTCCAAAACGGACAAATTAATATAGTTTGCTTTCTGTGGCAATCACATTTTTCAAGTGCAAGTTTCTTCTATCCCATTTCTGTATCAGGTTATGGATAGAGATGGGCATGAAACACCAAAATGGCATTTTGTTTCATTTTTCGTTTTTATCGTTTTTTTTTTTTTGTTTAAAATGAAATGAAGTTTTTAAAAAAATGTTTCATTTTTTTGTTTCATTGTTCTTTTTTATTATTTTGTTAACTTGCACCAACTAGCTGGCCTGGGAGCCAGGTGGCACGTTTTTTTACTTTTTACTTTTTTATTTTTTCCTTGCACCAACCAGCTGGCCGCAGGCCGAGTCACACATTTTTATTTTTATTTTTATTTTTATTTTATTTGTTATTGTGCCAACCAGCTGGCCCGTGGGTCAGGTCAGCACATTTTTAAAAAATATATATATATTTATTTGTTCAAGCACAGGCTCCTAGCCCACGGGCCGGGTCAGCGCTTAATTTTTTTTTAATTTTTTTGTTCAAGCTCTAGCCAGCTGGCCCATGGGCCAGGTTGGAGCATTTTTTTATGTTTTTATTTTATTTTTTAGTTTAAGCGCTGTTCAGCTGGCCTGCGGGCCAGGTCGGTGCTTTTTAAAATTATTAATTTTGTTGTTATTGCACCAACCAGCTGGCCTGTGGGCTGTGTCAGCACTTTAAAAAAATGTATTTATTTGTTCAAGCGCCGGCCAGCTGGCCCGTTGACTGATTCAGCACCTTTTTTTTTTTAACTCAAGCAATGATCCGCTGTAGCATGGACTAATCAGCCCTTTTTTTTTCCAGGAGGGAGGCCTCCCTACTGCCTTGGAAGCCCCCCCCCCATGGCGGCTGGTCAGGAGCAGCAGAGTGTCCCCAGCCCGGCAACTACAGGTGGGAGAAGACGCTGGATAGGGGAACGAAAAACGATATTGAATTTCATTTCATTTTTCTTTTTGCAACAAAACAAATAACAAATATAGGCATTTTCACTTCAACAAAAAATGCTATGCATTCTTATATACCACTTCCTCTAATGTTTGCGTCACCAGAACAGGTGCCAACTTTGATTAGAAGCCTTTTAGTTCCGTGACACAACCTCTTTCCCCGGATTCTTTTTCTTCATGTTTTATTAAATTCTATTTTCTGGAAAAGACAATAACACTGGGAAAGACTGAGGCGACAGGAAAAGAAGGCAACATATAAGATGGACTGACTCCCTGAAGGAAGCTGCAGAATTTGGTTTGCCAGAGCTGTTGAGGGAAGGACATCTTGGAGGTCACTCTTTTATTTAAAGGTTGCCATAAGTTAAAAGCAACTTGAGAGCACATAATAACAACAACCACAAATTCCACTCAGTGTTCCTCTATTCTCCCCCAGGTATCAGATAACAGGTATTCTAGTTCTGTCTCTCACTCATTCTCTCTGTTTAAAATACAGGGGTACCTCTACTTACGAGTAGATAAATTGTCTTAGTTGCAAGATGCACATTGTTATGTTTTCCTTACTCTTCAACTCATGATGTATGTGACTAGATTTCGCGGTCTTGGAAATCTGTTGGAGAAAGCACACACAGTGGAATGCATATTGGTGCAAACCCTTTTGCTAAAACACACTAGTGTAACATAAATGGTATAACTTTTATCCGTGTATTTCCTTAAGTTAAAAATAAAATCACCACAGACCTTATTGGTTGCACCCTGAGTTGTGCGAACAAGGGTGCAACTAATAATATTTACAGTGAGATTATCATAGTTTAAGCCAGGGGTGCCCAAACTTTTTGCAAGGAGGGCCAGATTGGTGGCTGAGAATGTGTCAGGGGCTGGTTGCTCCCCGACCTTGTCACCCCACTGCAAACCACTGACCCATAAGCCCCACCCTTGCAACCCCACCCACAGGAAGGAAGGCGGGGACCAAGGGAGGGAGGAGGTGGAAAACAAGAGAGGAAGGAAGGAAGGTGGGGAACAAGGAAGGCAGGAAAGAAGGAAGGTGGGGACGAAAGGAAGCACAGGGAGCCGTGGCCACAGGTCGCCCCTTGGAAGAGGCGATCTGTGGGGCCTTGCACCCCCCAAGCTCCCCAGCAGTGGTGACGGCTCACCCACCAGCCCACCCCAAAGCTCCTTGGCAGTGGCAGAGGCCTGCTGGCCTGCCCACCCCCACACATTCCCCTGAAGTGCTGGTAGCGGCAGACCGCCCGTCCGCCCAAGCTTCCCAGCAGTGCCGGTGGTGCAGCCTGCCTGATCACTGCCCCATGTGTGCGCCCAACCTCACAATGTTCCCGGCTATGCCGGTGGCAGCGGCCTGTGCGTGCACCGCACTTCACAAGGTTCCAAGTGGTGCCGGTGCCGGCCCGCTTGTGCACCACCCCTGTGTGTGCACCCAGCCTCGCATGGTTGCCAGTGGTGCCAGTGGCAGCCACCCGCCCAGCCCCACAAGCTTCCCGGCAGTGCTGGTGGTGGTGGCCCACCCCCTCGGCCACCCACCCAGCCCCACAAGCTTCTGTTCACTGGCCGGCCAGCCCGCCTAGCCCCTCAAGCTTCCTGGTGGTGTCAGTGTTGGTGGATGATTTTTTTTAAAAAAAAAAAAAAACATGGGGCAAAGGAGGGGGAGGAAGGGGCAGGCCAGCCAGCTGCGGGCCACTCAGAATGGCCTGACGGGCCAGATTTGGCCCCCGGGCCAGACTTTAGGCAGGTCTGGTTTAAGCCAATTTGCCCTCCAATGTTACACCATGTGTTATGCAGCAGGATATTGCTCTTCTCTTTTATAAGGTGAGTATATATTTGCAAGCATGTTCTCACAATAATACTCCAGTGTATGCAATCTCTCTGATATTCCCCACTTCAAAATAAACAAAAAGCAGCACAAAATTCAAAGTAGTATCAAAGTGGTATCAAACAAAATTCAAAGTAGTATCAAAGGAGGGGAGGGGAGCTGATTCCAACTGACACAGGAGATCAGGAAGTATGGACTGGTTCAAGGGGTCATCCAAAACAGTGCTGGACAAACACACTTGAGAATTTATTTATTTATTTATTTATTTATTTATTTATTTATTTATTTATTGCCCATTTTCCAGAGGCCACGGGCAAGGAGGAAATAAAAAGCCCCAAGCCAGTGCCTATCAGCTATGGGGAGAAAAAGCCCCTGGTGTTGGGGACATTTAAAAATAAAAAATATACTGTATATACTTGAGTATAAGTCAACCTGAGGATAAGCCGAGGCCCCTAATTTAAACTCCCAAAACTGGGAAAATTTATTGACTCAAGTATAAGCCTAGGGTGAGAAATGCAGCAGGGCCTGGTAACTCCTCCTTTGTGAGCTGGGTGTGTGTGTGATGTTTAAAATGACTTTTAGCCACTGAGGCAAGTGCTTGAATTGGTGGCTAAAAGTCATTTTAAACATTGTTTTAAAATGACCTTTTAAAAAGTCATTTTAAACATGGGGGGGTCAGGAGAAGTGGTGCACAATGTTTAAAATTACTTTTAGCCACTGACCCAAACTTGCCTCAGTGGCTAAAAGTATTGACCCGCATATAAGCCGAGGACCCCTTTTTTCAGCCCAAAATTAGGGCTGAAAAACTAGGGTTATTCTCGAGTATGTACAGTATTTTTAAAAATTATAAATTATAAAGTGCTGACCCGGCCCTTGGGGCCAAGTGATCGGCACGAAAAAATAAGGAAAAAGAAGCGCCAACCCGGCTGCTGGGGCTGCGTAGTCGGCACTGCAAAAATAAAAAATTTAATTCAATTAAAAAGTGCTGGGCCTCCAGAGGCAGAGGCGGGGCGGTCCACCGCTGCCAGGTGCAGCTGTGACCGGGGCTCCGGATGCAGCGGTTTGGCCTCCCACTGTCCGGTGCGGACACTGCCAAGGCCTTCCAGGCCACTGCTACTACTGTTGCTGCCGCCATCCAGGTAAGCTGAACTAGTTCGGCTCAGTTCAGTTTGTACAAATTTTTGTTTTAAAAATTCGTATGAACCGAAATGAGGGTGGGCCTGAAACAGAATGAACTAAACCACCATTTTTCTGTTTCCTGCCCACCTTTACTAACGTGTAATCCCCACAGCTCTGCTAGCTAATGACTACTGGTAGTTTATGATATCAGTTTATGGACCAATCATAGCCACTCCTTTTACACAGAGAAGATTATCAGCTTTTCCTTTTAGAAGACATTGCTTCCCCCCTCCCCATTTCACAGAAACTAAGGAGGGTTATCTCCTACTTAATGTTTACTCAGTGATAGCGCTGTTGCCCCACCCCCACCCCCAATGTCTGGTGTTGCAATTCCCCTGTCCATTCCTGCAGACTTTATTTAACTGAATATTACGGCAGTAACATTTCATTATAGTTGTGTTCAGAAGGAGTCATAGTCCATTGGTTTTATTGAAGCTCCGCACTCCTTTACTTTCACTTCAGCCTAAAGGACAGCTGTTTGAATAGCCACTGGAGGAATACCCAGATGCCTTTTTCACATTAATTAAGTTGAGAGGAAGCATCTTTAAGTAAGACCTTTCTAGTTATTTATTTTTCCATACATGTCTGCAAACACCACCAACTTCATTGTTGCTTTCTGACATGTATGGGAAAATAAATAACTAGAAAGTTTATTGACTGACCAAGCACATTTATTTATTTATTTATTTATTTATTTATTTATTTATTTATTTATTTATTTATT
>JAHTLZ010000225.1:48179-63926 GCA_023846285.1 Phrynocephalus versicolor | reverse complement strand
TTTCCCCTCTCCCAGGGCTTTCCCGTGCAGGAGAAAGGGTAAAATATCGCCCCCCAGAATGCCCCGCAGGAAGCTTGCTGGATGTGCCCATCAGTACCCAATATCTCTCAGGAGACATCCCTTCATGGACATTTATGTTGTGAGCTGCCTTGGACCTTCCAAGGCAGAAAAGCCAAAAATCAATTAACTACATGAAAAATCAGTAAATAAATAGATGGAGACCAGTAAGATCTGGCTGGGCCAGGGTTTCCAGAGGCATAAAATGCTCATTTGTTGCCAGTCTGATTTTACACAGTAGCTCTGGCAGATCACCAAATCTTTGGGGTCCAATCAAAAATATTCTTTGGTCATTAAAGAGTATGGCAGTGAGGGGAATCATTCACTTTAAAAGTAAACAGGCATGAGCCTGGCCCCTTAGCAATTTACACAATACATTTAAATAAACGTCACATAAGGCCCGCTATTAAACTTTATGACTAGTCTACTGAGTGTTGCAGCCAGTTGTCTTGCTCCAGACTAATAAAACAAACATCTGATGGGGAAAATCGGTAAGTGCAGAGTGATGCACATTGAGGCAAAAAAACACCAATTACATTTATAAACGGATGGGGTCTGAACTCTCTGCAACCAACCAGGAAAAGGACCTTGGTGTCCTGGTGGACAGCTAAATGAAGGTGTCAACCCAGTGGGGCGCAGCAGTGAAAAAAGCAAACTCAGTGCTAGGGATCATTAGGAAGGGAATAGAAAATAAGTCAGCAAGTGTCATTTTGCCTCTTTACATAAATCTATGGTGAGGCCCCATCTGGAGTACTGTGTGTACTGTGCATGAACTGACTCGGGTGTTAAGGTCATCAGAAGAGGCCCTTCTCTCCATCCCTCCACCCTCACAGGTTCCAGAATCTGGGACTCCCTTCCACTAGAGACCAGGACTGCCCCATCTCTGTTGTCCTTCCAGAAATAGGCAAAGACCTTTCTCTTCAGGCAAGCTTTCACTGAGTGATGAACTATCATGTGTATTTTATATGAATCTATAGGTTCACATAGACTTTGTGTTTATAACTACTGCCCTGTTTCCCCAAAATTAAGACATCCCCTGAAAATAAGACCAACTTACAGTTTTGCCTGTCGCTGAAATATAAGGCATTCCCCCGAAAATAAGGCCTCCCCAATAATAAGATAATAATAAATGTGTACTGTATTCTTCTTCATGGAAAAATACGACATCCCCTGAAAATAAGACCTAGTGCATTTTTGGGAACAAAAATTAATATAAGACACTGTCTTATTTTCGGGGAAACATGGTACTTATAACCTTGTAGCTTTAATGTAATGTTGTCTATTAATGCTGTAAGATGTCCCTCAATTCCTTGTTCTCAATTAATTGAACATGTCTTAATTGTACTTGACTGTATATTATCCCTCATTAATGTAAGCTGCCTTGGGTCCTTTTCAAGGAGAAAGGTGGGGTAAAATTACTCGAAAATAAATAAAATAAATAAATACTGCTCTGATCACCATACCTCCAGAAGGATATTATGGAAATGGAAAAAGTGCAGAGTCCCAGAATGATTCAGGGACTGGAACACCTTCCTCACTATCTGCGGCTGCAACGGCTGGGCCTCTTCACTCTTGAATGGCGGTGCCTAAGAGGTGAGCTGACTGAAGCTTATAAAATCATACATGGCGTGGACAAAGTTGATAAGACTGTTTTCCTTTCTTACCAATGTCTCTGAGTGAATTGTTCAGACTATAAGTGCCAGTTGATGAGAAACCAAAATGGCTGCCCTACTTTGAGGAGACATCAGGCTAACTCTGCTCTGAGAACTCCTACACTTCTGCAGTGAGAGGCTTTTAACCAAATGCAAACTCTGCAACAAAATATTCTCCCCAAAGGCCTTAATTCTATTATCACAATCACCACTGTTAACACTTCTTGGCCATTTGTCCTCCTTTTTTTGCATATTCAGTAGCATCCCCCCACCAAAAACATTTTTGCTCGGATGGAGTACCTTTCCATTGAACCCTGATCACTTTTCAAGAAACCATCCTAAGCATGGCAGTGTGGTTTATTCTGTACCCAAATGACGATATATTCGTTTTTTAAAAAAATCTGTTGTTTTGCTTTGCTGCCCCCTCCCTCCTAGCCTCAGAATAGCAACAAAGACCAAGGAGTACAAGGTGAGGCAGAAAGGTGAGAGAAGCAGGTGGAGTACTCGTTCCCACTTACCACATCCTCAGCCTTGCCATGAGCAGGGGCTGTTGGGGGTGCCTCCGGGGGTGGGGGTACCACCTCTGTTGCCACCACTGCTGCTCGCCCACCACTCCCAGGGGCCCGCCTGGCTGGGGAAAGGGGTAGCACAGGTCAGTCCTGTGCGACGAGAGGCAGTGAAACAGGCAGGACTTGCCGTCCACTGCCTTCACTC
The DNA here is from genome assembly GCA_023846285.1 of Phrynocephalus versicolor. NCBI lineage: Eukaryota > Metazoa > Chordata > Lepidosauria > Squamata > Agamidae > Phrynocephalus > Phrynocephalus versicolor. The sequence continues at coordinate 61,503 of JAHTLZ010000225.1, read as the reverse complement.
GAATATAAGCTGAGGGCATTTTTTTTTCCAAGCCAAAACTAAGGGCTGAAAAACTTGGTTTATATTTGAGTATATACAGTACGTATACAAATACTAAAAAGATGAAACAAATACCACACTAAAAGGCAGTAAACAAAAGCAACAGCAAAAACGCATTCAAAGAACTAAGGCACAACAATCCATTGTAAAAATCGCCAGCCAGGTAGCCAATCATTAAGGGAATCTGGACTCCCACCATCCATTACAGCACAAACTAGGAGTTATCAGGACCCTAAGCCACAGAGCACAGAGCATCCCCATCTCCACAGAAGCCAAGAAGAAGGAAGACAGGCACCTGGAGACAGCACTTAAGGCCTGTGGATATCAAAAGTGGGCCTTCAACAAAGCAGTGGGCCATCCCAGAAGAACAAGGGATCAGTCTGAGACCCAGACCCGACGGAAGAACCTGGTCATTCCTTACATGGCTGGAGTGTCGGAGAAGCTTAAAAGGATTTTTGGCAAACACCACATCCCTGTTTATTTCAAACCCACAAACACACTAAGGCAGAGACTTGTCCACCCAAAGGATCCGATACCAAACCATTAAAGGAGCAATATAGTATATGCAGTCCAATACAGTGAGGAGTGTTCAGACTAGAGATGGGCACGACTCAGAAAAAAAGTTTTGTTTTCGTTTTCGTTTTCGGCTAGGGTCTGAGTCGTTTCGTTTCCGTTTTCGTGGGCTAATTTCAAAATTTTTCGTTTTCATTTCGTTACGTAACGAAAACGAAAAAATGAAAACGAAAACGAAAATTTTTTCGTTTCTCCCCATTTAGCTCAATTGAGTGCTTTTCCAGTAACGAAAAACAAAAATTGGCTCGAAATTAGTCGTTTCGTTTCCGTTTTCGGTCCAGGTTGGTGCCGATTTTCGTTTTCGTTTCGTTTCCGTAACGAAAACGAAAAATGAAAACGAAAACGAAAATACCGCTAAGTCGTGCCCATCTCTAGTTCAGACCTCTACATTGGAGAAACTAAACAGCCATTAAACAGAAAGATGGCCCAACATAGGAGGGGTAACAGCTCAAGACCAGAATCAGCAGTACACCTCCATTTGAAGGACAAAGGGCACTCTTTCAAAGATTAGGATGTACACATATTAGACAAAGAAGAGAGGTGGTTTGAGAGAGGAGTAAGGGAAGCCATTCATGTGAGCATTGAAAACCCCTCCCTCAACAGAGGTGGTGGGCCCCGACATAGTCTATCTGCTACTTATCAGGCTGTGCTTTCCAAAGTACCCAGACAAATAAAAAAGCCTTCACCACCAAGGCCATAGCTAACGACCCATTCTTGATGGGTTTCAACACCTTAGGCCATTGTTCACCTTAAGGCTATGGATACTATGGTCTCCCTAATGAGCCTATTCAGGCCATTGTTCATTTTATGAGCCTAATCCAGACCAGGGTGACAAGAGGTCAATGCTGACTATAAGATGGAGTACTTGCACTAGCTGTATTCAGACCGATGAAGCTGTTTGGATGAACAGTGAAACGTTTCTATCTCTCAAAAAAGAAGTCCAGTAGCCATGACTCAACTTCCAGATAAACTCACCTGGATGACTGAGAAATTCGAATCTTCACAGACAAATCATTAAGGGAAAGCTGACCTGAGAAGAAAAGCCTTTGCCTGCTTGCTAAAGGACCGCAAAGATGGGGCAGCCTGGCGTCTTTTGGAAGGGAGTTTCAAAGTCTCGGAGTAGCGTCAGAGAAAGCTCTCTCTCGTGTCTTGTTTCTCCTTAGTTGGACTGAGGAAAAGGCCTCTCCTGATGATCTTAACACTATATGTTATATACATTAGCAACTTGTTCGCCCTGCAATCAGATTCTTCCCCAGACCATTTAAAGGCAAGGCTGAGTGATACTTTTATTAGCATAATAAAATAAGTGCTGCTACTGTGAGGCTTGGCCCTAGCAGGTGCCTTCTGACACCGTCACACCTCACCTCAGGTGTTAATCCACAGAACCTCATGCTGGAATGTACGTAGGAAAAGAGATCACATTTTTGCTAGCTTGTGGAGTGGTTGGCTGAGATCTGTTTCCCAGTGATGACCCACAAACAATTGAACTCCTGCCTTTCCCTGGTCTGTGCTCAAGCTGAACCACTTTGGGTTACTCCTTTTCCAGGCTGGGCTGCTTAAAGATCTGTCCCCCGTAGAGTAAGCCTTTGCAATGACACTCGGTACACATCATCTGACCTTAGACATTTTTGTGTTTTGTATTGTATTTTATTCATTCATTCTTTCATTTTATTTATATAGCTTGTATGCCGCCCACTACCCAAAGGTCTCTGAGCGGCTCACAATCAAAATACACAGTTCAGACTAGAGATGGGCACAAAACGAACAATTTTTTGTTTCAGTTTTGTTTTTTTTGTTTCGTTAGCTAACGAAACGACAAACGAATTTTGTCTTTAAAATGAAACGAAACGGACAGAAACACCGGAAATTTTGTCGTGCGTTTTGTGTCTGTTACTGCAATATGAGTGAACTGCTTAAAATCCTAAAAAAAATCACAAAAAATTGAAATAAATGGTAACGAAATGGTAATGAAATGAACGAAAACAAAAACGATTTTTTTGCAAAAATTCACGGAAAACGGAAATGAACTGAAATGAACCCTCCAAACGACAAACGACAAACGAAATGCCATTTTTTTTATTCGTGCCCATCTCTAGTTCAGACAATTAAAACAAAATTTGCAATAATATTAAAACAATAAAACATTTAAATATAATAAATATAGTACACTGAAACACCACACTAAAATTGCCACCAGGACCCATAATAATCAGTTAAAAATATTCTGCAACAGGAAGGTTTTTACCTGGCGCCGAAACGCCAGGTGCCAGGCACATCTGACTTGGGAACATGTTCCATAGCCTGGGGGCACCTGCCGAAAAGGCCATAGACCTACAAGCCATCCCTTTCACCGCCTTGAGGGATGGCTTTTTCAGGAGGGCCCTCTGGCTAGATCTTAATTGCCGGGTAGGTTCATATGGAAGGAGGCGGTCCTTCAGGTATCTAGGTCCTATCGTAATTGGTTTTGCCTGGAAACACAATTGCATTAAACAAGCATTCAAAAACACTTTTAAGAAAACATAGGTTGATGGTAGTTACAGCACCCACCCATTAAAAGTTACATCCTCAGCTGCCTGCTGATTTTCCAAGACCCCTGTCAAGGAAAACAACATTTTCCTGGCAGTGGAAGGATTACAGGGACTAGCCTGAGAGGTCCATGGCCTAAAACAGTGGTTCCCAACCTTCCTAATGCCGCAACCCTTTAATACAGTTCCTCGTGTTGTGGTGACCCCTTGCCCTGCTTGAAAGAGGCCACAAGCCCCCTTTGGCAGGCAACTGCCACAGGTGCCATAGAGAACTTCTCTCTACAGGCACCCTCAGCCAATCACAGCCTCCAGTGCCATTGACTGACACCCCCTCCAACCTATCAAGCTGTGACACACGCTTCCCCCCTTCCTCCCCCTCCCCCTCCAGACCTGAGCCGTTTGTGCCTTTTTCTTCACTGGCTCATTGCGACCCCTGTGAAATGGCTGTTCGACACTCCCAGAGGGGTCCCGACCCCCCAGGTTGGGAACCACTGGCCTAAGAGTTGTTCTCACTGAGCTTCAGGAACATTTCTTCTGTCAGTCCATCTCATGGCTGTTGTGGGTTTTTAGGGCTGTTTGGCTGTGTTCTGGAAGAAAACAGCCCCCCAAAACCCCACAACAATAATCAGATCCTGGCAGTGAAAGCCTTCAAGAATACATAGTCCATCTCATAGTTGGTCTTCCTATTTTCTTGCTGCCTTCTTTCCCCAGCATTATCGCCTTTTCCAGAGATTATTGCCTTCTCACAGTGTGTCCAGAGTAGGACGGATCCAGTTTCATGCATTTTGCCTCCAGGGATAGTTCAGACTTGATTTGATGAAGGACCCACTTCTTCGTGGTTCTGGTAGTTCAGGATATCTTCAAAGCTATGCTCAACCAGGATCGCATTTTGAACCGATCCTCTTTTTTCCTATTCTCCTCCCTCACTATCCAGCTTTTGCACCCATAGAAGGAATCTGATAATGTGGATGATCTTGGTTTTTAAGGTCACATCCTGACACTTGATGGTCTTTTCTAATCCCTTCTGCTGCCGTTCCGAAGCTGAGGCATCTTTTCAGATTGTTTGGTTGCCGTCTCCATTAGGAATGACCTTTGAACTAAAGCCCAGCAATCTCTAACTATAGAAATTAGCTGGATGATTATCCACAGTTTCGTTTATCCGTAGTCTGGAAATATTAAAACAATTAAATTAAAAAACAGAACCAAAACAGAAATACGTGCTTACACAATGCAATTGCCAGAACTGGACACTAGAGGGAACTAGAGACTATAGGCAACCTCATTTTGCGCTGTCTCTTTTGCATCTTAGGGCAACTCCCTTCCAGAGTGCCATTGGTGGCAGCCATTCTCAATAATTGTCCTTACAGGTACAAGGATAGCCCTGGGTCAGACTACAGGTACAGTAATAGCTTGGTGTTGGAATATTTAGCAATATTTGCATTTCAGCCATTACAAGATTAATGTGAAGAGCAAAGCCTATTGGTTGTTGAGATCATACCACTTGGAATGTCCTGGTAGAAGTATGACCCCTTTTGTCTTTATAATGTGTGCCTTGTGTTCTTAGAAAGAGATGAGAAGAATGTTCCTAGCCTAACAAGATGGCTCTTAGAATAGTTATTGTTAGAGAACCTCCCATGTACCCTTCCCTTCTATTTAAATAAATAGTTTTTTTTTCATTTAGTAACACAAGAGGTGTCCCTATCATTAAAGCAACTAAAAATCAACTGCAACCACCAATCCAAAAAGATCTCCAACACTTGGTTTACAAGTGCCTTAGTTTAAGAATGTTTTGCAAGATGAACAACTATTTCTGCTCATATGTCTGGGAAGATTCTCAGTCATCCAGGTGAGTTTATCTGGAAGTTGAGTCATGGCAACTGGACTTCTTTTTCTTGAGAGACAGAAACGTTTCCCTGCTCATCCAAACTGCTTCATCAGTCTGAAGAAAGCTAGTTGTGAGTCCTCCATCTTATAGTCCACTTTGACCTCTTGTCACCCTATCTCTCAAGAAAAAGCAGTCCAGTTGCCATGATTTAACTTCCACATTTCTGCTCAATTTTGCCTTGATCAACGAGCAATGTCTTGCAATACAAGCACCGAAGCAGGTCACATGTTCACAAGTGAGCCAATGGTCTCTCTCTCTCTCTGTGTCTCTCTTCCCTTGCTGGATTGTGGTGGATTGTCTGAAACATATATATAGTGTTAGCAATTATCTGTTTATTTTTATATCCACAAGGTGAGGGGCGCGCGCATTAGAATTGGTTCCCCAGAGATACATGGATTTTGCTATCTTCCTCCTATTGAAATCTCCCTGACCAAGAACTAGGGCTTGGCAATGTTACTTCTTGGGACAACAACTCCCAGAATCCTTCAGACAGCATCTGGGTCTAAAAATCCATATTTCTAAGTTCTGGCCCTGGTGCGTGTTGCGGGTGGTGTGTGTATGTGGGGCCTGGATTCAGAAAATGAGAATGAACTTCCTGCACCTTTATTGTTTGATGAAGAGAGGGAATTCTAGCTGCTGAAACAGCTGAGATGTGCTCCGAGACACAACTATCCAGGCATCGGAGAACTGCTCTGTTTCACATCTGGCCACCCCGCTGTGCGACCTTTCCAGAATAACTGAGGCAGGGAAAATGCCTCGATTAGAGCTGGCCTGCTGGATGTTACACGAGGCATCTTCTCTGCTGTGAAGCTAAATGGTACAACGTAGGGGTTGAATGACTCTTTTCAGTCAGGGTCTGGGGTCGCTGTAATCCTCTTTGATTTTACTGCAACTGTGACCTGCCATGTGTTTGGCGTTACAAGCAAATGCAAATCAAATGAGGTGGAGTAGATTGGTGCCTTTGCTTTTGTGTTGTGATATTTTCCTCCTTCTTTTTCTATTCCCCCTCGCCCTAAAAAGTGCTTTATTTATTTATTTATTTATTTATTTATTTATTTATTTATTTATTTATTGGATTTCTTTACCGCCCATCTGGCAGCGAGGTCACTCTGGGTGGTTTACAACAATTAACACATTAAAAAAAAATTTATACAATAAAACCATAAAATAGTAACACAATAAAAATAAAAATAAAAATAAAAATAATATTAAAGTGACATAAAGCAATATATTATTGGCTATAGGATAACACTGATCATCACGGAAGGGACAGAGAACTTCAGATGGACTTTGATTTTTAAAACTGATTTTTAAATTGCCTCTTGATCTAATTTTAAAGGAGACCTTTCTGGGCTAGAGTGACTGTCAATCTATATTCAGCATTAACCAAACCCTGTCTCTGAATTCAAAGAGAGCCCTGCCTCTCTCTTGGTGTCTCTTTCACTCTCTTTAAGTCTGTCGGAAGCAGTTGGTCTGTTGACTCCTAAAACCAGCCAGGTTGGTCAGCTTGCTGTCTGATTTGTCCAAGTGTAAGTAATGAAACCTTTTATTCTTACTAATATCTCAGCGTGAGTTGTTGAGACTGTAAGCGCTAGCTTAATGAGGAAAGGGGTGGACTTATCCGGGGAGCTTGGAGCTATTCTGCTGTGTGCATGCCTGCAATTCTGCTGCACTGCCATAGGCATTTAGACAGAAATTGGAAACTCTGCAACAGCTGTGCTTTGTTTTTGTACTTTACTGAATATTATGACACAGTGTTAAGCATACAAGAATTTATTTTATTTTATTTTATTTTGTTTTATTTTATTTTAGAGTATTTTTACCCCACTTATCCTCTTGAAAAAAGGCTCAAGGTGGCTTACAGTAAGGAGAGACAATATACAGTCCTTTACAATTAAGGCACATTCAGTTGGAGAAACAGGGAATTGAGTGGGTATCTTACAGCATTAGAAGGCGATATAAACACAAAATTATAAGTGGTTATAAACACAAAGTCTGTGGAGCCATGTATGGTAAATTCATACAAAGACACAGCAGGTAGTCCCTGATTCAGGGAAAGCTTGCCTGAAGAGGAAGGTCATTGCCTGCATCTGGAAAGACAGCAGAGATGGAGCAGTCCTGGCCTCCAGTGGGAGGGAGTTCCAAAGACTGGGAGCAGCAGCCGAGAAGGCCCTTTCATGGGTTCCCACAAGACGTAACTGTGAGGGTGGCAGGATAATCAGTTGTAAAAGCAATCAATTATGGATAACTAATTATAAAAGGATGTGTAGATTAGAAGAAAGTACAGTAGACCCTCGTATAACAAAGTTTGTATAACATAAAATCTGTACAAGATAAATTATTCTGGAGATAGGGGAAATTTGCTTAACAGAATCGTCTATGGGGCGAATCCGTACAACATAAAAATGGTAACGATTAGGGATTACTCTGTTTTCAATGTATTCCTATGGGAAATTTGTATAAAGGAAAATTTGCTTAACATAATTTAATTTGAACAAATTAATTCCTTTATACAAGGTAACACTATACAGACAAATATATGTGCAGAGTTCTGGGCCCTTGAAAAACTGAAACATGTTTTCATGTTCGGCTTTTGAAAAAGGCCGACCTCCTGATACAGAAGGAAGGTATGCTTGGAAAAAAATGCAAATGTCAGACAGAATAAGTCAAATAGCTGTTTTCATAACTTCCCTTCTATTGTCTCAGCATATTCCCACAATGGATTCAACACTTTGTGTGAATTAGGCAGTCATAGCCTCACTTGACAACTCATTTTTGGAAAATCAAGCAGCAAATATCATAATTAAAGCTTATTTCATCCTCCTTTTTTAATTGTAGGTTTTAAGATGTATTCTGCATTCCTTCCAGGAAGGTATATTTTTATATGTAGTCAGAAGGGTCTTCTCTCTCTCTCTCTCTCTCTCTCTCTCTCTCATCTTCCCTCCCTCATTTTCTAGAAGTGCTAATTCAGATGCAAGCTAATTTGTTCTGGCTATTATCACAGTTTATTTCAGCCCCCACAAAGCATCCAATAACTTTAATAAAGAAAGCTCTAGCTGCCCAATCTTACCCAGTTAATAAACTGCATTGAAACGCCTAGAATGAATGGGCCTCTCACACAGTACAAATACAGCGAATTACCATCCGGTAGTGTTATCACTACTGTACAGGTACAATTAAATCACATGTTATGCATGAAGCAGCAAGGCCATTACCCTCGCCGACAAACACAATTAGAAAGGTGCTATTGTGCCGAACCCGGCTGAAAAATCGCCCTGTTTGTCTGCGTTTCTCAATGGTTTGCTCACTCGGTTGCACAATATTGAACCGAGGGGTGATTAGGAGTGTGGGGAGACAGCTAAGCAAACAAAAGGTTGCATCCTTCCAGGAGATTCACTGAATAGCAGGTGAGTTAAGGGCTGGCTCCCCAAAGCAAGATGGATTCGCATCTTTCAGCAAATTGGTTCATTAAAATATTGATTTTATTGGGTACACAGATTGGAGGCGCCACTCAATTGTCCTTGTGTGTTTTCTTATGCATCTGAGTTTACATCTCAATTTAATCGGTTATCTTCTCTTCGGTTGTGTTCAGGCTCCCCTGATGTATTGAAAGCAAGACAAACGCTCCTTGTTTTATACCATGGTTTTTGCAGTGTTGAAGAACATCTCTGCCGGTGTCCAAAATACATGTTCCCTGTGGGTATGTGTAGTGCCGTGGGGGGACGAGGATGGGTTGGGTTAAGAAGAGCAGTTCTTAGAATCTGCATTGTCTTGCCTCACTTCTCTTGCCCTTGGTGATGTCATCACACGGTCAGAATTGCTCCATTCATTGTTTTATTTACTGCAATTTTGTGACAACGGGCCAGACACCACCGTGTTTCCTTTGTGGCCTTTGCTTAGGCGGGCTTAGGCTGTACCTGAAAGTTTGTATTTAACAAGAGCGAATATCATGTCATTCTTAAAGCCAGCCGTAACTGAAAGGTAGCAGGATGATGCTGTGGGTCATATCATCCTGGCGTTGCTCATCCTGCCTTCTTCCTTCAGGTCGTCGTCGTCATCGTCGTCGTCATCATCGTCGTCGTCGTCATCATCATCATCATCATCATCATCATCATCATCACTACCACCACCACCACAACCGCCGCCGCCGCCACCATCACCACCACCACCACCACCACCACCACCACCACCACCACCACCACCATCATCATCATCATCATCATCATCATCATCATCATCATCATCATCATGTTAGAACTCCATGCTGGAAGGGATCCTTTGGCTCTACTGTCCACTGTCAAGGACTGGGGAGTTGACCTCTGAACCTCTGGCGCCACAGCCAGATGCCAAATCACTGAGCTGACCAGCAATTCATTCTTTTTAGAAGTAACTATAGCTTTGGGACTACAGGAGTAACAACTGCAACTTAAACCCAATGAATCAACTGCTGAACAGTGAATGAAGGCGTGGCCATCCATCTGGGAGACATATTTCAATTGGCCTTGGGAAATCGGAGGCTCCAAGCCATCAAAGGTGCTGAACCTGATTGAGGGACAAAGTAGAGACTTTTAGAGAGTTCCTGTTAAGTTCAGATAAAAACCCACAATGGACGCTGTAACGTAAACTGAGAGTGAGGAAACCTGTCTCAAAGGCCAAATGGAAACATCTTTAATATTGAGCTGAAGGCCAAGACTGTCATTGATGGAATGTAAGGAAGGTAAGCAAAGGCCGAAGATGCATTCCGTCCAAGAAGCAAGTGAACTCTGATTGGCCTAAAAGGACATGTGACTGTTTTTCCCATGCTGTGAAGAGAGACAGAGAGAGACGGAGAGGGAGAAGGATATTTTCCGGAATGGCTTTCTGCATATGGACTAATGGACTATGATTAATCATGTAGCTGGTACAAGGGATTTTGGGAGGCTAATGCCTCTGAAGCTTGCTTTAGACATTTTAAATGTTAGGTAGGGAAATCATGTCTTTATTTTCCAGTAAGCTAATATTTCTGTGAAATTTCATCTTTTCAATAAAAGCCTTTACTTATTCAAATGAAGGTGTCTATGGCGAGTACTTGGTGAATAATTGTTTTAACAATCAAATACAGCTGGGCCAGGTGATCACTGAAGGACCCACTTGGAAACAATTAAGGCAGGGGTGTCCAAACTTTTTGGAAGGAGAGACAGATTTGGTGGCTGAGAATGTGTGGGGGCCGGGGTGCTCCCCGACCCTGCCCCCCACTGCAAGCCCCACCTACTGACCCCTAAGCCCCACCCACTGACCCCAGAACACCATTGACTCCCAAAACAGGGCCAAACAGCCCAAAAAAACTAACAATAAACAAACAAATAAATTGCAAAAACCAAAAGGAACTGTAATATATATATAGCAGTTTCTTCTGATTTTACATTTACATGGGCCAGTCAAAATGGCTTGACGGGCCAGATCTGGCCCATGAACCGGACTTTGAACATGGCTGAATTAAGGGTAATTAACTCCTCCAGATAGCAGTTCTGGATAGAGGAGCAAAGAACCCTTTAACCATTCCGTTACAGACGCACTGTCCCCTGGTCAAAGAGCCACCCACCTCTGCATCCATGTGGGACCCTCTGGTCATCATTATTGGCCTTCAACAGCAACACCTTCCTTCTCTAAAGCATAAGAGCATGAGAAGGGACACATGGAATGTACCAAAATTCCACCTAATCCAGCTAGACTAGAGAAAACTGGCTGAGAAAAATGTGTCCAAAACACATGCTTCTATGGAGCACATAGACTGCTCCCCAGCAGCTTAGAAGCATGGCCCCTTGGGTCTTGGGAGTAGCATGAAGACATCAAGATTAATGACCATCGGCAGTGCCATCCTCCATGAATTTGACTAATACTCTTCTTTATCTATCTTTGTGGCTATCACAATATCCTGCCACAAATAATTCCACAGTTTAAGTGCGATGGGAGGGCAAAGCGGCCTTCAAATGGCCCATTTATGTATTGGGGGGGAGGGGGGTATACTGGGGACTCCCACGAAGAAAGCAGCTACAAAAAGGATCAGATAAATACAATTAACGGAGGGAGCAGCATGAGAAGTCTCCAAAGAGAATAGAACTGAACGTACTCAAAGAAAAACCTCATGCCTCACTCAAGGAGAGATTCTACTCTTTTGGATTTGAAGGGTGCGCCAGCAGAAAATTAAAACCACACTACAGTGGTACCTTGTATAAAGGAATTAATTTGTTCCAAATGCAATTATGTTAATCAAATTTTCCTTTATAAAAATTTCCCATAGGAATGCATTGAAAACAGAGTGATCCCATTTTTATGTTGTACAGATTCGCCCCATAGGCAATTATGTTAAGCAAATTTCCCCTATCTCTGGAATTCTTTAATACAAACCGTTTGTTATACAAGGGTCCACTGTATATGTGTTGTTGGTTGGTTTTTAAAAAGGCAGAGGAATTAAAGCAAGAAGAGACCAATCCGGGGAATGTCTCTTGGGATAAGTGGTGAAATCTAGGTCATCGCGCTGAGCCCAGCCTAGGCTGGGCATTCCCAAAAAGCCATTATTCTCCGAGACCTGTTCGGTACCCCTTAGGGAAATGAAATGGTCTATTGTCACACCCTGGCCAATGCGAGGGCTCTTGTCACATACCTTTCCCCGCAACAAGAGATAATTGTCCGTGACATAAGAGGGCAGGAGGTTTCCCACAGATGTCAAGGTTGACGCACATTGGAAAGGAAGGGCACCGACGTTACACCCCACTGCTGAGGTGGGCCCCATTGAGTGAAGAAATGCAAAATGTCAGTTCATCCCAGGTTGTCAGTCAAAGTGTCAATGGATTTGTTTAAAAGGAAAAAAAAACAGGGAAGGGGTCTTAGGACTCTTGAACGGTGGCGGTGAGATGCAGCCAAGCCAACAATAGCTGCAGAATATGCAGCAGGCTTGCATAGCTGGGTGACCCGTCAAGTTGAGTTCTACTTAGTTCCCATCCATTGTTTTTTTCTCTCTTTTCTATGTTAGGCTATGTCAGCTTCCACCCTGTCTGGGGTCTCTGGAAATAGATGATTGACCAAAACGTGTCCCCTGTAGGGCCCACATTTTTAAAATGGGGGGGGTATATGCATCCACCACCCCAAGTCATTAACCTTCTACTGTTGGCTACATCATGTTTGAGCTGTGTTTCTGAAAAGATTTTAAGTAGGTACATTCTCCCAGTCTTCATATTTTATCCAATGGTCCCTCCTCCTCTGGAATGCAAAGTGGATTCAGTGTCCTGGTTAGAACACAAAGGAAATTGTGTAAGATTTCAGAAGAGTGAATACGCAACTGATTCTACAACCAGTCACACAACCTGGGCAAGACAGGGTACACAGTGGGGAGCCAGCTGGGATAAGTGGAACACTTCTGTGAGTCACTGCTGTATAATCACATAATACAGCAGGATGTATGTTTGCATTTATGTTTTCTTATGTTTCAATCTTATATGTTCTAACCTTAAGAACATAAGTACATAAGAAAAGCCGTGTTGGATCAGGCCAAAGACCCATCTAGTCCAGCTTCCTGAATCTCACAGTGGCTCCACCAAATGTGTCTGGGAGCGCACGAGACTAGATATCTGTCTCCCGATACCACTCCCCTACATCTGGTCCTTGAAGTACCCCGGTTTTAAGCCTGGAGATTACACATCTCCTATATGGTTTGTAACCTGTGGTGGACTTTTTCCTCCAGGAATCTGTCTAATCCCCTTTTGAAGGCATCCAGGCCAGATGCCACCACCACATCCTGTAATTGTAATCCGTCCGGAGTTGTGTTTGCACATCTTGTTGGTAGATAGATAGATAGATAGATAGATAGATAGATAGATAGATAGATAGATAGATAGATAGATAGATAGATAGATAGATGTGCATCTAAGGAATGTGCATCTAAGGAAAGGAAATAATTTTCTTGTGTTTATTTGCTCACCAGGTCAAAGGGAGCGAGCACCCAGTCAGATATTTGTGGAATATTCATACCAGAAATTCTTTACAAGCAGTGCTCTACATTGGATAGAGAGAGGCAAGAGCCTTAGGCAGCAAGGTTTTGGACAGCAGTTTCAGCCCCCCTGGGGCCCTGGCAATTGTTCTCTTCTGGAGGACAGAGTGGTGTGTGCCATGAAGCTTTTTCCAGCATCCCTTAAACTAATCTGTTACCTTCACCTAAGGCAGACATCTACTCATTCTGCTCACTTATTTAAAACAAACAAACAAACAAACAAACAAACAAATAAATAAATAAATAAATAAATAAATAAATAAATAAATAAATAAA
>JAHTLZ010000225.1:23869-37427 GCA_023846285.1 Phrynocephalus versicolor | reverse complement strand
TTTATTTATTTATTTATTTATTTATTTATTTATTTATTTATTTATTTTTACCCCACCTTTCTCCTTGGAAAGGGACCCAAAACATACAATAATGAATGACAATATACAGTCCAGTACATTTTAAGGCATATTGAAGTTTGAGAACAGGGAATTGAGGGGCATCTAATAGCATTAAAAAGCAACATTAGAGCTAAGAGAGAATGCCAGCTGTTGAAGAAAAGAGTAAAAAGTCCATTATGAGGGATGGAGGTAACATTGAAAACATAGGTGTATTTATGAAGTCATTCAATGTAATCATGTACGGTAGACCATCTAACACAGTTCTGAGGGATGGAAACTGAGAACATAGTGTCAATGCAATCATATACAAACACAAAGTCTCTGTATAGTCATGTGTGGTAGCTCACATAAAGGCACATAGTAGGTAGTCCATCATTAAGGGAAACCTTGCCTGAAGAGAAAAGTCTTTGCCTGTTTCCAGAGAGACAGCAGAAATGTATCACATGTGCAGAATGCAGATCAAGGCGGTCAAATGGGACAAGACATCTGTATATTTCATAGTTGTATGGAGAGGGACATCTCAGCAGGTATTGCTTGTATTACAAAGCAACATGTGCTGCTTATATACTGCCCTGTAGTGCTTGCTCAGAGCAGTCTGCAGTTTAATTATGTAGGCTACAAATTGCCACGCCACCATCACCACTCAGTTGGTGGGTACTCAGCTTACCAACCTTGGAAAGATAAAAGGCTGAATCAACCTCTTAAGAACATAAGAACATAAGAAGAGCCATGCTGGATCAGGCCAAAGGCCCATCTAGTCCAGCTTTCTGTATCTCACAGCGGCCCCACCAGATGCATTTGGGAGCGCATGAGACTAGATCTCTGTCTCCTGATACCACTCCCCTGCATCTGGCCCTTGAAGGACCCCGGTTTTAAGCCTGGAGATGACACATCTCCATCATGTTTTGTAACCTGGGATGGACTTTTCCTCCAGGAATCTGTTCAATCCCCTTTTGAAGGCATCCAGGCCAGATGCCATCACCACATCCTGTGGCCAGAGACGAACAACGCACTGGGTGAAAAAATATTTTCTTTTGTCTGTTCTCACTCTCCCAGCCCCCAATTTGATTGTATGTCCCCTAGTTCTGGTATTTTGTGAGAGGGAGAAGAGCTTCCCTCTATCCACTTTACTCATGCCCTGCATTATTTTGTAGACTGCTACTAAGCCTTCCACTCAACATGGGTAGCTGGCTAGGACGTTTTATTTATTTATTTATTTATTTATTTATTTATTTACCGCCAGGTTTTCCCAAATGGGAACTCAGGGCGGTTAACAAGTATAACATACCACAATTCAGAAAAAAATAATAATATTCTATTCCACAGAGTAAACATTTAAAGAATCAAGAGCAAACAGTGGAACCCAAAATTAAAAGAAAAAAAGTCCTTTGCTGACCGTAGCATCTCTTCCTTGATCCTGGGATCAAACTCAGGTCATGAGTAGAATCTTCACTGCAGTAATGCAGCTTTCAACCACTCTGCCATGAGGCTCTTAAAAGTCAAGCCTGCTGAAATGGCCTGTCTTATGTAGCTATTGAAGGGAGCTGCATAAGAGAGGCAATTTCCTGGCTCAGGTGGCTGTTGTTCCATGGTAGGATCTTGGGTGGTAGTGCAGGCACAGCCTCAGTCCACCATAGCCGTTGACCTGCACTCCACCAGAAGCTTTAGTTTTTACATAACAGGTGCTTTCTGGAGCCTCAGAAGAGAAAATATTACCCACGTGGAAAGTGCCACATGTCAACATCCACAACAGCAGAAGCAATCTGAAAAAACAAATGATAGCATTGAAAAAGAAGGAAACTGGGCATTGAGGGCTGGTTATAGTCATTTGATGCCTCCTTGTCTCATCTTTTTAGGAGAGGAGTGAAAATTAGAGATGGGCACAAAATTGAAATATAGTGTTTCATTTCGTTTCATTTCGCTTCAGTCTTCATTTTGTTTCATATTTATTTATTATTTATTTATTTAGATTTAGATTTATAAACCACACCAATTTTCCCAAGGGAACTCTGAGAGGTTCATTAATTACGGATCTGTCATTAATTTTCATATTTCATTAATAACGGATTAATGACATTTTCATATTTCATTACTAATGGGTTTTTAGAAGAATTTTCGTCATGAAATGAAATGATTCAATAATGGGGAGATTTACTTTTTTTTATTTATTTAACAGGGAACCCACTGCCCTAAATCAAAGACCCTCCTTAAACCTTGTAATCAATTAAATACTGTTTGTAGGTTGTGTTTTTTCAACACTTTGTCCATGCAGTCTGTGACTCCTTTTATGTATGGCAGAAATACTTTGGTTCTGGGAGGCTGCTTTTCTTCTTTAGTTTGGGGTTGTTTTTTCAGTTTGACAGCTCTTTTGATTTCATTCTTGGAATAGCCATTTGCCTGTAGGGCCCAATTCAAAGTATTGAAAAAAAACACAACCTACAAACACTATTTAGACTCACCAAAAAATACAACAGATGCTACGGTCAGCAAAGGACAAAAGGAACCCACTCGCCACTGCAGGAGTATACTGGATACTTTTTAGTTGTGGCCAGGTATATATTGGGACCACAAAATGCAGCATCCAGACCAGAATCTATGCACATGAAAGACACTGCAGGCTAAAACAACCTGGAAAATCAGCAGCAGCTGAACACACCCTGAAACAAACTGGACATGAAATCCTCTTCCAGGACACAGAGGACAACACTACCAATCACTATGTCAGACTACACAGGGAAGCCATTGAAATCCACCAATATAAGCACAATTTCAACAAAAACGAGGAAAGTCTAAAAATCAATAAAGCCTGGCTTCCAGTACTAAAAAATGCAGAGTGCCAAAAGGTCAAAGCTCAATGATTCCCATCCAGCCATAAGCAAAGACGATCAGTTCACACAATAGAACAGTAATGGTGAACCTTTTAGAGACTGAGTGCCCAAACTGCGATTCAAAACCCACTAATTTTTCGCAAAGTGCCAGTACAGCAATTTAATCTGAATACAGGTGGCTGAGAAAGGGCGATGTCAGGTGCCCACAGAAAGGGATCTGAGTGCCACCTTTAGCACATGTGCCATAGGTTTGCCAACACTGCAATAGAACAACTAAAGACATCCATCAACTACATATTAGGATTAGAGAGGGGCACAAAATGATTTTTTTTATTCCATTATTTGTTATTCGTTTCATTACGTAATGAAATGAATAATGAACCTGGCGGTGAAATTGGAATGAACCGAACAAAACCAAGTAAAGTAGGTTCATTATATTTCGTTTTTGTTTATGGCGACACACGATGAAAAGAGCTGTTTTAAATGTTAAAAAATGTCCTGAATATCTGTAAAAACCCAGCGATAATTATTTATTCTGCCTGATAATACCTACTGGGGGGGGTCCTTAAAACATGCATTTATGTCTTTTCTCAGATCGCTGTATTTTTTTCCTTTAAGGAGAGTTAGGGGACATCATCCCAAAATGGCTGCCAGATGCCTAATATTGATTTCTTGGGTATTAAAACACCCTGGACATCCATAAAAATGCAGCAATAATTATTTATTCTGCCTGATAATACCTACCGGGGGGGCGCGTTGGAGTCCTTAAAATGTTTGTTTTTGTCTTTCTCCCATTGTGATGTATTTTTCTTTTTCCTTTAAGGATGCCACAAAATGGATGCCAGCCACAAAATGGATGCAAGCCATGTGATGGGATCATGTAAATTCTTGGACAACTTCAACCAATAGCATGCCCAGGTTGCAGACTGGGCAGGTCTGGCAGCCACAGAGGCCATAAAACTCTGGCAGGCCCCGTCCTCCTTGCAGTCTCTGGTGGGAGTTAGGTTGGGGTGGGATTGCTGTCTCTGTGACTCATTATTTTCTCTTTAGGCCAGCCAGGCAGACGTGTGTTTCTGTGTTCCTGCTGGCTGCAGCCTGGCTCTTAGGGAGAAGAAAGAAGAGATTTCTCTCTAGCTTCAGTCTTGCAGCCTCCCTGTGTGCGTACTGGGACCTCTTAGTGAGTACCCTCCCCTGCCCCGCAGTCACTCTGCGGCTGCCTTGCACCCTAGGCAATGTCTGCGGCTGCCTTGCAGTCTCCCTGCGTACCTAGTCTATACTGTGTCTCTGCCAGCATCAATTTTTTTAGTGTTTTCCCTCTGGTCTGGGGCGTTGGGGGATGCCCATGCATGAAAATGCTTTTAAAATTGCGCAAAGCGGGTAAAATGAATAACGAATTAATGAACCAACGGAATGATTTTTTTGTGAAAATTCACAAAAAACAAAAACAAACCGAACCGAGCCCCTCAATGAAATGAAACAAACAAAACAAAACAGCATTTTTTTTCAATTCGTGCCCATCTCTAATTAGGATAATTGCGACCCCTGATTACATTGAAACTTCTTAATCCCTCCATCACAATACAATGACTAACATCTATTACAGCCTGTCTAAAAAACAGGGGGGGGGGAATCAAAGCAGGAAATATTCATCCCTTCATATTCAGGATGGTCTTTGGACCCAACGAATATGAAGGGATAAATATTTAACAAATCAGCAATATTAACTGAATATTGCAATTCATTTTTTTAATTTCTCCCCATCTCTCCCCATTATTAATGGCCTTGCTCTGAACTCTCCTTCTGCCCCCAACATTATATTAGTGATACGTCATCTTGCCAGTGAAAGATGGCATAATAACATTACTAACAGCCCTTAAATGGCAAAAGAACAATTAAAACCTCGGGATAAGAAGCCATCTGCATTCCTTATGTCCTCCTCACAATCCTCGCCACCACTGTTGCGACAAGAAATTGTGAGAGCAGCTCCCGCTCTCCAAAGCAAGCCTCTGTCCCTGGCAAAGCTATGAGCAGAAGGTTTAAGAACACACCGGGAACAAGTCCCATTGCTAAAGATGAGGTAAGCGTTATTTCACACTTCCTTCAAAGCCCGCCCAAGCTGCCATGAACACACAGCCGTGTGCTGGCCGCCGCTCTTCAAGAACACAATACGTGTCAGATCAAAACAGACTGAGTCACACGTTGCTCTGTCCTGAGGAAGCCAAGAGAACAGAGGTTTTTGAAGGCTAAAATCGCCATGAAATATGCAGCTCCGTTTTATTTTACCAGCTTTTCTCTCCAAAATATGCAGCGCCATTTGCTTTTACCGGCTGTACTTTTCCAACGCGAACCAGCAAGCTCCAGGAGGCAAACCATGTGTTGTTCCGGTGCCATCGAGCCTGAGAGATGGGCATTCAAGTGGTGCCAGCTTCTGCTTTGCCCCGAGGCGCCATCAGATGGCGAGGGAGTCCGGATAGCTTTTGGAGTCCTGCTAAGCTGTTTGTCTTTCAATCCCAGCTCATTGTGAGAAGAGCTGCTCTTATTTGCTTGTTTAAATCTCCAGCTTTATGCAAAGCCCAGGCTAAAGTGGCATTTGCCGGGTATTAGGCCTGCCTCCTGCAGGAAAGCAATGTTTCCCCTCCGGAGAGGTGGGCTCACATTCAAGCACAGGCTGTGCCGTTATGTAAGCCTGCCAAGATGCCGCCAATCATCAGCAGTGATGAGAGCCAGAGTGGCATTATGGAGGTGGGGAAATAATCCTCCAGAAACCTTGTTAATGGATTTCTTGCCTTCCAAGGACACATCCAGATAGAGATGAGTATTTACCCATTGATATATCTCTAGCCCTCTGCAAGAGATCTCGGTAAGATCCTCAAGACACCACGTCGTTCACTTCCGCTTCCCCCTCTTGCAGCTCCCCAAATTGCTGCAGAGGGTCTCTCCATAAAACGGTATTTTCCATTTGCGAATGTTCGGGCAGCAAACTGCCAAGGCCAGGTTGATTTATCACAAAGGCACAAATAACCCATCCAATACTTCTTTTTCCTTTCAGTGGTTGTTGCAAAGCAACAACCGTTGTCATGTGTTCTGACGCTGTGCATCTCATAGAAATTTGCAAAAACTCAACTCAAGAACATACCAGTTTTTTCTGATTCACCCCCCCCCAAAAAAAAAACTGACTGCCTTGTATCAAGGTGGAGTTCTGAAGCTGGGATTCTGAAGGATGGATTTTTGAGCAGTGTCCCATTTACCATGTAAGGACAAAGCACCTACACCTGGCAAACTAGCAGCAAGGCTCAGAAAAGTGATTTTCACCTTGCACCTTGTGGGTCAAGCAGGGCCAGCCTGAGACAATGTTTTTTGCTGCCTCAGATTGTGCTGCTCTTCCTGTCATAATATAGACTATTGAAGGCAGACAAAGTTATTTTGTCTCTTTCTCGACCCAAACTCCATTTCTGTTTTCATGCCACTAAAAAGAAATTACAGTTGTTTACTAGCTACACAGGTAGAAGTTGAGATAGTAAAAGAATGTATGATAATATGGGGACAGCATCTAAAATCAGAAATTCAGTTGGCTGAATGGGAAAAATTATGGAAAGTTAATATTAAAATTACCAAGTCAACAACATTTAAAGAAAATCTTTATAAAATGTTCTATATGTGGTATTTAATGCCTGATTAGCTGGCTAAAATGTATAAATCTTGAAATGATAGCTATGTTTAAATATTTGAAAGGATGTCATATTGAAGAGGGAACAGGCTTGTTTTCCATGGCTTCAGAGACCATGACTCGGGGCAATGGTTTCAAACGACAGGAAAAGAGATTCAGTTCAAACATTAGGAAGAACTTCATGATGGTTAGAGCTGTTTGGCAGTGGAATATGCTACCACAGATGGTGGTGGAGTCTCCTTCTTTGGAGATTTTTAAGCAGAGGCTGGATGGCCATCTGTCGGACGTCCTGTGATGGGGGTTCCTGCATGGCCGGGGGTTGGACTGGATGGCCCTTGAGGTCTCTTCCAACTCTATGATTCTATGATTCTGTGATTCACGTTTCTGCCCATCCTTACTCTGAACACATACAAACAGGGGGTCTGTTTGATTTTTGTGACTGTCAAAGACAGAGATAGCTAAGGCACGAGGCATAACATCCGAAAAGGGGCAAAAGTGTAATAAAAAGAGAAACCAACATCAGGACCTTTTAATAGGACTCAGAAATCCAGCACCTGAGAACACCAGCCTAACAGTAGGACCTTGCTGGAGATAAAAGCAGAAGGATTCATTATGACAAGCTTCTGTATGTCCAAGAATACTGATTAATAAAGCATTAAAGGTGTATAATTAAGCAAAAAGGGGGAGGGGGAAGAGGAAGTAACAGAAAAGATTGACATCATTGTCTGTGACAGATATTATTTCCCCGCCGAAGATGAAATCAATTGCAATTACTTCTTTTTCTGGTCTGATCTGGCATCATTTATGTTCTGGATTAAATTAATTAATGAAATGAGGCACCAGGACATTTCCTTTCGATTGAACAAAGGGCAAAGCAACTGACAGGTACAATGTGGTGCTAATCATGCAGTGTGCTTAACACTTCAAGAGTTAATGAGGGACACGCTGAACCACCAAGATCTCTCCTTGGTCCCCACACACACAGAGCGCCACTGAAGCGGTGTTAATCCAAATACACTCTGGGAGTCATTAATCCCTGCCTCCCATTCTCTCCATCGCACCAGCTCAGGCTTTCTGACACGTTCCCACGGAAGACTCCGGGCAGCACCTGTAATTTTATACGAAGCCGAAAGAAAAGTCATGAGGAGGGAAAGAGGCACAGTGTCCGTCTTTCCCTGAATGGCCTCTGTGAAAAACAAAGAAGCTCGCTCCAGGCTGCTTCGATGGGGAAATAATACAAATCGCAACTGGATTTGCTCCCTTTCTATCTGGATGGAAGGAAACCCAATGAAACGCTTCCTTGAAGAATTAAAACGAAAACAAAAAAAAATTTCCCTTGTTTTTCGTTTTCGTTGCGGCAAACACCTTGAACTGAAAATAATGCTAACGAAACAGGAATTTTTCGTTTTTGTTTTCGTTTTTCGTTTTCGTTAGGTAACAAAACAAAAACGAAAAATTTGCGGGGAAAACCCAACGAAAACAAAAACAAAAACGAACCGAAACGGACCCCTAAACGACCAAACGAAAAAACGAAAAACAATTTTTTTGAGTCGTGCCCATCTCTACTGGAAACCTCAGGCGAGCCAGTCTGAGAAACATGACCTAAGGTGTCTGACGGTGGAAACATGGTCTGCTCAAACCTCTGGCCCTTCAAAGGAGCCACCACTTCTCGAATTCCAGTTGAAATGACGTTTAGAGGTTGGACAAAGTTAATTGTTTTGGATGGCAGCCCGAGGCCACTGGTTTATGGGAGCTGAAATTTCAAACGTGGTTTTCCCAAGCTGTGTTGCAATGTTGTTTGGCACAATCAGTGAGACAACCATACAGGAACACGGGAAGATGCCTTGGGAACATCGGGAGCCTCATGGCACCGTGGTTAAATGCCTGTACTGCAGCTAGGCAAAAAGGAGATGAGCCGTGTGGCCATCACAATATGCAATTGCAAGAATAGATTACAGGTGATACCTTTATAGGCCACTATTAAAAATAAAAAAGGAACATTGCAAGCTTTCGAGTGCAGTAAATCACCCTTCTTCAAAGCAGGTCCCAGAAGTTCAGACATGGTGAAAGATGTGCTTCACACATTTTGGCCGCCCAGGCCAAAAGGGATTTGTATGTCTCGTAGTGCCAAATGGAGCTGGGTAAGAGAGTGGTGGTGGTATAGGACCCATGTCTCTTTGTTTGAAGAATGGGGGTGTGATTTAAGAAGCAGCTGTTTACAACTGCCCTTCTTGCCTCTAACAAGACTCCTGCCCTGGCTGCAACATCATCTAGCCATGGACTTTAAGAACGTCAACTAACTAAGGACTTTAAAAGTAACCTCCTGGTGAAGCACATCTTTCACCATGTACTGCAGCTGTAACTGTGCTCACAATCTGGGATTCAATCCCAGGTAGCCAGCTCATAGTTGATTCAGCCTTCTGAGGTTCATAAAATGAGTACCCAGCTTGCTTTGGGGGGTGCAATGTGCAGCCAGCCTGCATAATCAAACTGTAAACTGTCTAAAGCAGTGGTGGCCAAACTTTGGCTCTCCTGATGTTTTGGAACACAACTACCAGAATCCCAAGCCTGTATTGCCATTGACAAAGGACTGTGGGAGTTGTGGTCCAAAACATCTGGAGTGCCAAAGTTGGGCCACTACTCGTCTAGAGAGTGCTTAAGCACTATGGAGCGGTAAAGTAGAATACTTTGCTTTTTGCTTTGCTTTGCCTTGCTATCAAATCCAGCCATTGGCTCACCATGGGCTCACTCAACCCAGTGTTGTCAACAGTGGCTGGCAGAGCAGCTGTCTGGGGTTTCAGTTAGGATCCTGCCGCTGCCCCCCACTTCCTGGAGATGTCAAAGATGAAGCCCAAGATCTCTGGCATGCAGAACACTGCCTTCCTCGTAGGGCCTTGTGCGGATCCTCTGATTGACTTAGAGACCAATTGGCTGAAATGTCTGTACATGCGCAGAGAGAGCAGGCCCAGCTACCCAAAGGCAGCCGGCATTGAAGGATATGGCAGAGAAGGAAGAAGAGAAGAACGAAGGAAGGAGGACCCGCTGGGGAGGTGATGGGGAGCAGCAGGAAGAGGGAAGGAGGCAACGTAAAAGGTGGCAGCGGCACAGACAACCATTTTGCTAAAGCTAAACGTGCAGTAGAAAAAAGGTTTGGCTCTTGTTTGTTTTTGTTTTTCAGTCCGTAGTTCAGTTTGCGACCATTTCGATTCCATATCAAACACCTTCAGGATAAACTCATTGGTCCATGGGCATCCCTTCTTGCCATTACAGTGATACTCAAAGTCTTAATAGAACATGCCAGCTTTTTCGCTTCATCGGCATAGGCATTTGGCTGGCATAGAATTCTGAACAGACCTCCTCACATCTGTTCTAAACAAGGTAGTTAGCAGTTGGATGGGGCACTTCTGGGGAACACCTTCTAGACTAAACTTGTAGATTTTTTTGTACACCACCTTGAGTTGACTTTGTACAAGCTGACATTATATAAATGCTAAATAAAGTACAGTATGACCCCCACATCCACTGATTCACTAACCACTGATTAAGTTATCAGTGGTTGGTGATCAGCGAGTGCAAGGGAGGTCCGGGACTGGCAGCAAGGAGAGGAAAACAACTTATGGATGCCAAGACCTCCTCATCATTGCCACTGCATACTGACCACCCTCCGGAGGGGTGGGGTGGGGACTTAACAGGACCCGCCAGGCAAACTGGCCTTTGAACTTTCCACTTGGTTCCTGGGTGGACAACCAGAAGTTTGAGCTCAAGCAGGAAGTTCAAAACTTCTGATCCACTACACAGCAGGAAGTTCAAAGGCCAGTTGGCCAGGCAGGTCCTCTTAGGTCCTCACCCCACCCCTCCAGAGGGTGGCTGACATGGTAAGTTTTCTTTCTTTTTCCTTTTCCCTCCTCATCGCTTCCACAGGCCAGCCACCGAGCCTGGTGGTGAAGAGGGTAACTGGCCAGTGGAGGTGGCGAGGAGGACACAACATCAGTAAATTTTCTTTTCCCCCACCTCCTCACTGCCACCGCTGCCAATGGCCAACGTTTGTGGGGCATTGAGGGTGAAAGCTTTTGCCCCAGCACCCCACTACCTCTGTTGCCACTCTTATCCTTGGATAAGAGTGTTTGTTCTTATCCATGGTTTTCACTATCCACAGGGGGTCCCAGAACCGATCATCCGTGGCTACGGTAGTCCTACTGTAAAGTAAAGTAAAGTTAGGACAAAAAAGCCTTCTCTGAGATCCTTAAGAGCCATTAAGGCTAATCAGAGTTGACCATACAGGGCTAGGTGGCCAAGAATTGGACTTGAAAGTTGTAGGACTTGCTATCAAGTTGGACTTATGTCATACCAGCAGCTCAACTTGTCCTCCCCCCCCCCCAATGGGTTGGATTCGTCTTGTACCCTGGATCCCACTGACCCCTCCTTTTTGGGGTGGGGGAGCTTATTTTTAATAGGGACTCAGACTTTGGGACTTAGGACCAAAGACTTGGACTTGGACTTAGAGCTCAGACCCAAAGACTTGGACTTGGACTTAGGACTCAGACCCAAAGACTTGCCAATATTTCTGATTTGCTTTTCACACAACATAAAAAAGGAGGACCCTAGTTCAAATGGCAGACCACCCACCCTAAAGGAGGACCTGTGGCTACCCCAACTTGTGGCCCAAGTATCTGCACTTGCCCATCCTTTCTCTAAATGAGACCCTTGCTCTTTAGTTTTTGGAGTGCATGTAAAATATTCATACATAGACTTTTTTGCTAAGCTAGGGCACTGGCTGGCAAAACATGGGGGTAGATGCCATCAATGCTCCAGCTTCTAAACCACTCTACATGCTAAATTTATACTCTTTCTTCTTCCAGCACCATTTATTTATTTATTTATTTATTTATTTATTTATTTATTTATTTATTTACTTGTTAACTGCACTGACTTTCCCAAAGGGAACTCTGGGTGGTATACAGCAGATAAATATACAATACAAAAGAAAAAAGAAAAATCAACACTATAAAACAAAACAATATGGATAATTCCAGCATAGCAAGGAGGGAGGCAAACAGGTGGGCAAACAAACACAGATACAGCTATTTGCAGGATCTGCTGCATTTTTTTTCTTTTACAGTAATCTCCCACCTATTGTGGGGGTTAGGGACCCGACCTGATCCGTGATAATGGAAAATCCACAATATTCGGATTCTGGGTCAGGTCAGGATTGGGGGGGGGGCTATTTGGGGCCTCCCACACTTACCTGAGTCCTCGATCTGCCCCGAATGGGACTCTGCTCCCCCCCCCAGAAATGGTTTACGGTGACCCAGAAATAACTTTTGGTTTCCTGGAAGTCACTTCTGGTTCACCGGAAACCACTTCTGGGGCCTCCCACAGGCCCGCGAAGCCTGTCGAAGGCCTGTTAGGTGCAGCACCAGGCCTGGGTAAGTGCAGGAGGCCTCAAATGGGTCTATGCAACTTGCCCCCGCTGGGACCACGATATACCAGGACTGCAATACAGTTGTACCCTGACTTAAGAGCAGCTCGACTTAAGAGCAATTTGACTTAAGAGCTGAAAACTGTTGACATTTTAATGGCCACCTTTCAAATTTTAGATATGGTCTGCTCAACTTACAAATATTTTTTTCCATTTTTTATTTTTTAACTTATTTTTTCAAGTTTTAAGATAGGTACCCTGTATTAAGAGTAGTTCGACTTAAGCGCATGCATTCAGAATGGATTAAATTCGTAAGTCGAATTACCACTGCATATGAAATGCAAAATGGCAGGGGACAACTGTATTGTCCTTTCAAAGACAAAATTATCTCTATGCCTTCTAGGGGTTTGCTTCTCTCCTTTGCAACCTGTGCATTGTCCTCTGAAGAACTCTGATCCACCAGCCTGTTCTCCTTATCTCTTCTTCCTTTTAGTCATGGATAGCCAATCTGGGCCATTTGGTAACTGGAACATATTGTTGGGAGGGTCTGATAAGTATATCAAACAACACAAGCAAATAAAACACAGATGCACACACACACCTCCCCAGTTCACAAAGAACAACAAACCTCTCTTTGATTCTAGCAGTATTTATGGCTGCATGCACATAGAGATGTGTTTTCCTTTTTTTCCCTTTTTAAAATCAAATCTCACATGTTATCGAAAAAGCTTTCACAAGTGACATGAGAAAACGTTTCTCATCCATCCCACTGGCTTTCCTGGCTTGTGAAGAATGGTCAAAATGAGTTATCCAATATATGATGAAAAAAAATCATTTAATTCAAATAATAGACTCCAGGAATTTTGGTCTTTAAATTATACTGCTATTGATCTATTTTGCTCTTGTTTCTGTGAACAGATATGAAACAATTATTACACTCTTTCGTTCTTTTATTCATACAACTCCATCTGTAGACTTGGCGCCTTGTAGAGACACATAGGTGAAACATAGGGCCTGTCCCTAAATTGCACCCACAACTGGAATTAAGATGCAAGTCTCATGTCCTTGGGTTGACACAATGCACTATGGGCTCTATCTCATGTACTTTAAAATCCTGATTAAATTTCCAGATAAATCGTTTCCAAAAATCTTGTCCCCATGGCCACCGAGCTTTTTTTTTTTTAAGGTAATGCCCCCTTTAGTGAATTTTCCATGTCCTACCGGAGAAGTTGGGAATTTTTTGCTCCGATTAAAAATCCACATTTTTCTGGCGCCAGAAGTCGTGGGAATGTGCATATGATCTGGATTTCTGCTTTTTTATTTTTTCCCAGTGCCAACCAGCTTGTCCTGGGGATGGTCGGTGCTTTTTAATTTTTTTTTAAAATTCTGTGTGACCAGATGACCTTTGGGCTGTTAACACTTTTTAAAAAAATATTTTTTCCTAGCGTTGACCAGCTGGCCCTGGGGCTGGTCGCTGCTATTATTTTATTTTATTTTCATTTTAATTTTAAAGATGGCCTTTGGACTGTCAGAACTTTTTCCCCCTAGCGCCAACCAGCTGGCCTTTGGGCTGTCAGTGCTTTA
>JAHTLZ010000225.1:6095-23859 GCA_023846285.1 Phrynocephalus versicolor | reverse complement strand
TGGCCTTTGGGCTGTCAGTGCTTTATTTATTTATTTTTCCAGCACCAACCAGCTGGCCCTGGGGCTGGTCAGCACTTTTTTAAAAAAAGAAAATCATTGTACGGGGGAACGGAGATCCCACATCTTTAGTCATGTGACAAAGAAAGAAGAAAAGCCAGATTTTACAATATCCGGATCTTCCCCCAGGTGAGATAGCGGCCTGAGCCTAATCTGGAAGTCATGCTCCTTTCAAGCAGTGTGACTCCATCGCTTCCAGTATGGAAGAAGGTCCCCGTGGGGCACATCTAGGTTGACCACCTGCATGCCACCAACATGGAAAAGATGCATCACAACAAGGCAGGTGGAAAAGGAGACTGGTTTTCATAAAACTAACTAATGCTAATTTACATGCACAGATGCAAAGTTTGAACTGGTTCGCCCCATCCCATTTAATCAGAATTATAATGCCTCTCGTTAGAGCAGGGAACAGTGTGTCCAGGCATCCACAAACTCATTGTAGGTGAGCAATCACCAGTTTTAATGTTATGAACAATAATTCAGACTTTAGAATCACAGTCAGGGACTGCATTAAAAGCCGTGAACTCAATCAACCCATGGACATGTGTTTTGGCTCTTTTTTTCAAGATGTGGCGCAAATTGGATCTCTGTGTTGCTGTCTTTTTCAGTGATAAAGATTATGGTCAGCACCCTTCTTTCTGATGCTCCTCCATCTGGTCCTTCATCTTTAAATCAGCCTTGGACTGCACAGAAGATATTTTCAAAAGAAGAAAAATGACAAATATTTATGCCTTTATAAATGGCCCCATATCAGGACTAGAGAAGAAAAATTACAGGACAAGAATCAAGCGAGCGAGCGAGAGAGAGAGATCTGAGATTAAATATATACAGTGGTACCTTGTATAAAGGAATTAATTCGTTTCAAATGAAATTATGTTAAGCAAATTTTCCTTTATACAAATTCCCATAGGAATGCATTGAAAACAGAGTGATCCCATTTTTATGTTGTACGGATTCTCCCTATAGGCGATTATGTTAAGCAAATTTCCCCTATCTCTGGAATTTTTATGTTGTACAAATTTTATGTTATACAAGCTGTTTGTTATACAAGGGTCCACTGTATACATATGTATTTAGAAACCATCTCAGTGGATTCAATATTAATCAAGGTTTATTAAAATGTAAAACATTGTGTTGGATCTACTGAAATATGTTTTCTTACTATCTACAAGTGCCACCTCAGAAGTCCCATTGTTGATTAGAGAGACTCATTACCACATCATTCCTGCTTGTTATCTATAGTTTGGGATTAATTTAGCCATCAGTCTTGTTTATAGGACAGTGCTTTCTGGGAGGAGGACTATATCAACAGGAGTTTTAAAGGTCATTATCAGGTCAACAACATGTGCAAAAATCCTGTCTCTGGTTTGGGGACTTATTAAATCAGTTTCAACTTAATGACACACACATACACACACACACACACACACACACACAGAGAGAGAGAGAGAGAGAGAGAGAGAGAGAGAGAGAGAATAATGAGCTGTAGGACATCTTGTGCCCCCCCCTGTTGTTCTTGGACTAAAACTCCCAGCAGCCTTCACTCTTAGCAGTGCTAGAAATTTATTTATTATTTATTTTAGAGTATTTTTACCCCACCTTTCTCCTTGGAAAAGGACCCAAGGCAGCTTACAGTAATGAGGGATAATATACAGTCCAGTACAATTAAGACATGTTCAAGTATTTGAGAACAAGGAATTGAGGGACATCTTACAGCATTAATAGACAACAATACATTAAAGCAACACAGTTATAAGTAGTCATAAACACAAAGTCTATGTGAATGCATTTCTCAAGAAAGGGGCATAACTTGCATACTAGCCTTAATTGTGCAAATGCACTCCTGGCCACAGCCATGACCTGGGCATCCAAGCTCAAGGATGAGTCCAACAGCACCACCAAGCTGCGTACCTGATTTTTCAATTGGAGGGTGACCCCATCCAGTACAGGTTGCATCCCTATTACAGATGGGCATGAAACAATTTTTTAATTCTTAATTTGTTTCGTTATTCATTATTCATTTTGTTAACTAACGAAATGAATAATGAGCCAGCCCATCAAAGAAAAATGAAACGAAATGAAACAAAATTGAAATTTCTGTTTTGTTCACTTCGTTTTTTGGTCCTGGCTGGCACTTACCTTGTCCCAAAGAGTGAAGTCCTCCAGGAGTTCCCCTTCTCTTCTGCTGGAACTCCTGGCCTTGGGCACTAGGAAGCAAGCACCTCTCAGCCGTGAAAAGAAAAAAATGCCCCGGCATGGGGACTTTAAAAAAATAAAATAATAAAAAAAAAAATTTAAAGTGCCGATCCAGCCTCTGAGCCACATGATCAGCACAATAAAATAAATAAATAAATAAATAAAAGAAAAGAAAAACAGCACCTACCTGGCCTTGGGGGCTGCCTGGTTGGCGCTGGAAAATGTAAAAAAAAAATTAAATTAAATTAAATTTTAAAATGGCACCTGCAAACAGGGTGCAGGGAAGCGAGAGGTGCTGGATCGAAGCCAGCACTCCTCAGCTGTGTGTGTGTGGGGGGGAAGCCCCCAGCATCAGGGACTTTTTAAAAAAATCAAAAATAATTTAAAAAAAATTAAAAATGGGCTGCGCAGGGAAGCAAGGGCCTCTCAGCTGTGGAAAACAAAAAAAGCCCTGGAAAAAATAAAATAAAATAAAATAAAATAAAATAAAATAAAAAGGCACTGACCCAGCCTGGGAGCGGTGCAGAAACAAAAAGTAAAATAAAAGTAAAAAAAAAAAACCAAAACGAAATGAAACAAAATACAAAACAATTTCATTTGTATTAATGAAATGAAATTGGGGGGGGGGAGGAAAAGAAAAACGAAACGAAACACCATTTTGGCGTTTCGTGCCCATCTCTAATCCCTTTCGACCAGGGGTTTCATATAGATGTTAAACAACAGAGGAGACCGAACAGAACCCTGGGGAACTCCACAGGTCAGCGGGCATGGTGTCAAGCATGAATCACCTAACCCCACTTTCTGCATTCTATCCTGCAGGAAGGACCAGAGACACTTTAACACAGTACCCCCAATTCCCATTTCAGAGAGATGAGTCAGGAGGATGCTGTGATCTATAGTGTCAAAAGCAACTGAGAGATCTAGCAAAACCAATGACATTGACATTGTAGTCCAATGACATCTGGGGACGCGAGGCTGGGAACCACTGATCTAGGACAATTGCAGGAGTCCTGAAATACACCTTTGCGGTGACATGATAGCTTAGCACACGACAGATGGCAACAAAAGATTACAAGGATGGTGAACAAAGTGCCTCTTCTTCTGTTTGTATAATAAGCAGCAATACCTAAGTAATGTACTTGATGAAATCTCTTTGGAATCTAACTGCCTCATCTAGACAGCAGGAAAGCTACTGTATAAATGTGCTCATTAAACATGGGCCACAGTGAAAGACTGGATACATAAATGGACAGTTCAGTCACAGGAGCATTATATGATTATCGAGGGAAATGAATAAAGGAACAAGTGACTGTTTTTTGTTAATAATAATAACCAATGTATCTAGTAGCAGCAGTCATTGTCGGCAGCATGGGTGGTGGCTTCAAAATCACAGCAGCAGCAATAATATCCACAAACATGATCATTATCGTCATCAGTATTAAATACGCTAAGCTGTGTTCAGCACAACTGCTCTAAAATCTTTTATTTCCTTTCTTGAACATATACGCCAGAAGCCTATTGCCTTACATGACTTCAAAGGACAGTTTCACTAACTATCCTGCTTTGTTAGAGGCTCTCTGTAATGTTCTTTTTTTTATCAGTTGACAAAAGGAAAGGAGGTCGTGCCTGGTCAACGTGCATAACAATGTGAAGGAAATCAAGGAAAACTTGTATGACTGCACTTGTTTGTGTGGTTACATCGCCTACCTTGTATTGTAGGATTTGGGCCTTTGTTTAACGGATACAGAAAGTGAGGGGGGCACAGGGGCAGTGGCTCCGGGTGCAAAATTTTTAGCGGGTGCAAAATTCATTCACTGTCCTTCCCCAAAACTTTGCCCCTGCCTCTGCCCCATTGCCTCCCTACCTGGCCTTACTGCCGCTGCCTCTTCATCCTCTGTTTACATAAGAACATAAGAACAGCCTTGCTGGAACAGGCCACAGCCCATCCAATCCAGCATTCTGTCTCACACAGGGGCCCACCGTTTGCTTCAGGGTATTCCCGAGCAGATGTCTTCCCCTGCTTATGATTCCATGAAAATGGCAGTGAGGGATATCCTGCCTCTCTCTCCAACCCGGAGGTGGTCCTTAGAGGCATCCATAATGATAGTTTCTGCCGCCATCTTGAAATGCAGCAGGCCTGGCTTCCCTCCCAGGAGCTGAGCTTGCCATCTCTTTGCAAGACTCCCCCATCATCTGATAGGCATGGCATGCATAGAGACAGCAGTTCCGGCTTCAGGAAGAGGAGCTCAACTATCTCTCAAGATGGCAGCTGCAGAGGAGGAGGAGGAGGAGGAGGAGGAGGAGGAGGAGGAAAGGAGACAGCAGCAGGACCAGGTAGGGAGGTAACGGGCAGTGGGAATGAGGCAAGATAGGTTGTAGGGCTGCACGCAGGCAATCCAGCACCACACAGCCCTGGATTAGTACCTGGTGATGGATTTACCATTTGTAGTGATGGAGGAGGAGGAGGAGGAGGAGGCAGAGGCAGGACCAGGTAGAAAGGCTATGGGAGGAGGATGTAGCAGGCTGTAGCAGTGGCATAGCACTGGGGGCACAGGGGCAATCCCTCCCACGTGCAAAATCTTTAAGAGGTGCCAAATTTGCTTTGCCCCAGGTGTGGAAAATTCATGCTACACCACAGGACACAGAGGCTAAAATCCTATTAGCTACACCTCCAAGTGTAACACAAATGGCACTGAAAGTGGCCACAGGTTAAGAAGTCCATATAGACATTAGGTGGCCACAAGTTAAGAAGTCAATATAAACATTATTGTTGGAATTCTTTCAACCTTGTATGTTGCCTTTGGTGGCTTGGCTTGGAGGGACCTTTCTGGGTAGGGGTGACTGTCAATCAATCCAGCAGTGTTACCAACCAATCTCCCTCCATTTTGTGTGTGTCCCCCCTCGCCTCTTGTATGGCCATGCCTTCTTCACCTGACAGCAGTAACCAATTGTTCTTCCCTGCCTCTGATTTCACAGAGAGGCACACCTCTCTATTTAAGTGACTTTTCCCCTCTCTTTCTAGACTGCTGGTAACGGTAGTTAATGTAGTTGGCAGTTAGTGCAGGTAGAATGTACAGTAGTTCACAGGAGCTGTCTGGAAGTAGGCTGTGAGTCTGCTGAGGTTTGTTACTGTAAACATTTTTGTACAACATTTTTGTACACCATGCTGGTTTTGACCTGTTCACTTGTGAATAAACAAAACATTTTATTTTTTCTTTCTCTTACAAAGTCACTGCACGTGTGCTTGTGC
This sequence comes from Phrynocephalus versicolor, assembly GCA_023846285.1. NCBI lineage: Eukaryota > Metazoa > Chordata > Lepidosauria > Squamata > Agamidae > Phrynocephalus > Phrynocephalus versicolor. The sequence continues at coordinate 18,356 of JAHTLZ010000225.1, read as the reverse complement.
TGCTAAAGGCTTCTTGTGCTCCGGGGATATGGTGGAGACCAGTTAAACTGAGAGGGAACTGGGTTCTACAACACACCTTTAAATAATATAAATATTATTATTATTATTCCTTTGAAAACGCTGACATGAATTGTCCATAGTTAACAACAACAAAAGCAAAGTGTGCTGATTACATACCACCCCATAACGCTTAAAGCACTCTCTGGGCAGTTTGCAATTTAATTATGCAGGGTACACACTGCACACGACGCAACCTTCAGCAAGCTGGGTGCTCTTATTACTGACGTTGGAAGGGTGGAAGGCTGAGTCAAAATTGAACCAGCTACCTGGGATTGAACCTGGGCTGAGAGAACAGTTTTGACTGCAGTACAGCAATTTAACCACTGTGCCACGAGGCTCTTCAAGACAAGAAATTTAATGTGGACCAAAGCAAAAACAAGTTGAGGAGCCATATAGCCATCACAAATACCAAATATAAAAGTAGAACAGGTGATACCTTTAATAAATTTAAAGAGAAAGCCTTCGGTGAAGAATCAAGCCACCCAGGGTAATCACCTTTGCACTCAATTTAATGAGCTCACTTATCTGGCCTGCCAAATGTAACATGATACAGAGGTGTAGTTTGACCAGGCAAATCTGGGGCCCCTCGGCTGGGAGTGGGAGGGAGTTGTACGTATTCTTGAAAAAGCAAACTCGAGATTCAAGGATTAGAATTCATGGGATGTGATTATTCCTTATTAGTTTAACTACAGAGGTGAAACTGATCAGATCAATGTTTGCTCTTCTGTTTTGCAAGGCATTCATAAAAGTAGCAAGAAAGAAAATCTCTTTTGTTGCTGCAAAATGGTTGGTGCATGGCTGGATTTGGTGGCCAACAGACTTTCTTCAGCACCCTCTTTTTCCCTCAGTAGAAGTCAGTTGTCCATCCTGGAATCATGGCATTGATATGCAGGACTCACTGCCAAGCCAGACACAAGTTGCACTGGTGACTCAATTTGGACTTGACTCCGGTTTCTTTTTTCAATGACTTGGACTCACCTTCTGACTCCGAATCCATCCACCCCTCCCATTTGCTTAGGCGTCAGTACCCAAGAAGAAGCTTCTTAGATGAATGGCAAAGTATTTTAATCACACAAGAAAAGAGGTCCAGTTGCCATGACTCAGCTCCCAGATAACCTCACCTGGATGACTGAGAATCTCCACAGATGAGTTGGTACCTGGTACCATTGACTCAGAATTGGGACTTAATATCTCAGCTTGGAATTCTCAGGACTGGAATTCGAAACAGCAAGGATCAGGAAAATGCGGTGGTTCGACACTTCAGGGGTGGCGGCAGAGGCATGCATGTTTTTGAAGCACATTATGGTGGGGACCAGTACTCCAGATGCAAATGTTAAAAAATTAAAAAAATGTGTTTTTTATGTGCAGTGTGATAGAGGCCAAAATGAATGACGCAGAAATGAAAGTTTCGAGACTTCAAGATAAGATAGCTCAAGGGTTTAGGCATCTAGCTGCAGAGCCGGAGGTTGAGAGTTTGATTCCCCGCGGTGCCTTGTCAATGGGCTAGACTCTGCAGTTCTAAAATGGTGATGATGAGGATGTGTATATCCTTTGTTACGGGCTTCTCTACCATCCCCTTTGTTATAGAGACTTTCAATGAAGCCAATGCATCACATTGACAAGGGAACGAATACGCACACAAGTAACACAGATCCCAACCCAAAATTTGAGTTTGGCTACTCCACCCAAGAGAACTGCACTCCGATAAAAATCCAAGGACAGTTCATCCCACGTTGCCGATAATTGTTTAAACACAGGGGTGATACAGCAGGCAGGAACTGAGACGTCAAATCTTGCCTACTGATACCTGAATCGCTTTCACGAGATTAGAAAACTGGCGGAAAGGGCCAGAATTCTCTCTCTCTCTCTTTTATCTTCTTCACACACAGATGCACACAGCAGGAGGAGATTGGATGCCGTAATTTATTACAATGGAAACTCAGGGCGTAGAAAGAAAACAAACGTGACACCTTTCTAGTTCTGATGCCTTTGCTGCCCAGGAGAGATGGGGGACTGAGAAAACACAAACAATGTAGGCAAACCAACCCATATTTTACCTTTTCCTCCTCATCTTTGATGCTGTCATGTGCCATGAGCTGAAACGCAGAGGGCTCCTGTTTTGATTTATTCCCGTTTTTAACCAACCCTCGCTGTCACACAACTTCTGGTCTAAGGAGGCCTACATGGGGCAGGTGACTCATTATAATGGATGGCAGAGTCTGCTTCCTTAGGAGCCTGTCTGAGTGCTATATCTATTGGAGAATATGTTTTTATGATTCATTGAGATGCCAGTCACTGTGGGAAGCAATGTCAGGTTGGAGCTTTACGTCTGAGGCTCTCATTTTTCCCCTCCTCTGTGTTTGTTTTCCTCTCGATCTTTCTGCAAAAGGAGAGGAAATCTGTATGAACCATCACTCCTGGCCCACTTTTTTTGTTTTGAGAAGATATTGGCAAGGAAACGAAAGAACGATGCAGGGCTGGGCCAAACTGACAAGATCCTTTTCTAAGAACATAAGAAGAGCCATGGTGGATCAGGCCAAAGGCCCATCTAGTCCAGCTTCCTGTATCTCACAGTGCCCCCCCCCCCGCCAATGCATCTGGGAGTGCACGAGACTAGATATCTGTCTTCTGATGCCACTCCCCTGCATCTGGCCCTTGAAGTACCCTGGTTTTAAGCCTGGAGATTACACATTCCCATCAAGGATTGTATCCTGTGATGGACTTTTCCCCCAGGAATCTGTCCAATCCCCTTTTGAAGGCATCCAGGTCAGATGCTATCACCACATCTTACTGTGGCAGGGAGTTCCACAGACACTGGGTAAAAATGTAACAAAGTCAGAGTGGTAACGCTCCGTGTCCTCATTTTAGGGAGGGCGGTCCTCCATTTGAAGGCTGACTTGAAGCAGATCCTCCTTCTAAAGGTACTTTCTTTTGAAAGATGACTTGATAGCACATGACAACAATAAATTATTAGTGCAAAACTAACTAACTACAAGGAGGAAAATCTGGGACTCTCATATTACTCGTGCAGAGTAAGCAGGATCTGAACAGTTGAGCAAATGGATATGTGACTGAGATATGTCCCACACATCATCAGCGAGCCACCATTAGCTGTGGCAAACTCTGCAGGCTTTATGCAAACACTAGCAGGATTCTGCCCAAAGGTTAAAGTCCAGATAAAGGAATGTGTCAGCTTCCATTTCTGTTGCATAGAGTTATCTTTTAAATCAGTCTTGCCATTACGCCTCAATGAATTTTTGGTAAATTTCGGTCAAAAATGAAGTGGAATAATGTACAGTACTTTCACCCATTCCCAATCACAGATTTTATTCATTTATTTTATTTATTTATATAACTTATATGCTGTCCACTATCCAAAGGTCTTTAGGTGGCTTACAATTAAAATGGAAGAGTTAAAACATTTTTAAAAAGGCAAAACAATAAAAACATTTAAACACAAAACACCAAAATTGCCACCAGGACCCCCAATCGATGTTATATCAGTTTAAAAAATGACATAACATGCTAAACACTCTCAGTAACTGACATGCCACTGATTAGACATGATAGCAAATGAATGGCACTTCCCACAATGAAAGGCAGCAAATCTCAGAAATATGAGAAACTATGGACAAGTGAAGCAACAGGAAATAATTCTTTCAAACATCTTAAGTGATTTGGCTTCCCATGCTTTTTTGAAGCCAAACCTTAACTCTGTAGTCATAGCCAAATCTTCCCTGTCTTGCTTCACTGTATTTTTCTTAAGAATAAATAGTTCTTTCCAATTTGTTTATGAAGATATTTTGATGTTTCAGCTATGTTCTCCCTCTGTCCTTCCTGCCAATCAGCTAAATGATATTTTTGCCTTTCTGGATGCTCAAGGCAAATTCCATAACTCTTTCCAACAAAAGACTATGCCAAGCAACTATTAAAGACTGGGATTTCGTCAGGGAGAAAACAAAAGATGGAGTAACTCTCAGAACTGGACACTATTTAAAAATATTTTTCTCCAATCTTTTTGATAGACTGTTATTCAGGAAAGGAACCAAGAAGTTTTAAAATATTTTCTTTTCTATTCTTTTCCTTCCTTCCTTCCTTCCTTCCTTCCTTCCTTCCTTCCTTCCTTCCTTCCTTCCTTCCTTCCTTCCAAATTACAGTTCTCAAAATCTGTTCATCAGCATGGTCGGTCATTTTGCCTTATTATATGCCTTTCTCTTTAGTTTTAAATGTTACATCTGTGCTGTTCCCAGGAATGATGCTCCAATGATTCACACATACAGTAAATAACCTTTTTACTCATTTAGTCTACTTTCCTTGAAACTAGCGGGTAGATTTGGAGAATCTTCCAAAAAGGATTTTACCACCGGCTGTAATCCATCACTGCCACACCAGGTAGTGTTTATCCAGTTACAGAAGTGATTTGATGTTTGTTTTATCATTTAATCTCTCTTTCCAGACAAATATTGCCTCTCACAGTAAATTACATCTATTAAAAAATAATGATTATAGAGACAGACCTGCCCTCGGGCTGACAATGTAAAAAGAACATGACACTCAAGGCCACTTTGGAAGAGCACAGACCCCAATGAAAGAAAGTTAAGTGCTTAAGCTGAAGAGACATTTGTTATTGTTTTATGCCCATGACAGATCCTCGTGTGCAGGGGGTTTTATCGTCATCTGTGGCTTTGCTCCAGGTTTCTAATTGCACTTCCATTAGTTCAAGTCTCATTTCTTGCTTTGCATCAGTGGTGACCGATTACATAATGAGCTTGAAGAGGATGTCTGGGCTGCTGGAAAACATTATTAAATAAGCCCCTTCACAGACCTACCAATCAAAGTCAAATATAGGGGAATGTTGCCATGCTACAGCCTAAATTAGATTGCCTTTCACGACAAGTTAAGCTCTAGCCCTGGCCAATCATTGCAGGGTGCTGCAGAGGAAGGGGAAAGGGTTAAGCCAGTGTGTACATAAGAACATAAGAACAAGAAGAGCCATGCTGGATCAGGCCAAAGGCCCATCTAGTCCAGCTTCCTATATCTCACAGTGGCCCCACAAAATGCACCTGGGAGCGTACGAGACTAGATGTCTGTCTCCTGATACCACTCCCCTGCATCTGGCCCTTGCAGTACCCTGGTTTTAAGCCTGGAGATTACACATCTCCATCATGGTTTGTAACCTGTGATGGACTTTTCCTCCAGGAATCTGTCCAATCCCCCTTTGAAGGCATCCAGGCCAGATGCTATCACCACATCCTGTGACAGGGAGTTCCACAGACTAACGTGCTGGGTGCAAAAAATTCTTTTGTCTGTTCTTACTCTCCCAGCTCTCAATTTGAGTGGATGCGTCCTAGTTCTGGTATTTTGTGAGAGGGAGGAGAGCGTCCCTCTATCCACTTTACTCATGCCCTGCATTATTTTGTATGTCTCAATCATATCCCCCCTCAAGCGCCTTTTTTCCAGACTAAAGAGCCCCAAATGTTTTAGCCTTTCCTCATAAGGGAGGTCCCCCAGCCCAGTAATCATTTTAGTCACTCTCTTCTGCACCTTTTCCAGTTCCATTATCAGCCTTTTCACATGACCCCTAAGATCCGCTGGCCACTTAAATTCAGACCAGAGATCTTGGGGGGTTTGTCACTGTTCCTGTGTTCCCACCCCCTCTGCACTCCTGGCTGCTGTCTGCGTGAGGGGAGGGAGAAAAAAAGGAAGAAAAGAATGCCGGCTCACCTCCGTCTCGCTCTGCTCCCGGCAGCATTCCAGTCTCTTAGTATCTCTTAAAGGGGCGGGGGGCAAAACAACAACAAACAGAAGTGAGGAGAGCCCGACACTCACTACGTTACATCCGCATCAGGAATTTTTCACCCCCGGAGAGCAGGTACTTGAAAAGTGTGCTGGGACGCGCTTAGGTGGGCGTGGTCACACTTAAATTTTTGTAAACTCCGGAGCTGGTGGGGAAACAATTTTAAGCTCCGGATCTGGGAGCCATTTGCCGCGGATTTTAGGGGTCGTGTGAAATGTCTTTCTTGAGATGTGGTTACGTCCTGCAGGTTTCCAGTTCAGCTAGAAATGTATGGTATCTGGTAAAGAAAGATGATATCTTTGTCTTGGAAAATACAGCAGAGCCACCTGCACACCAACAAGTACAGGATAAGAAATCAAGAAGGGCAAAGGTGGCTGCTTTAAACTCTGGGATAGTGATGGGCATGAACCTGCCAGTTCGGCGGTTCGTGCTGGTTTGTCCTTCAGACCAACAGGTGGTCAGCACTTCCCAGCCCCACCTCCTTTGGTGGGCATCCATTTTGAGGCAGCACCTGGATGTGGCGGAGCAAGGGAGCCAGGGCACTGCCTCTGAGTGGGCAGCCGATAGAGGAGACGGGGCTTAGAGGTGCAGAACACCTGTTCATCTGAACAACAAACCAGCACAAATCGCCCAAAAAATTGTCTGTGCCCATCTTTACTCGGGGATTCTTAAAAAAAAATCTGTACATGGCTTCCAAATGCTGGAGGAAGCGAGGGACAGAAATGCTGTTGTTGCTTCTGTTTGTGTTTTTCTTACTTCCTTTGTTGCCATGTGCTGTTGCCTTCCTATTCTTCAGCTCACAGAGTACTTAGATCAGCTTGTCTTGATGTAAGCATATAATACAAGTGAGACAGAAAAATGAGGAATTACTCCATGGGAGCATGGTGGTTAATTTAAAGTTCTTTTTAAAATGTCATGGGATTTGGACCAACGTGGAGGACAGAACTGAGTGAAGAGGGACACCATAGCCCAATGGTCAGGGTGATGAACCAACACTACTTTTTGAGTTTGGCCATCCAGCAAGGATCAGAACCACCTCCGAAAGGCACCACAAAAGGACACCATGGTTGATGACATCAAAAGCCAGTGAGAGGTCCAGCAGAATCAACAGGAACACACTCCCCCATTCCTGGTGTAGGCCCAAGATGACCAAAGCCATCTGTTCTATAACTAGGCCTGAAATCAGTGGTTCTCAACCTGTGGGTCCCCAGATGTCCCTGGACTGCAACTCTCAGAATTCCTGGCCAGCTCAGCTAGTGATGAAGACTTCTGGGAGTTGCAGTCCAGGAACATCTGTGGACCCACAGGTTGAGAACCACTGGTCTAGATAATCCACTTCATCCGGGAGCTTCCACATGCTCAAAAGGTGTTCAATCGAATATTGGAGCCTGGCTAATAATTATCTAATACAATAGGATTCAAGGAGGGCTTTCAAAGAACAAAAACAAAGGTCTCACTACTGCCTCCTTTAGGCATTCTGATACCCTGCCTTCTTGCCACACCTATAAGCCACTTAGGTCTCGGTCCCACGTCCCTTTAAAAGCAGTTTAAATAACAGATAAACTGTGTCTAAAAATGCTGTCCTCATGGCCACTGGGCTTTTTGGGGAAAAAAGGAAAAAAGAAAACCCGGAAATGGCCCTTTAAGCGAGGTTTCTGTGACTCACCCAAGAGGTAGGGAATTTTTTTGCCTCGCTTTAAAAATCCACCTTTTAAGAAGGCAGACATCGCGGGACCACACAGATGATCCGGGTTTCTTCTTTTTTTTAACTCATACCACCGACTGGCTGTTCCTGGGGCTGATCGGCACTGCTTTTTTAAAAATTTCTTTTCACCTTCGGAGAAACAGGAAGCTCCATGTGGTGCCCTAAGTTTTAATTTCCCCCAGCCAAGTGGTCCGTTTTTTTTCAAATGCTAGCGCCACCTGCTGGCCAAGGGGGCTAAACTGCAGTTTAAAATAAAAAAAAACAGCTTTGGATGTGGGAACTCCTGTCCCACTTATTCAATCACGTGACAGGACGAAGAGGAAAAGCCAGACCTTCAGAAGATCAGGATCGAAACAAAGGTGAGATAGCAGCCTTAGACAGTCCCCGTCTAGCTGCTTTTATGAGCCAGGAAGACAAGAGCCCAGCACACATGTAGTGGCTTTCAACTCTCCGAAGATCCTGTCCACATCCTCAGACAGCAACAACTGAAACATACCTATTTTAATGTGACAAACATTACATGAGAAGGGCTTGAATCAACTACACCATCTAAGTTGGAGTGGATCTGAGTGACTTTCTTTGCAAAGTGCCATGCACAATGTTCCCCACGGACCACTCGAAGTTTTGGAAGACATGTATGGATGAATGAGTTGTAGGGTTGCTTTGTGGGTTCTTGTATTATGTGGAACCTGGAACCAAAACCTTAGGATGATATGCGAAAGGATCTGGGTATATTTTGTTTCGAGAAACTATGATTAAGAGGCAAGATGCAAAAACCCTGTTTTGATAACAGATGGGTCTTCCCATGGCACATTTTTCCTACCATAATCAGGTTCAAATAAGAAGAGAGAGGATTTCAATTTAATTTTAAGAAACATGTTGATATAACCAACTGACTGACAATTGAACTGAGTGCTTTGGACAGTGATGGACTTTTCTTCACCAGAGGTTTTTAAACAAAGAAGGGATGAAGTTCATTTCTACTGACCTATGGGAGGGGCAGTCCTCATCAGAGGTTCTCCTTATGTCTAATTGTTCTTTTCTTGTTGAATCTTGAGACATAAATCTTCAGTGGCTGACGCCTGTCACTTTTTACTATGTCTAATTGCCTTTCTGCTTCAGTATAATCATAAAGTCTTTTAACATTTTCACTTTCCCCTCAGGAAAATGCATCCTAGGTATGACCTTCATTTCCTTCTGTGAATGTGGAGGCAAGGAAATCATTCAGGCTGTCAGCAATATTCTCAGTCTCACTTTTTCCTAACTTCCTATTCACAGTCTTTAATGACTCCACAATTCTGGTTTCCTAACTATGTATAGAGTTGTCAGCTTTTCTTACGGTAGGCTGGTCTCCAACACAGAGCTAGAACTGAATCTTACTGACATATGTTTTAAGGTAAATTCGGAAGCGTTCTGCTTAGGCAAAACCACTAAGAAACACTTTAGGGTATAAAAAGTTGAAGCTGAATGTGTGTAAGGAATAAAAAAGGTAAAGGTAAAGGTTCCCCCCGCATATACATGCTAGTCGTGTCCGACTCTAGGGGCGGTGCTCATCTCCGTTTTCAAGCCGGAAGAGCCAGTGCTGTGCAAGTCCATGGCCATGTGGCCAGCATGGCTGCAAGGAAACACTGTTTTTTTACCTTCCCACTTTTTACGGCGGTACCTATTTATCTACTTGCATTTACATGCTTTCGAACTGCTAGGTTGGCAGGAGCTGGGGTTATCAGCAGGAGCTCGCTCCACTGCGTGGCACCCGGGATTCGAATCGCCGAGCTGCCGACTTTGCAGCCTACAGTTTCGGTGCCTTACACCACCACATGTTGTCAGCCACCACATGATAGGAACGGTAGTCTAAAGAGGCAGGTGTCACGTACAGCCAAGGTACGCTATTGAGCCCAGTTCTTCAAGGCCCCATATGAGGTAGAGAGTTTCCATATTTTTCAGAGACAATCCTCTTCACAAAAAGTCATCCACCACAGTCAAAAGAGGACAACAAAAAGGGATGGGAGCTGACATTCTCTCCCTCGTCACATGTTCAGGTGAACCTTTTTATTTATTTATTTTACTTTATTTTAGAGTATTTTTACCCCCACCTTTCTCCTTGGAAAAGGACCCAAGGCGGCTTAGAGTAATGAGGGATAATATACATTGGCATCCTTCAGTCTCGAAAGACTATGGTATTATGCCTGGAGTAGAGATCCTAAGAACAACACCTAGTGTGACTAAATAGACCAATTTGGGAATGGCAGTCTCTACTGCACTGGGGACAGATGTATTCTGTTTCTTGCCCAGTCCTCGAGTTTCGATCTTTCCGTGCCTGCCTCTTTTCCTCTGCCTGTTAGACAAATGCCTCTTCAAATTTATGTAGACCATGCTGTATCTCTTGCCTCCAGACAGTGCGATCGGAGGTCAGGGTTTCCCATCTGTTGAGGTCCATTCCCAACAGGCCTTCAGGTCCCTCTATACAGTCCAGTACAATTAAGACATGTTCAAGTATTTGAGAACAAGGAATTGAGGGACATCATACAGCATTAATAGACAACATTACACTAAAGCTACAAGGTTATAAGTAGTTATAAGCACAAAGTCTATGTGAACCTATAGATTCATAAAAAGGAACCATAATGGTAGACTATCATTCAGGGAAAGCTTGCCTGAAGAGAAAGGTCTTTGGCTGTTTCTGGAAAGAAAACAGAGATGAGGCACTCCTGGCCTCTAGTGGGAGGGAGTTCCAGAGTCTGGGTGCAGCAGTTAAAGCATAAGAACATAAGAAGAGCCATGCTGGATCAGGCCAAAGGCCCATCTAGTCCAGCTTCCTGTATTTCAAAGTGGCCACACAAAAAGTGTCTGAGAGCACACAATACTAGATATCTGTCTCCTGATACCACTCCCCTGCATCTGGCCCTTGAAGTACCCTGGTTTTAAACCTGGAGATCACACATCTCCTTCATGGTTTGTAACCTGTGATGGAGCTTTCCTCCAGGAATCTGTCCAATCCCCTTTTGAAGCCATCCAGGCCAGATGCCATCACCACATCCTGTGGCAGGGAGTTCCACAGACTAACAACACGCTGGGTAAAAAAAAAAAAATTATTTTGTCTGTTCTTACTCTCCCAGCACTCAATTTGAGTGTATGTCCCCTAGTTGTGGTATTTTGTGAGAGGGAGAAGAGCGTCCCTCTATGCACTTTACTCATGACCTGCATTATTTTGTACGTCAGCAGGGCCATCCAAAATGCTCACATTTTTTAACAGATATATAAAAAAATGGCTGCAAGGGAATGCACAGCCCAGTTAACTCTCTCAGAAGTCCTCCTCAGTTCCACAGGGACTGCAGTACGAAAGAGAAATCCTTGGGATTCATGGGGCCTGTGTGTGAAGCTGCCAGCCACCTTCTCTGATGTCATATTTTTCCAGGCCGTTTCTGTTTGTTCCCTATACAACTACATAGCATTTCCCCCCTCTGCTTTTCATTTAATCAGATTAAAAACAAACAACAGAGATTTCTTAAAGCCCCTTATCCCAGATTTTACTGGCGAAAGTTGTAAGGCTTTGGAGCAGCATCACAACCAGCTCAGTGGTGCAGCTCAGATTTTGCAGGATGCCCAGGGTCACACAAAAAGCTCCATTGGGTTTGCATTCTGGCATTTAATTACCACATCAAGTACTGTCAAAGTTTTGTGCTATTTAATCAGCCAGCGGAAGCAAATACTTATTGAATAAATAGTTAGCCAGAGACAGAGTTTTCTTAAAACCAAAACATCTATATTATATATGAACAAAAACATATCACAGCATCACAGAATATATACAAAGTTCAACAGCATAACAGCATAACAGCATTCAGTACATATGACAGAATATATGGCAGAGAAACAAAGTGGGTGCCTTACTCACAGAAGGCCCAAGGTACAATGATTTACAGAACATTTTTATACATATGTCTCCCCAATCATGAATGACATTACCTCATAGCTATTGCAACCCTTTGCATCAGCCAAACTTCATTATGCTCATTCTTAATATCTGTACTCCTTTAGAAAAAAACTATACATTGAGTCACGGTGACTTTGCACTTTTACAGACTCCATCTTTAAATCAATTAAATACATATCAGATATATAGAGAACATCCTGTCTAATACATATATTTCACTATCTAATATCTGACACAAGTACACAATGCTAATAATAAGTCCACTGCCCGCCAATGGCTCCTTATGCTACTCAGGTTGTGGTTATAGGAGCCAAACATTGCCATTCTATCCCTCATGGGTTTTTAATCTAATTTTGGGGTCATGTGAATCAAGCCGTTAACAAATCATTTATCCGGCAAGTGTGCAAACTGTGGCTCATTGCTCACTTGACTGGAGTGTTCTCCTTTTTGTTGTTGTGGATTTTTTTTTTGGGGGGGGGGAAGTGTGCACTGCTGCATGCATGAATGATCTCATCACAAACTTTTCGAACTATTGTCACTGGGCATGCCATTTAAAATTGTTCTAATATTATTATTGTTGTTTGTCCTCTCCATTTGTGTCGATGTGTCAATCAACCTCTGTCAGACGGACTCAACAAGACACTCAAGGGGGGGAGATATTCAACTGGACCTTCAGTGGGGGTGGGGGTCCATTGACTGCAATGCCTTTCTTCCTGAAGCGCCTGGAATGCAGAAGAAAGGGAAGCCATCGTGGACCCATTCCCA
>JAHTLZ010003717.1:0-10531 GCA_023846285.1 Phrynocephalus versicolor | reverse complement strand
AAAGAAAACGAAAACGAGGTTTTTTTCCTGAGTCGTGCCCATCTCTACTTCAGACAGTTCCTTCAATATGCAGTTAATCCAGTCCTAAGGATTTGAACTCACTCAAAGGACTGAGATACTCCTTGACTATTTGCTTGTCGATCTCAAACTGCAATCTTAACCTCTCCCCTCGTGCTTCATATTTGCCAGTAGGAGCATAGATAGTATTGTTGGAGAAGAATGAGCTGAAGTAGGAGTTGAACACTTCTTTTCATTCTCTTCTCTTATGGGAGCTTATTAAACGTTTGAGAATTCCTTTTTGGACCAACCTGATGCCTTCACAAACTGAAATATAATCTTAAAATGCCTGGCCCATTTTATCTCCATTTCTCTGCAAGAAAAATCTCCTTGACAAACATCAATTGACTGAAAATAACACTTGATTGGAATAGGAATACTATCGATAGTATTCAGAGGGCCTGAAAGCTACATCTCTTCAGAGAGAAGAAAAAAAGGGATTGAACATCAATCTCTAATAGCTTATCTATAATGAATGACCACAAATGGGACACCTTAATGTTTGTTGGATTTTTCCTCTTCAGAGTAAGTAATAGGATATGACCTTCTAAATAATTTCTCATATATTGCTTAGCAAACACTTATAATTGGGTCAGCATTTTAAAAAGGATTTTAGTTCGCATGGAATAGCACTAATTTGACATTCTTGCCTAACAATGTTCAGAGTAGAAATGAATCATTTATTCATGCAAAGATAACTCATATGAATCATTTATTTTCCCAGGTCTTGCCAGGCTCACTTTTCTATAGTGTTCAGACAAAGTGGTGTTGGTTTGCTAGCAGCACTCAAAACTGCTCCCCATTTCAGTGATTCTTTTATTTTTATTTTTTGGTGAACTGCTGACAGGTGTGTCAAAAATGTCCACTTGTTTCACATTATTGTCTTTGCTCTCTAAACAGTCTTTGTTTATCTTCAGTGGCATCTGCTCATAGCCAATAACTGAAATGGACATATGGCATTACCACATGATTTCATCACAAGTGAATCCTATTTGATTGGGTTAGTATAGGAAAATAAAGAACAACCTAACCAGGAAAAAAAGTCCCTAAAGCAGTAGGTAAAGTCACTGAACGTTGACTATTGGCATTTATTTTCTCCCCTACCCTCCAGCTTTCTGCTACCCTACCTTGAAATAGTAAAAATTAAATGAATGGGATATGCTGCCTTGGTGTACAAAAGAAAATTATAGATCTGGTAATAGGAGCAGATACAGTAATTCTACAGGATATCTACCTGGTAGGAAGTCTCACTGATTTCCTGAAGCTTAGGTCTATTTAGGAGTCCTTAGCACCCAGATAAAGTCAATTTTGTTTAAGAGGTATCAGTCAATAATCTAGAAGTTAATTTATGTACTTTTTTCTGTATGTACACATTTTTCTGTGCTGGACCATTGTACTGGACTGTATATTATCCCTCATTACTGTAAGCCGCCTTGGGTCCTTTTTCAAGGAGAAAAGCTGGGTAAAAATACTCTAAAATAAAAATTTAAAAAGAAGAATAAAGCCATTGCTATTTGAACAACAGCAATGCTTATGATAATTGTGTTGTGTGTTGTGTCGTTACAGTCGTGACCAACTCTCCGCGACTCCATGTCCATGTCCATGGAGTTTTCTTGGCAGGAACACTGGAGTGGCTTGCCAGTTCCTACTCCAGGCGCCTACAGCACCTGGTATTCCCTGGTGGTCTCCCATCCAAGTACTAACCAGGGCCGACCCTGTTTAGCTTCCGAAATCAGGAGCGATCGGATGTGCTTAGGGCATCTAGGCAGCTTATGATAATTACTTATCATAAAATTGTGAAAATAAAAATTATTTCCTGCTTTAAGACTTCGCTGTTCCTTGAACCAGGGCATTCATTTAGTGGTCAGGAAGAGGCAAAAAGCCACTTTGCCAATGGGTTGCTTCTACATCTTCGTAAACTGTCCTGATTTCAGTTCATGTCACTTTCCTTACTTAGGCCAGGAAGGGGGATGCTTTCTTTTAATTCATAGAAATCAGAGTAATTTGGATACGTTGGCAATCTTAATCAGATTTAAAAGGATCTTCAGCATATGATGTTCAACACGTTGCCCATCTCAGGCCATTTTTAATGCTTGGCCTGAGGATGCTGCCTACATGTCTTTAATGGGAAGCAAATTCTCTACTGTTGGAGAGCTTCCTCATTATTTTGCAGATTTTGCTGCTACTGTATTTGGCACTGCTAAAGAAACAGCTCTCTGCATGGTTTCTTTCAACTTAAATTTTTTAAACAGTGATGCTATCCTATTGTATTCTATTCTGTTTCTCCATAACTCAGTTCTTTTCCCTTGTTCAATTTCACTATGTTTCTACAGGTATTTCTTTTTTTACTATGACAGCCTTTATTCCCCCTGTCCCAAGGCCTATCCAGAGCAAAATAAAAGAAGCCCCTGGGCCTTGGAACCTGAAAAGGGGGGGGGGGATAGGAAACTTTCAATTAATTTAAAAACAATTATTTCTGCTGTCTAGTTCTGATTTATGCCAGCATAACTACATCAACAGGATTTTCCCCATTAAACTATAGGGCATATCATTTTAATTTTCTTCAGTGCTTCAGAGCAATGCCACATCATTGCAGGACATATAAATGGCGGCTTCCAATACAATAATAAAGCAGCAGTCATTCCTAGAGTGTTGGGATTCCGGCTGTTGTCCAGAGATGTTATATATTGCAGCCAGGAGTAATCCAGAATATTATGGTATGATTTGCCAAAGTTCCTGATTCTCAATCATGTAATCACCACAGAATAGGCACATACTAGCTAAATGCCTTGCTCTCACTGATTTAGTCTCCCTCAACACAATGCAATGACACAATGAAGAATTTTAAAGGTCTGAAAGATTCTTCACCTCCAGCACAGAATTATACAAAGAGCTATTTTAATCCTTCACTGACCTTACAGTTTGTTTTTAAAAAACTATAATTATTTATTAGTTATTTATTTTATTTTGCTATGAGAATCAAAATGTATATGCACAGACAATATACCAATCCAGTGCTTCATATTTTCAAATAAACCTGTTTTAATTTGAATTCTAGGCACTTTGTGCAGTGGTGCAAATTGCACAATTCCACATAAAACAAGCACTTTCTCCCTACTTCAATTTACCCCCCGATAATGTTGTCATTCTCCCCATCTTTTCCAGTGAGAAGAATTTTGTAGAGTTCCTCAATGCTTTATGGCTGTATGAGTGTGATGAATTCTAGAAAATTCATTTTTAGATCTGTCCTGTTATTTGTATACTCTGTTGATTCCTGGCCATGTCATGTCACACGCTATCATTTCTTTGAAGTCTGAGGGGGAAAGAGACACTGAGTTCCTTGGGAATTCACAGATGAATGCTAAGTCAACTGGGAGCACAAATGGTACGTTTTCTCATCATTCAAAATGCCTGACGTGATTGGCAAAATGTTTGATGTAGTCGTAAAATACCAAATGGAAGATACCATGTATTACCTCTTCTGAATATCAAAAGTTTATCTTCATCAAAGATGTTATGAAGGGAATAGCAAACGGATAAACAGAGTTTTATAATGCATTTCCCTTTAGATCAAATGGTCCTCTGAACCTCAAAGGGTTACACTAAGATGACAATAGATGGCTTATCTGTAAAGGGACCACTTGTCAGAATACACATCCTATTCAGATGATGGAACACTTGAGATCAATAGGCATGTGTCGCCTTTTGTTCCTATATCAAAGTAGAAGGTCTTTCCGGGTAATTGTGCTAATCGATGAAAGAGTCTACACCTGCCTGAAGCCTATTTTGCATTTCTGAAGAACAAAGGCAGATTTGGGGTCTATAAGAATTGACTGTTTATCCAGATAGAGAGCTTCGTGGGGGAAACAGCTGCAACCATGTGACTCCTGTGTCAGGCTGGCTTCCCAGAGCCAGGGGACAGCCAAGAGATCTTTCCGTTCCAGGTATATTAGCCAGAATTAGTGAGCATTATTATTTTATTTCTGGGATGCAAAATTTCACGTTATCTTCTTGAGACTGGTTTTCTGTTTAGAGTTACTTTTAAGTTTGTTTCAGAAACCTGCTTTTGTCTGTAACGCTCCAATGATCTGTACCTCTTGGCAGCTGATGCTGACAAGAAGAGATTTTTGTTTTTACTCTTGCTTTTCCTTTTAAAATAAAGTTTTTCTTCTTTACCTTTTAACTGGAATTTGTGTGTGCGCCTGAGAGGAGGGAAGTCATTGCTAAATTACCCAGTGTCTTAGCCAAGGCTAGGCGCTACTGACTTTGCTGTGAGCAAGGAGGTTTCTTTTGATTGAGCTCTATGGGACTTGGAATTCCGAGGCTCCCAGGTGGAGGGCATTCAGGGGAGACAATTCCCTTTTTACTAGGGTACAACGGGACAGCTGCTCACCTTTCCCAGTATGAGTTGTGTTGCTAGGTAAATTGAGGAACCCTTCCTGAATAGTCCTGGGGCATGCCTAGATCCCAAATTATTATATGTTTTTGGTGGCAGCGAAAGAATGGCATGTGTTAGACGCCCCTAAGGCGTGACAATGAGTACATGGTGTTCAAGTGCCAATTGGTATTCATTGAATGAGCCAAAATTTTCTTCATGTGCATGGAAAGCCCATTTTCAGGATGACCCCTTCTCCAAAAATAATGCTTCGAGCACTTCTGTAGGAAGTAATTGTCCAACTGCTAAGGTGAGCGAAGATTTGCCAGCATGGCATCCTGTTTCGTCCAGTGAAATTTGTGAAATAATTGGTACTCTAAAGAAAGGGGTCTGGTGAGGATCAAATTGTGAGCGAAGTCTACAAGAAAGCATCAAATTCATGGACATCTATCCTCTCAGTGTTATTTACAGAAATCAATAATAGGGGTCACTTCCTTTTTTTTAAATAATATTTTTTATTATTATTTAAAAAACATATACAAATTACATAAAAAAGACAAACATCAACAACAGTGCACCCCTTCACCAACAGGATCACTCTTCATATTTACATTCATAATCCTCCCCTCCAGAACAAAATCGATTGTTGCGCGGAAACCTTACCCTTATCCCGTACAAGCACATATCCAATAAATCTACCCCATATATCATAGAAAATATCTCTTTTTAACTCTCCTTTTTTAACCTTGAGAGAACAAGTCAATTTATCATTGAAAGCAATATTCCTTACTTCATTATACCATTCTTCTAAACATAGTTCAGATTTAGATTTCCAATTTCTAGCAATTATTAATCTAGCTGCTGTCAACACATTTGTAATCAACTCTTTAGTTTTAACATCATAACTATGATCCACAAATATTAATAACAAAGCAATATCAGATTTGGGCTCTATAGTTATTTCTAGTATGTCACTTAGTTCTTTAAAAATACTTTTCCAAAATTTCTGTATCTTTTTACATTCCCACCACAAATGATAAAAGGTACCAATGTCATTATCACATTTCCAACAAAGCTTAGAAAAATTTGCATTCATTTTATTCAATTTCACTGGCGTCAAATACCATCTTAAACTTATTTTAAAGAAATTTTCCTTTATTCTAACAGACATAGATCTAAGTATTCTCATTCTCCATATTTTAGCCCAGTTTTCTTCTCTTATTTCTTTTTTAAAATCTTGTTCCCACAATAATTTCAATCCAGATCCTCCCCTATTTTCATCTAAATCCGAAATAATTGTATATAGTTTACTAACAATACCTTTTACTACTATTTCCTTCTGAGTATCCTCATACAACAATAAGAGTTGTTCATATTTTGTGTACTCTCTGCATTTATTATTTTTCTTTATCCAAGTATCAGTCCATTTCTTTAATTGTATAAAATTAAACCAAGATATATCCCTACCTTGGAGAATTTCCTTCATTTGTACTTTCCCTCTTATCTTGCCTATCCAGTCTTTCAATCTAATCACTTGTTTATCCCTAAATACTTTTTTGAAAACTTTCAAATTTGTAGGGAAATTCTCCATTTCAGTTACAGATCTCAATGGTGAGTCTGAGGGATATAATTTTTTCTTATGTAGATACCATGCATTTAACATAGATCTAAGAAAGGGGTTATTAATCTCATTTAACTTTGTTTTCTTAATAGTGCCGAATAAGTATTTTTCAATATCCTCCTTTATTTCTGATGATTCCATTTTCCACCATATTAATCTTTCTGGACTAAACACAGTATCCCCAATAAACCTTATTTGATTTGCTAAATAATAATTTTTAACATTCAGTAAACCTATACCACCTTTATTTGGGGCCATATACCAATATTTTTTGTTTATTCTAGCTTTTTTTTTTACCACTGTTACAATAGTTATTAATTAAATCTTGCCAAAATTTAAAGTCATCTTTACTTAACTGTATTGGAAGCATCATAAAGAAAAAAATTAACTTTGGTAAAATTTTAATTTTCATCAATGCAATCTTCCCAAACCAAGAAAGTTTTAGACTTGAATATTCTAACATTTTATTCTTAATTTCTTTCTTTAGTTTACTATAATTAAATTCCTTTAGTTTCCATGTGTCCTTTACTAATTCTATACCTAAATACCTAATTGAGTTACTTAACTTACATCCGTAGTTATGGGTAGACACTTCTTGTTCTTCCTTGTTATGATTAAACAACATCACCTGAGATTTCTGCCAGTTAACCCTCAATCCAGATATTGATCCAAATTTCTCCAAATGATATTTAACTCTATCCATACTCTCTAGTGGATTTTTAATTGTCAATAAGGAATCATCTGCAAATAAATTAATCTTTACTTTATTATCAGTACCTAATCTGCTAATTAACTCATCATTCCTTATTTTATCCGCAAACATTTCAATCATTAAACAAAATAGAACTGGGGAGAGGGGGCAACCTTGTCTAGTACCTCGGCCTAGAGATATCCGATCTGAAATCCCATAATTATTATCTCAGATGTATTTTCAGAATATAACTGATCTATCACCCCTCTAAATTTCATTCCAAAACCCCAGTTTTCAATCACTATTTTTAGTGTTGGCCATTCCACACAATTAAAAGCCTTAAATATATCCAATGATAGAATACCAGCCTTCTGTTTATTCATTTCTGTATCATATATAATATTCAGCACTCTTCTAGTTAAATTAGGCATTTGTCTTCCCTTTAGAAACCCATTTTGATCTTCCTTAATATATTTTGTAATAAACCCATTCATTCTATTCGCTAATATTGCGGTAAAAATCTTAGCATCTTGATTTATTAATGAGATAGGTCTATATGAACTAGGATCCATCACATCCTTGTTAGGTTTTGGAATGAGAGTTGTTAATGAATGTTTCCAAGATAATGGTATTTTATCTCCTTGTAAGATTCTATTGAAGAGTATTTTTAATCTTGGAACTAAAACTGATTTAAACAATTTATAAAAATCTGAATCTAGTCCATCACAACCCGGGGTTTTACCATTTTTTAGCTTATCAATAATTGCTCCAATCTCTTCCTCTTGAATTGGTTTTTCTAGTTCCCTCATGTCTGTCTCTAGTATCTTTTCTTTAACAATTTCTTTAACATAGTCTTCTATGTCTACTTTTGGGACATTACTTTCCTTATATAAATCTTCATAAAATTCTTGAAATATTTGCAATTTTTCTTTCATCAGGCTACACTTTTTTCCTGATTTATCTCTAATCACACCTATTGCATTTTTTGCTCTTCTAGTTTGACATAACCGTGCCAAAAATCTAGAGTTTTTATTACTAAATTCAAAATAATTTCTCTTCATATACATTAAATCTCTCTGAACTTTGCCTAATTCTATGCCAGTTCTTTTCTTTTAGCTTGAAGTTCTAAAAACGTTCTATTATCTCTATTTACAAGATACTTATGCTCCAGGTTTTTAATTACATCTTCTAATTTCTTAATATTCTCCTCTTTCGATCTTTTAAATTTACACGTTTCCTTTATAATTAATCCCCTCATAACTGACTTCATAGTGTCCCATATCAATCCCATTTCAGTTCCAGTTGCTTCATTTATAGACCATATTTCTAGCCATTCATTTTTACCCTTTCAATTGCATCTACATTTTGAAAAATACTAGAGTTCATTCTCCATCTTCTTGCCTCTTTATAATCTTTTTTAACCTTCATTTCCATTTCCATTAGAGCATGGTCCGTTACTTTTATAGTATTAATTTCTGTTTCAATTATTTTAGAAAACAAATTATGGGATACAAATATAAAGTCTATTCTAGAATAACTTTTATAGACCGAAGAATAATATGTATATCTTCTCTCATCACCCTTTAATTCTCTCCAAATATCCTTTAGACCATTACTTTATTCAAAATAGTAGTTCTATTAGTCATATCATCCCTTTTAATATCAGATTTATCCTTTAATTTTGTCCAGTACCATATTAAAGTCTCCTGCCATAATAACATACCCCTTTTTTCACCTTCTCCAATTCTTTTAGAACAGATTCATAAAAAACTCCTTGCTGTACATTAGGTGCATAAACATTTACTAGAGTATAGTCTTCTTCTCCCAATGAACCCTGAATTATTAAATATCTACCATTGTTATCCTTTATTACTTCTTGTACTACAAATTCGCAATATTTAGAAATTAAAATGGCAACTCCTTTAGATTTTGAAGTCCCATACCCCCTGAACTAGGATTTAAGCAGGATGAGCGATTTCCCTTCCTGGCCTCGGGAATCTGCTCGTCTCAGTTGACGTTCTGAGATGAGTGCCTGGGAGGTAAGGTTCATCACGCAACATGCCATTCTCCATGTAGTGGCAGGAGTGTGAAGTGCCATTCACCAGTACATTCCCTATGGTGTCAGCAGCACAGTGCAGATAGATTAAAAGACAAATGCCTCAAACTTAGCTCCATAACGTATTGAAGGCAAAGTTGAGGAGATTCGAAAGATCAAAAACGGAAGGTCGGACCAAAACTGAGAACGAAGGCTGAGAAATTCAGATGTTGTCACAAAACAAGGACATGAAGTAACAGTCATCACAGTACTATCAATCACACCCATGGGTACATGGGAACAGGGACAGTACCGGGACAAGACCACATGACCGTGAATGATGTGAATACGAAACGAACATCAACTCGGAACGAGGAAGGATGTGAAGTAACTGCCCAAGATTCATGGTGTGGTGCGGCAGCAGCAGTGAACCTCCACAAGCCCACCAGTCCAGTTCCTCTGTGCTGCGTGCGTGCAGACCCACCACCACTCTGTTCCCCCACCCCAAAGTCCACGGTGGTGGCGGCAGCAGCAGCGGAGGCCCACACACACACCCAGATCCTCTGTACTGCACCCACACAATCTCCACCTCCTCTCTGCACCCCCTATCCCCCCAAGGTCCATAGTGTTGGTGGTGGCAGTGGGGGTACTCCGTGCTGTGCACACGCAGATCAACCCTTACTCTGCACCCCCACCCCCAAAGTCCATGGTATTGGTGGCAGCGGCGACAGCAGTGGAGTCTCACCATCCCGTCTGCCTAAGTCCCCCTCACTGCAGTCCTCATTGCTGCTCCTTGCTCCCACCCCCAGAGTCCATGACGCTGGTGCCAGCAGCAGCAGTGAAGCCCCACCAGCCCGCCTGCCCAGGTCCCCCACAATCTCTGCCACCACTTCGTGTCCCCCCACCCCAGGTTCCCAGTACTGGTGGTCGCTGTGGCAGCATCAAGTTCCCCCATGCTGCACCCATGTGCACTCCCTGTTAATGCTCCATCCACCAGGTCCTCGGCGCTGGCAGCAAAGGCAGCGGAGCGTCAGCTGCATGCCCACCCACAAAGTCCCCCAAGCAAAATAATGGCAGCGGGTGGTGAGGTGGGCGGCGACCTGCGAGGGCCCTGCAGGTTACCAGTCATCCACGGTCGACAGATTGGGAAGGCCTGAAATACATTATTGATTGGGACAGCAAGAGGGGATAGGATCAGTTCTATTATTGCCTGATTTTTGAGAAATGTTTAATTATAATGAATGGAACAGTTTTATCTTGGAACAGGAAATTCTACAAACTATTGATATGTAACTCTTGGGTGTTTTACATTTTGAGGCACCAGAATGTTTTCTGAAGTCCCATGTCTTAAAACATGATTTTCAGTCCAACTCTTTTCTGCCAGTCAAATGTGTTCCCTGCTACATATCCAAATACCTTACCCATACTATTTAACTAGTCTAACAAATTTTAAATGGAGAAACAATTTCACAGCTTTATGATACCAGTCTATGCATTCTGCAGCCACTGAGGAACCATGTCAGTGGCCTGGCTTGGCAGAGACAGCTTGCCCATGTAGAACTAAAGCAGCTGAAGGCCTAACTCTCTATTTGTTTGCCCAACTTCCTGGGACCTAAGAATAACTCTGTCAAAAGAGTTGTGTCTTGGAACTAATTGATACGATACAGGTAGCCTGTTTTGCTTTTAGAGCAACAGTTCTAATGGGGGAAGCTTTATAATGAATTGTGTCTGTTGGAGTTGTGGTTTTGGTTG
>JAHTLZ010000224.1:1318400-1337742 GCA_023846285.1 Phrynocephalus versicolor | reverse complement strand
ATCCACTGATCCTACCAAGCTTGGCTCAGCAGATACAAGGGACAGAAAGGCATCAGTTTCTAAAGTGCCATTTATAACCCCAAATCAGAGTTCCCTGCTGCTCTCAAACCCTGTCTGTGTATGCATTTTGAATCCTTCCATACCTCTTCACTACTCTGGGCAGTTTACAAGATAATCAACCTTCCCGAATCCAACACTGCACAATCAACGTCCTTCACCAACGCCAATAAAGATTAAACCACGGACACGAAGCCTAAGTGATGGTGGAAGAAGTGACCACGATGACCATAAGATGGCTTTGCAGGCATCTCCCAAAGTAGTGGCAATCTTGGATCATTTCATTTGAGCTTGACCCAAACCTGGTCAGACTGGTGAAAGAGAAGTGACAGATTGGTTGGAGTGTTTCAATGGGAAGAGGGGAGGGGAGTTTCTTTCCAAAATAAGAATGGAACTGCTCTTGGGACAACCTGAGACAGAAGGGCCGGTGTTACGATGTGAGATCCCGTGTTTCTGTGAGGAGGCGCTGGGCCTCTTTAGTCTGGAAAAAAGGTGCCTGAGGGGAGATACTATTGAGACGTACAAAATCATGCAGGGCATGAGACAAGTGGATAGAGGGAAGCTCTTCTCCCTCTCCCAAAATACCAGAACTAGGGGACATCCACTCAAACTGAGGGTTGGGAGAGTGAGAATAGACAATAGAAAATATTTTTTTACCCAGCATGTTGTTAGTCTGTGGAACTGCCTGCCACAGGAGGTGGTGATGGCATCTGGCCTGGATGCCTTCAAAAGGAGATTAGACAGATTCCTGGAGGAAAAGTCCATCCCCGGTGACAAACCATGATGGAGATGTGTCATCTCCAGTCTTAAAACCGGGGTACTTCAAGGGCCAGATGCAGGGGAGTGCTATCAGGAGACAGGTATCTAGTCTCGTGCCCTCCCAGAGGCATTTGATGGGGCCACAGTGAAACTGTAGTCGATGGGCCTTTGGTCTGATCCAGCATGACTTTTCTTATGTCATTATGACAGACAGGATGGCATAAACAGCTGCCATAAGTAGAAGGGCATCTCTCTGGGGGACCAGCCGCAGAAGGAGAGTCTCTCCACTCCTTGGGCCTTTTAGGAAAAAAGTTGTTGCAAGCAACAGGCTCTTCCCTTTTGTGTGGCCTTTTATGCATTCTGCTCTTGCGGCTTTTAAAAACAAGGCATGTTTTCACCACAAATATGACCACAACTTTAAGACAATTCCCCCTCCCTCCCCTCCATCCTGGAGAATGGAATAAACCCTGTTTTCCACTCCTTCTGACTTGTCCTCCACTGTTACACGATAAACACTTAAATGCTGCATAATCGTAAACCTGTGAAGTTTTGCCAAGAATACCCAACATTCTTTTTCTTGTTCCTTTCTTTAATTAAAAAAAAACACAGGAAAAACAATAAGTCACTCTCAGTATTCTCTGAGGGGAAGCGACGGCCATAAACCTCACTGCGCACTGGAAACATTTTTTCCCGTTTGCCTTAAAGGAAGTTGTGTAAAAGGGAGGAGAGCGGCTGAGAACTTCGGTCATGGAGGGACAGCCCTGGCTACTCTGGCGGCTGTAGCCCTCGAACCGTGTCAAGTAGCCTTGCTCAAGCCCTGGGTCCCTTTCTCCTTAACTCGCGTCCCTTCTCTCCACACCCCTATTTCCCTTCTTGGCTTTGGATTGATTCCTGATTCCCTCGGCAAGGCCTTTCAGCCTCCACATATGGAGGGGATGCCCTGGGCGGTTGCTAGGCAACCACAGGATGCTCCTTGTTTCCCCTGGCCTAGTTGGCCTTCAGGAAGCCATGAGACATCTTCCCGACTGTGGCCAGATAGGATGGGGGATGGATGCCGTAGCACAGGGAGAGGACGCCGGCTGATTCTGCTATCAGCCAAGGGATATAGGGCCACCGTAAATGCGCTTGAGGCATCTGATCCAGTGTTTGACGACTCTGATGGAGAAATGCCTGGCCTTGATCCAGAAAACCAAGGCTTCCTCACTGGGAAGAAGCTCACCGTGGCTTCTGACGTACAAACACAGAAAGACGCTCTGCGCATGGGCTGGAGCATGAAAAATGAAGTTAGTTGCTATCCTCCAATAATCTCACATTCTGATCTGGGCCGTCAGATTTTGCTTTAGGGATAATTCCACACACACACACACACACAGAGAGAGACATTTTTCTGACAAGGAGACTGCACACACACAAATCCCTCCATGATCCACTCTTTACAGCTCCCTGCCCCAGCCGCATCATCCATGCCATGAGTCTCCCATCTCTCAAAACTGAGATAAGAGGACCTCATGTCCTTATGGCGAAACCAGCCTCCTGCCGATAAACCCGCCTTACTCTCCTTTATTAAATATTTTTACTCTCTTTCTTTAAAAAAACAAATTAATGAAATTTAAAATGCGTTCAGACTAAAAACTGACCTAAAGAAAAAAAAATAGGTTCAACTCTGACCCCGCAGCCGACTTAAGTCCTGCAGTATCATTAAAGTGCTAGACAGACCCTGCTTATTTCTGCCCTCCATCCCAAATCCCATGGACCACGCTGGCTTCTCAATGTCCTTTTAGGGTGCAGGGCATCCCTGTCTTGCCCGCCCACCCGGCCCAAACCCCCTGAATTCTTTTCATTCGTGCCCGTCTGGACTTAGTTCATCTAGTTCTGTGTAAGGTTTGATCTCGCGGTCTAACAAGGACGGGGTGCGTCGGAATGTAGCGGCGATCTCGTCAAAAGTCCGGCCTCGCGTCTCTGGCACCTTGAGGTAGGTGAAGATCACAAACACCAGAAGGAGGATGGCAAAGATGAGGAAAACATAGGGGCCACACGCTTTCTAGAAGAGAGAGGAGGGAGACTGTGAGAGTGCAAAAAGGATTTTTGTAAAAAAAAAAAAAAAACATTTATTATTATTTTTTGCACTCTGAAACATTTTATTGCATGAAATTATTCCTGGCCGTTTCTTGTTTCTGATTCTTGAGATGCAACTTCCAGGTGGAAGGTTAGATTCTGAAAGCGTTTGGTTCCACTTTGTTATGATAGGTAGCCCCAAATTCAATTACTAGAGTAAACCTACTGATTCAGCTGACAAAAGCAAATTGACACACCTGTCACGTTGACTCAATCCATCTACTTTAACTGGGTCTAGAGGTGGGGGGATATGACTGAGACATACAAAATAATGCAGGGCATGAGTCAAGTGGATAGAGGGACACTCTTCTCCCTCTTACAAAATAGCAAAACTAGGGGACATCCACTCAAACTGTGGGTTGGGAGAGTGAGAAGAGACAAAGAAAATATTTTTTTACCCAGTGTGTGTTGTTAGTTTGTGGAACTCCCTGCCACAGGAGGTGGTGATGGCATCTGGCCTGGATGCCTTCAAAAGGGGATTGGACAGATTCCTGGAGGAAAAGTCCATCACAGGTGACAAACCATGATGGAGATGTGTCATCTCCGGGCTTAAAAAACCGGGATACTTCAAGGGCCAGATGCAGGGGAGTGGGATCAGGAGACAGAGATCTAGTCTCGTGCGCTCCCAGAGGCATCTGGTGGGACCACTGTGAGATACAAGAAGCTGGACTAGATGGGCCTTTGGCCTGACCCAGCATTGGCTCTTCTTAGGTTCTTAGGTTCTTATGAATCGAACCATGAACCACGGGAGAAAAAGCACAAACCAGGCTGGTTCGTGGTTCGGTTTGTGCAACCTGTTTTGCCAAAACAAATTTCCCAAATTTTCCCCACTTGGTGTTTCATTTTGCTTCGGCAAAAGAGATGCCCCCTTACCCCTTCCTGCTGTCCCACACGCCCCCATCGCTTCTCTACCTGGTCCTGCCTCTTCTCCCGCTGCCATCTTCAGAGGCAGCAACCTGGCTTCCCTCCCAGGAACTGTCCTTACTCTCTCTGCACACCTGCCCCTCTATCAGCCGATCGGGAGCAACAGTGGGCACATCTGTACACAGACAGCGCCCTGTGGGATTAAGCTTCTGGGTTGGCATAACTGGAGCCGTTTTGCCATTTCAGAAACAACAGCTTCTGATGGCAAAGGTCTGAGTTCTCTGCAACAGCAGACAAGATCATGTCAGCACACTAGCCCTCCCCCTTTTTTTCCTTAGTTAAGCTTGCCAATAAGAGATCTCTTTCTCTTCTGTTACCAGTTAAGTTTGCCAATTAGAGCAATATCTCTTATCACTAAGCTAAAGCTTACCAATTAGAGCAATGCACATAGGTATACTAATACACGTAGAAATGCATAATAATTTAGACCTCCCATGCAATGCCTCTTTAACTATATTTGGGGAATTTCTTGCTGCGCCACAAAGAAATGATGTAATCAGCTATGGTACAGGGGTTAATAAAAGGGGGACTCTTCAGACAATAGGGGAGCTCCTCCGCTGGTTCGGATCTCTCTCTCTCTCTCTCTCTCTCTCTCTCTCTCTCTCTCTCTCTCTCTCTCTGTGTGTGTGTGTGTTTCTTCAAAGTGCTTTCCCGTTACTCCAGCTGCCCCAGCTGCCCCCGATTATTGCAACACTGCCCGGGCTCCTGGGAGGCTGCACTACCCAACCTCCAACACTGTCATCCTTTGTGCAGCTGCGATGCAACATGTCCAGGAATGAATCAAAATCCCAAACTGGCTCCTCTCTGATGGGGACTCATAGTTAGAATCAGGTTGTAGTGAAGAGGAATGTATTCCCCAATGAGCTTGAAATCAATCAATCAATCAATCAATCAATCAATCAATCAATCAATCAATCAATCAATCAATCAATCAATCAATCAATCAATCAATCAAATAAATAAATAAATAAATAAATAAATAGTGGTACTCTGTATTGCCAGTTCTTTTCAACTCAGTTTTTTTTTAAAAAAAAAACAATAATTGGTGAGGGAACAACATTAAACATGGGCATTTTCTGTCAGCATGCCTGCAGCAACAAACTTCAGCTTCCAGAATGGGAGTAGGAAAGGCTACCTTTTATCTGATTTCCTCTGCACTTATTTATTTTTAAATCATCTGTCGGATCTGCTTTGATTTGGATCCCTGCCTGGAGCGGGGGTGGGGGGGGTTGCTCCCAAAGGCCTTAGAGCCCCCCGCCTTCCAACTTCATGGTTGTAGGATTTAATCTGAGATCCTGTAAACCAGATCTGGGAGTCAGGGAGGCCATTCATGTGAGCATTGAAACCCCCTCTCTCAACAGAGGTGGGGGCCTCAGGCATAGTCTGTCTGCTACTTATCAGGGTGTGCTTTCAACAATACCCAGACAAATCAAAAAGCCTTCCCCACCAAAGCCATAGCTAAGGACCCATTCTTGATAGGTTTCAGCACCTTAGACCATTGTTCACCTTAAGGCTATGGATACTATTGTCTACCTAACGAGGCTATTCAGGCCATTGTTCATCTTATGAGCCTAATTCATACCAGGGTGACAAGAGGTCAAAGCTGACTATAAGATGGAGGACTCGCATTAGCTGTATTCAGACTGATGAAGCAGTTTGGATGAGCAGCGAAACGTTTCTATCTCTCAAGAAAAGAAGCCCTGTTGCCATGACTCAACTCCCAGATAAACTCACCTGGATGACTGAGAATCTTCACGGACATACTCTAAGCCATTGTTCACCTTAAGGCTATGGATGCTATTGTCTACCTAACAATCCTATTCAGGCCACTGTTCATCTTATGAGCCTATTTCAGACCAGGGTGATAAGAGGTCAAAGCTGACTATAAGATGGAGGACTCGCAACTATCTTTCTTCAGACGGATGAAGCTGTTTGGATGAGCAGCAAAACGTTTCAATCTCTCAAGAAAAAGAAGTCCAGTTGCCATGACTCAACTTCCAGATAAACTCACCTGGATGACTGAGAATCTTCACAGACAGATCTGGGCATGTTAGCAGACCAAAGGGTGTACTCTACGCAGAGCTCAGGAAAAGGATTGGGAGGGCAGCTACCAGAACACCCCTGGCCAGGCTCCCTGGGGGATTCTGGGGAGGCTTCTTGCAAAAAAACCCCCCACAGTTTTACCAAATGGCGGCTGCCCTGCTGACCTTCGGCTACGTCAGCTAAGATTCTCTGAATTCCTCATCAGATAAACCTCACTGAATTCCGGGAGACGCTCAGACCTGCTTTAGAGCATCCTGGTGCATTCCTTGTGCTTCTGTCAGCTTTTCCTCCCCACCGGGTCCCCCGGCTGCCCAACCCCCCACCCCCACTCCCAGGTGGCGGAAACTCACCTCGATGGACGGAAAGCTCATGCCGATGATAAAGTTGCAGGTCCAGTTGGCGAAGCCGGCCACGGCCATGGCTGCCGGGCGGGGCCCCTGGCTGAAGAGTTCGGCCACAATGAACCACGGGATGGGGCCCGGGCCAATCTCGAAGAAAGCCACGAAGCCAAAAATGGCGACCATGCTGAGGTAGCCCATTGCCGGCACACGAGCCTGCAAAGGAGGGCAGAGGGAGGGAAAAGAGTCACTCGGCTACAGTGGCAAGATGAGAGGCAGCCGGGAGGACACCTTCCCCCCCCCGGGCCACCTAAGATCCTGCTTTCCTCTTGACGTGGCAGAATTTTCTAGGAGGGCAAATTAAGCCAGCCGGTTGCTGTAAAAGGATGAGGTGTTTGCCATCTAACAGGCACAGTGAACGGATGTTTTAAATGCATTTTATAGGAGCTTTTAATTGGATTTTAGCTGTATTAATGGTATTTTAATTGTATTTTAGTTGTAACTATCTTTTTAATATTGTAGTCTGTTACCATTTTGTAAACTGCCCCGGGTAGTGCAGTTTGCACCGAGGGATGAATTAGAAATGTAAATAAACAAACATCCTGAGGAATTTCCAAACTAGAGTAGGACCACAGTGTCCTTGTGGGAAACACTTCCAAGCGAAACTGCACCTGTGGATGCCCAAAACTGTGGATAAGAGCAAACCCAATACTTAGCATGGTCTCTGTCTCCCTATAGTGGACAGTACTGATAATTGCTTCGTGGTAGCACATATTTCTGGGTTTCTCCTTTTGTATTTTCAGATCACGGATAAGTGAAACTGTGGATATTGATCCCGTGGATACAGAGATTCTACTATTCTAAATGTCACTTGGTTTAGGGTTTCATATACTTGGTGAAATGGGCACAGGTTGGGACATTTTTCCTTTTGGACTACGGCTCCTAAGATTTCTCATCTTGCAGAGATTGTACCCATGCGGCTAGAAGTTGTACTATGAAAAAAAATCATTTTTTCAGACAGAACAAATAAATAAAGCAGTGTAGCTCTTACACAATACAAACAAAAAGGCAGGTTTGTTTGTTTGTTATTTTTATTGTTGTTGTTGTTGTTGTTGTTGTTGTTGTTGTTGCTGCTGCTGCTGCTGCTGCTAGCTAGCTAGCTTTTGACCTACAGCAGTCACCATCAGACTCTGTACCAATATATTGTGGGTAATGCAGGGGGGAAAGACATGAAAGTCTTGGGGTGGGGGGTCCCCCTAAGTATAGCAGTGAGAGTATAAGTTGCAGGATATTGTCTGCTCTCTCAAAATGCTACAATGGCAGGCCCAGGAAACTGAATGCTGGTTCCTTCAAGAGGAATGCAAGACAAGAGCAGCATTTCACTCAGTGGAACTCACTGCCACAAGAAAATGATAGCAAGTCACGGAAAGAGGGCGCTTTAAGAAAAAAACGTAGCTGCCTGTGGTTTGTGATCTCACCGTGAAGAGGAGAGCCGCCATCATAAGAAGAGCACAGACGCACATCCCAATTAATCCCAGGAGGTGTAACGTTCGTCGCCCTGCGCGCTCCACGAGGAATACCTAAGATTGGGGAAAGACAGGAAACACGAGTGTTTCACAAGCAATCCAAATTGCGATCTGCTTCCCCACGTGAACATACCTTGAGTCCCCTAGTCCAAGAACCCTGCAAAAGCTGTCTGCCTTCTATCCTGTCTTTCTGGCATGGTATCAGCACGCCTGGCCAGTCCCACCTCTTTCCCTGCGCAAAATCTCGTTCACTTTAGAGAGAAGGACCCCTTCCGTTCTGCATGGTGATCTAAATCCGGTTGGTGACTACACTAGAGTAGGACCCCATCTACTGATTCACCTACCAGCAGCCTGAAAATACTAAAAACAAACAAAAGACAAACAAACTCAGAAATACATGTTTATGCATATTTACAGGATGTAGTTACCAGAATAGGCTACTAGGGGGAGCCAAAGACCATGTAATGTACAGTACAGGAATTGATGCTTCCACATTTTTCAGGATCGGGGGACAGAACCCCCCCCCCAGATACTGCGGTCCTACTCTAAATGTTTTGTAGTCCTTCAGACAATCATAAACCGGTGACTTCTTAAAGGTTCTCCTCATTCGTACCTCCTCTCTCAGAAGCGGAAAAGGAGCTTGTTGGAAAGAATTATTTATTTTATTTTATTTTATTTTGAATATACTTTGTACGCAAAGGTAGCAGGCCCAGAAAATGATCCCGCAAATGATGGAGGGTAGGACGGTTGTATCCATGGGGTTCCAAGTCTGCCCACCTGCTGCAGATGCTGCTGCTGAATAATACAGAAGCATTGAACGCTACAGATCACATGGTCTCTTGCCTACCTCTAGTGGCCAGTTCTGGTAACTACACCCTGAAAATATGTCTATATTGGTATTTCTGGGAGTTTTGATTTAGTATTTTCAGCCAGTGGATAGCTGAACCAGCAGATACGGATCTCGCAAATAGGGTTGGCCTCTCGTAACCGGTGGAGGGAAATCACAACTCAAGTTTCCTCACAGGGAAGGCACACCTGGTGTGGTGGTTGTTTCTACAACGCTGAGTCCCTTGGCCCGTTCTTACCGAAATTAAGGTGAACAAGGTGTTGACGGCCCCAGCGCCGATGGTGGCGTAGATTGGCTGATCCAGCCCGGCCTTGGTGAAGATGTCGGTGGAGTAATAAAAGACCTAAAAGGGTGACAAGCGGAAAGATGAAAGCCCGTCTGGCTACATCTCTCTTTTTGGAGCGCCCTGAACAGGTCACCCAAACACATCTGATGTTGCGAGATGGCCCTTGGAGGGGGGCGCACTGGGGAAGATGGCAGAGAGCCTGAACCCGAGGGGTCACCCACCAGGGAACAGATTCAACCCATGGCAGCATCTCAAGGGCAAAGAAGGGAAGCTGAGCCACTGTTGTCACCCCTCCGCGTTGACAATACTGGCCTAGGAGGACCAAGGGGTGCAGACAGGTGCCTCTGGACGGGCACTCCTGCCTGGGGGATTCTGGGAAAGGTAGTTCTCCAGCACCCATCGGCACCATACTCCTGCCTGCCTGCCTGCCTTCCTGGGGCCCTCTTCCAGCTTCTCCCCAACTCACCGCGTTGATGCCGGAGAGCTGCTGAGACAGCTGCAGGACGACGGCGATCAGCAGGGGCTGCCGGTAGAGGCGGGAGCGGAACAGCTCCAGGATGGAGACCTTGCGCTCCAGGTCCATGCGGCGTTTCTCTTCCTTCATTTCCGTCAGAGCGGCACTCACGTCCATGAGGCCCGTCAGCCGCTTGAGACCTGGTTGGAGAGGGGGAGGACAAGGCAGGGAGCTCTTTCACCCATGATGAGCATAGGTTGACCATGGGGGAGGAGGATTTGATGGACAGGCAGTTGGGATGTAGCCTTTAGAACGGTGGGCGCTGGAATCTTGTGACACAGTGGTTAAACTGCTGTACAGTAGGATGCCAGTATTTGCTGAGGAGTGGTTCCAGGCCTTCCCGTGGATAACAAAAACCGTGGATAAGAGAGAACACCCCCAACCCTCCCAAAACCGCTGTTTTGTGACAGTAGCTTGCTTTATGGCTGCTGTTTTGCAACAGTAGCTTCCCTTCCAGCTGCTGAATTATTTATTTAATTTTTCCTCTGCCAACCATGGATAACTGAATCAGTGGATAATGAATGAGTGGATACAGGGGTCCTACTGTCCTGCAATCGAGACTCTGCTCACAACCTGGGGTTCAATCCCAGGCAGCAGGCTCAAGGTCCACTCAGGCTTCCATCCTTCTGAGGTTGGTAAAATGAGCACCCAACTTCCGGGGGGGGGGAATGTATAGCCTGCATAATTGCTTGTAAATACCCCTAAAAGTCCTTTATTTATTTATTTATTTATTTATTTATTTATTTATTTATTTATTTATTTATGCATTTGTATACCGCAACCAATTTTCCTCAAAGGGAACTCTGGGCGGTTTACATAAAGCACCGTAATAAGGAACAACAAATAACAATAAAGATTAAAAAACAAAAACAAAATAATGCAAGGCAACCAGACCAGTTGCTACAGGGTGGTATAGAAAAAAGTGTTCTGCTTATATACTGCCCCGTAACATTTCAAGTAGTCTCTGGGCAGTTTACAGTTTAATTATGCAGGCTACACATTGCCCCCCCCCAACCCCAGCAAGCTGGGTACTCATTTTACTGACCTTGGAAGGATGGAAGGCTGAGTCAACCCTGAGCCTGCTACCTGGGATCGAACCCCAGGTCGTGATCACAGTTTGACCTGCAGGACAGGCAATTAACTGATGAAGCTGTTTGGATGAACAGCGAACCATTTCTATCTCTCAAAAAAGAAGTCCAGCAGCCATGACTCAACTTCCAGATAAACTCACCTGGATGACTGAGAATCTTCACAGACATTTAACCACTTTAAGCTTTTTTGTTTTGTTTTTTGCTTTGGGTGGGGGGGCCAAGCAGGGGGGCGCCTTGCCCACCTCTGAACTGCAGGAAGGGGTGGGATGGGTGGAAGAGTCAATGGATGGATTCATTAGGGACAGGGAGAAGGAAAGCTGATCGGTGGAGGACAGACCCATCCGCGGAAAGGCAGCCTATGATGAGTTTTTAAGTAAAAGAAAGAATAAAATAAAACTCGGACGGGAAGCTGGGCAGAGATGATCATCCGCGTGGCTGAGGGCGAGGGCGGCGGGAGGGAGGCGACACTCACTTTCTTTGGCCTTAGACTCCTTGTTGCGGATGATGTAGAGGTATCGCGGGCTCTCCGGGCAGAACGGGAACAAGAGGACTTGGAAGATGGAAGGGACCACACTGAGGCCCATCAGGAGGGGCCAAAGGGTTTCCGTCCCAAGGAGGCTCTCCAGTCCGAAAACCTGACACCAGAGAGAACATACGAACCTAAGAAGAGCCCTGCTGGATCCGGCCAAAGGCCCCTCTAGTCCAGCTTCCTGTATCTCACAAGTGGCCTCACCAGATGTGTCTGGGAGCGCACGAGACTAGATCTCTGTCTCCTGATCCCACTCCCCTGCATCTGGCCCTTGAAGGACCCTGGTTTTAAACCTGGAGATTACACAATCTCCATCATGGTTTGTAACCTGTGATGGACTTAAGAACATAAGAACATAAGAAGAGCCGTGCTGGATCAGGCCAAAGGCCCATCTAGTCCAGCTTCCTGTATCTCACAGTGGCCCCACCAAATGCCTCTGGGAGTGCACGAGACTAGGTATCTGTCTCCCGATACCACTCCCCTGCATCTACTGCTTGAAGTACCCTGGTTTTAACCCTGGAGATGACACATCTCCATCATGGTTTGTCACCTGGGATGGACTTCTCCTCCAGGAATCTGTCCAGTCCCCTTTTGAAGGCATCCAGGCCAGATGCCGTCAACACCTCCTGTGGCAGGGAAAGAGAGAGATCGCCTGTGCCACCGGGAAGCCTGCCTGATTCCCTGCCGCTGGGTGTGCCAGGCGGCGGATGGCGGACATATGCCGGGGAGGGGGTGATGAGGTTTGTAGTCCAGCACATCTGAGAGCCATCCTCCTGAGAGGCTTTGGAGGAGGGTGGTGGCGGCGGCAGCTGGGTGGGCGGGAAGAGGGTCCTCCCTTATTACCTGCGCAATGAGGATTCCAATGACGATGGCCAACTGGTTGAGCGTGCCCAGGGCCCCCCGCAGGTTGGTGGGGGAAATCTCCCCCACATACATGGGGACCAGGCCAGATGCAAAACCTGCCGTGGGAAGGAACAGACACGGGCATTAGCAGGAAAGCACTTTCCTTAATTCACATCTCTAAAGCCTTGCTTCTAGTCAGAGGGATACCTGTTGGAAGCCCTGGTTGGGGGTGGGGGTGGTGGGGGGTCTCCTCACCACCTCACATGTAAAGGATCTGGGGTATCATCCAGAAGGGGCAGGGGAAGCTCCTTCCTGGGGGGAAAGGGCCTCTGAGCTTGCACAGAAATCCACCTACAGTTCGGACACTTCGACCTTGCATTGCCTGGAAAACTCTGTCACGTTTCCAGATGGCTTTTTGTGAGGTTACAGCACCCGGACTCTTCCAGCTTCCACCCCCAAATATGGAAGCTGTCCTTTTTGTATTCAGATATTCACCGCCACATTGGAGTGATAGATATGAGGAACTCAGGATGCCTGGGTTTGAATGCTCACATTGCCACAGAAGCTCACTGGAGGGTGACCAAGATAAAAAATCACTCCTTAAATATCTCACATACCCCAGAAATCCTACGAGGGTAACCACAACTTGGATGTAACTTGATAGCATGTGATGCACTCACATATTTTATTTTTTATTTGTTTTGAATACTTTTACCTTACCTTTCCCCTTGGAATAGGAGGATAAAAGTATAAAAGGAGTATAAAAATACAAAAGGAGATTATGCTTTTTAATCTTTCCAATCTGCATTTATTCCATTCTTTTGACGATGTATTATTCCCAAACTCAGGTATCAGGAAGCGAGAGTTTATTGCGGCTGCAGTGGAGTAGGAGACAAGCTATTCACGCGGGCTCTGACACTCCTTTTTATGGGGAAAAGTCACATACAGCCTCTATGGGCCTTTTCACACGACCCTTAAGATCCGCTGGCCACTTAAATTCGGACCAGAGATCTTAGGGGTTCATTGCTCTTCCTGCGTCCCCACCACTCCGCACTTCCTTGCTCCTGTCTGCGTGAGGGGAGGGAGGAAAAAAGAGAGGGAAAAATGCAGGCTCACCTCCAAAGCTGCCCGGAGCTCCATTGTCCTGATTCCTTCTCTTCTGTTTGCTTTTTTTCTCTCCCGCCCCTTCTCTTAAAGGGGCGGGAGGCAAAAAAACCAAACAGAAGCCAGGAGAGCCCCGCACTCACCAGATTAAATCCGGAACTGGGGTTTTTACCCTCCTAGAGCAGGTACACTTAATTTCCTGCAAACTCCGGAGCTGGTGGGGAAACAATTGTAAGCTCCGGAGCTGGCAGCCATTTGCTGCGGAGTTTAGGGGTCGTGTACAAAGGCTGTATCTGGGAGTAAACAGGATTCTGATCCACACCCACCCACAGACACACCCCCTGCAATGCCCGGCTCTCTTTATTTCTCCACTCATACCCCCCGCGGTGTCCTGGGTTCAAGGAGAGGCTCCTTTTCCTTACCCGAGAAAGCGCCGATCAAGAATCGCCCAAAGATCATCATTTCGTAGGACTTCCCAAGCTTGGCCAGGCCCATTAAACCCCCGCCGAGAAACGCAAGCCCGTTGTTGACGATTATGGCTCTCTTCCTGAAACCACAGAGAAAATTAAAAAAAAACACTTTCAGCAAGTGTGGGGGGTGCGTGGGAAGAGTCGATCTAGTTTTGAAGAGATCTTGGAAGAAGCTCGTTTGGGCCTTTCTTAACCATAACTGGGGACGATGGGGTTTGTAGTCTGCCGCAGCCGGAGATCCTCCGGTTAGGCAGGGCTGAAGTAGAAGTTAAGCCAGGCATGTCCAAACTTTGGCCCTCCTGATGTTTTTGGATCAAAACACCCAGAATTTCAAGCCTGTATTTCCAATGGCAAAAGACTGTGGGAGTTGTGGTCCAAAACATCTGGAGGGCCGAAGTTTAATTCCAAGCCTGCATTTCCAATGGCAAAGGACTGCGGCAGTTGTGGCCCAAAACATCTGGAGGGCCGAAGTTTGATTCCAAGCTTGCATTTCCAATGGCAAAGGACTGTGGCAGTTGTGGTCCAAAACATCTGGAGGGCCGAAGTTTGATTCCAAGCCTGTATTTCCAATGGCAAAGGGCTGTGGGAGTTGTGGACCAAAACATCTGGAGGGCCAAAGTTTGATTCCAAGCCTGCATTTACAATGGCAAAGGACTGTGGCAGTTGTGGCCCAAAACATCTGGAGGGCTGAAGTTTGATTCCAAGCTTGCATTTACAATGGCAAAGGACTGTGGCAGTTGTGGCACAAAACATCTGGAGGGCCAAAGTTTGGACATGCCTGAGTTAAGCCCTTGACTTCTTAAATCTGCCTCTCCCAAGGGGCTTGTGGTGTTTTGGTTTTTACCGGAGAGGTGAGGAAGGTGAAGCGTTTCCCACATGCTCAGGAAAACTCTGGGATTGCTTCAGAGCAAGGACAGGACGCAAAGCTTGTGACTCACAGTCGAGTCAGAGTTAAGTCACACCGGTGACCTGAATCAGACCCAAATATTATATTTTTGCAATGACATGGACTTAAATCACCCACCCTGCCCCTTTAAAAAAAAAAAAAGGGAGAATTTCACCTGGAGCTACATCCGGATGAATCCAGACTCAAAGGGTGCTTTTACACGACCCCTAAAATCCGAGGCAAAGGGCTCCCAGATCCGGAGCTTAAAAATGTTTTCCCACCAACTCCAGACTTAAAAAAAAATTAAGTATGACCACACCCACCTAAGCGCGTCCCAGCGCACTTTTCAAGTACCGGGCCTCCAGGAGGTAAAAAATCTTCCCATGCGCATTGTAAAGCTGTGAAAGCCGGGCTCCTTTGCCTTCTGTTTGTTTTTTTGTCCCCACTGCCCCTTTAAGAGACAGGAATCCCTATGGGGCTGCTCTGGACGGCAGATGAAGGTGAGGGGAGGGGAGCCTGCATTCTTTTCTCCCTTTTTTTTCTCCCTCCCCTCACGCAGACAGGAACAATGGAGTGCGGAGGGGTGGGAACACAGGAAGAGCGACAAACCCCCACGATCTCTGGACCAAATTTAAGTTGCCACCGGATTTTAGAGGTCATGTAAAAGCGCCCAAACTAGCACTGGTTTCATTCTTCTTCAGCCAGTAGGCTTCAGAATCGAAGACTTAAATTACAGATTGCGGCTGTTGCGTGGCTGATCCTATGCAGACCAAGAGATTTGCCCAGAGAGAGGCCCTTGATCCTATGCACGCCTCCCCCCGGCTGTCACTGAGGGTGCCGGTGTTTGACCCTCCATCCAGAGGACACACCGCTTGCCCTGCCATCCCCTAACATCCCGTCCGGCTGATTCATTTCATCCCACTATTTGTTTTCTTGGCGGGGCGGGGAGCAAAAGTTGGCACCAGAGCACTTCCTGTGTAGAGTTCATTTCCACACAAAAGCCTCTGGGTCAGAAGTCCTTAATTAGCACACGTGTTAACGTTTTGTCAAAAGAAGCAGTGACGCTTCCTACCCATGGACCCAAAGTTCTCTGGAAGGAAAGTCATTTCCTTAAAGTTCAAAAACTCAACTACCGTTTATACTCGAGTATAAGTCAACCAGAGTATAAGTCGAGGCCCCTAATTTAACCCCCCCTCCGGAAAACGGAGAACAAGTTGAAGCAGAAGGCTTCCCCATCTGGATGTATCCTTAGTCCATTTTTTTTTTAAATCAAGCAGAGATTGAGATTCTACAGGCTAACCATTAGGCTTTACTGCCTCCTTTTGGCCCTGAATTACCCTCTGCCTGATACATGACAGCAGTTGAAGGAAATGCTGCCTCCATGATGGAGGGGCACAGCAACAAAGGGTGGCCCTCCTATCAAAGGCTGCAGAGGCGCCTTCTTTGGTACTACAACGCTCACGAACCCTTAGCCAGCAGGCAGGGAGTTGTAGTCCAAGAAGTAACTTTCTCCAAATACTGTGCATATGGTGTAGCTACCCGAGACAGACAGCCTGGCTTCCTAGTAATCTTCCAGGAGATGGAAGGGGTGGTTCCAGCAACATGAGGCCTGGTGAAGTCCAAAGGCACTCTACACATGGCAAGAGACCCTAGCCCTCTTCCTTACCTCCTGAGGGGGGGGAGGGGGGGCTCACCTGCCAAGCCATTCAGAGACGATGCCCACCATGAAAGCAGAAATCATCCCTCCGATGGAGAAAATGGCGACGGACAAGGACCACAGCGTCTGGAGGAAGTCTGGATCAATGGGCGTCGGGTTCTCTACCCCCTGGCGGTTCATCCAGGTGGCATTGTAATTCTGCTCAATAATCTGGACAAAACAGGGCCACGGGGAGAAGAGGGTCAGTGAAAAACCATCCCTTTGGGTTCAAAACAATACCTATCCACCCCAAATATTCTCTTCACGTTTGCCTCCTTTCCAATATTTGGCTTTTATTTATTTATTATTTTTTTTAAAAATTCCATCCTGACTTTCTCTCCAGAAGGACCCAAGGCTGCAGATAAATGTTTGTTTGTTTGTTTGTTTGTTTGTTTGTTTGTTTGTTTGTTTGTTTGTTTGTTTGTTTGTTTGTTTGCATTTCTACACTGCCCCCTTAGTGCAAACAAAATTCAGATAAAGGGATGCTTACTGTAAAATAGAACCCCCATATCTATGGAAGATTGGTTCTGGGCCCCAGTGGATATTGAAATCCGTGGATAACAGAGAATGCTAAATATATAGTATAGTATAGTGTAAAGGGTGACCCAGAAAAAATATTTGACATGCTTTAGCAGAACTGACCACTAATGGGTGCCAGATGCTATGTGTAATACAGTATTTTCACGCTGTGGATCAGTGAAACCGCGGATACTGCTATGGGCTCCTATTGTACTTTCATTCAGCTTGAGCTCATATTTGAGTTTAGGCAGCAGGCCTCCAAATTCCTCAAAATTACACAGCCAAACCAAAAGTGACCAAAAATAAAAATAGAAATAGAAATAATAGGAAAATAACTGTGGTATTTTAATGTGAGCTTTAATGGATCAATTGGAATAAAAAGAGGGAGCCCCGTGGTCGTTACAAAGAACAAGTAGAAAGCTAGGCAATATAGGTGATACCTTTATAGGCCACTAATAAAAAAAAATCATTGTCAGGTTTCGTGGACAATTATCCACTTCTTCAAAGAATGTACAAAAGTCCAAGCATGACAAAAGATGTGTTTGACCAGGAGACGATTCTTAGATGACAAGTTCTTGGTAAGATGATTTTTCACCAAGAAATTTTCGTCTGTCTTGGAGGAGGGAGGAGGCAGCCGGCCTGTGGTTAAAGTTCCATCTGAAGTCAAGGATATCAGGAGACAGAGATCTAGTCTCGTGCGCTCCCAGGGGCATCTGGTGGGGCCACTGTGAGATCCAGGAAGCTGGACTAGATGGGCCTTTGGCCTGATCCAGCATGACTCTTCTTATGTTCTTATGTTCTTAATTATGTTAAGGATTAGGGCTCACACCCCAGCCCTTCAAACAAGTCCTTGCTTTATTAGTGGTCTATAAAGGTATCACCTATAGCAGTGGTGGCAAAACCTATGGCCCTCCAGATATTTTGGACCGCAACTCCTCCGGTCCTTTGTCATTGGCAAAGGCAGGCTTGGAATTCTGGGAGTTGTGGTCCAAAATTTCATTTGGAATGAATTAATTCCTTTATACAAGGTGCCAGTGTACTGTGCGAAAGGGCTATACTCCTAAACTGACCATGTCTAGGTCACAGATGACTATGACACCTCAAAGCTTGCTTCCATTGAGCATATTAGAATATGAGATTAAAAGCAAGGGCCCCCTACTAGGAATCCCTATGGCACAGTGGTTAAAATGCCTGTATTGCAGCCAAAACTGTGCTCAGGACCTGGGGTTCAATCCCAGGTAGCCGGCTCATGGTTGACTCAGCCATCCATCCTTCCGAGGTCAGTAAAATGAGTACCCAGCTTGCTGGGGGGGGGGGACAATGTGTAGCCTGCATACTGTAATTAAAAACTGTAAACCACCCAGAGACTACTTGAAGTAGCATCGGGCGGTATATAAGCAGAACACTTTGCTTTTTGCTTTTGCTTTATTATTGCTATTGTTGTTGCTGATGATGACAAGATCACACTGTCATTAAAAAAATTCACCTACTTAAGGTATTACTACCATGATGGTAGAGTACATTCTGGCATTTCCGTGTATTACATATTTATTTCTATTTTTTTAGATTTGTATTCCGCCTTCTTCCCCAACAATGGGAAACCAGCAGGCCTTGGAAAGTCGTGGTGAGACTCAAAAGAGAGCCATCGGTGGTCAAGGGTTGGGAATCTGCGACCTTCAAGAGGGTGTTGAACTACAACTCCCATCATGCTATCTAAGGATAATGGGAATTGAATCTAATGTTATCAGGACAGACAGTCTCTCTCACACACACACATAGGTGTGTATGATGCTGAGAGGAATGGTCAAAATCTAAAACATGAAATAGCATGTTTGTTTTTTTAAATTTCTGTCTTGAAAATATTTTACCCTTCCTTTCTCCTTTAAACAGACCCATGGCAGTGTGCATCATTCAAAGACAACATTTAAAGTTCAAGGTAAAAATACTGTATACCAATACTTAAAATGAATAAGCAGGTACCACATTCAAAACTGTAAACAAAAGCCATACCAATAACCAACCAGCCAGTCAACCATTCATAGTAGTAAGGCACATCCATCCACTTTTAAACCCCCTCTCAGGTAGCTAGTCCTTAAGGCAGTGATGGCGAACCTTTTAGAGACCGAGTGCCCAAACTGCAATTCAGAACCCACTTATTTTCCGCAAAGTCCCAATACAGCAATTTAACCTGAATAGAGGTGGCTGTAAAGGGGCGATGTCGGGGCCCACAGAAAGAGCTCCGAGGGCCACCTTTGGCACTCGTGGCCAAACACTGCCTTAAGGGAAAGGTCTTTGGCTGTTTGCAGAAGGACGGCAAAGATGGGGCCCAGCCTGAGCTCCATTGGCAGGGAGTTCCAGAGGTTGGCAACAGGTCCTCACCAAGCGTTCCTGTGAGGGTGGCAGGACTGAGAGAAAGGACTCCCCTCATGACCTCAACGCTCAAACAGGTTCACCAAGGGCTCCTGTTGCGGATTCAAACATTACGAGGCCCATCTTGCTTGTTAAAAAATCTTTCTCACACGCCGAAGAAAATCAGTAAAACGTAATTCTACAAGAGCCTCACGAGGCTGCTTGGGGATGATGGCAGTTCACTTGTAAACCGCCCAGAGTTCCATATTGGCAGATGGGCGGTATAAAAATAAAACAAACAAACAAATAAATATAAATAAATAAATAAGTTGTAGTCCAGCCCATCTGGAGGGCAGTGATATGTCCATGAAGACTGGCAGCATCAGCATCTAATAATTTATTTATTTATTTATTTATTTATTTATTTATTTATTTATTTATTTATT
>JAHTLZ010000224.1:1292965-1304893 GCA_023846285.1 Phrynocephalus versicolor | reverse complement strand
ACACACACACACACACACACACACACACACACACACACACACACACCTTGTCTCTCTCTCTCTCAGGAGAGGCTGTGGATCACACCACTGGCCTGTCCATGCTCAGTGGCACCCTTCCACCACGCCCAACGAAAAGAGGATCTCCTTATGTCCTGTCTGGTCATTTCTGACTTCTGAGGACCTTCACGGTGCTGTCAAAGGATACTCGATGCTCATCTAGTGATCTCCCATTAATGCAACACACATACACACACACACATGTGACATTTCACAGTGAAGCCGGGGGGATGAACCCAGGCCTCCCCGAGTCCTATTCTACATTGCTGCCACACTCTGAAAGCAAGATGATGAGATACTCAGATCAAACCCTCTTGAGCAAGAGCGCGGGGGAAACGGTACCCACGAAGGTCTCGCACGATGTTCCCGTGCACCTTAGTGCGAGTGGAAACTGCCGTGTTCCAAACCACACCATTTTGCACCCCCACAAGAGGAGAAGCTCACTTGGGTGAACTTTTCACGGAAAGAGGATTCTAGCCATGGTTTCAATCCCAGGCCTCTGCCTGGTGAACTTCTCTGATCGGCAGAGCTTGGCGGCGTCAGCAGGGGGTAATTAGTGTTGGGGACGGCAGACTCCCCCCCAAAAAAAACATTTTCAGTAGAATCTAGGGCAGTGGCTTCTCAACCTGTGGGTCCCCAAATGTTCCTGGACTTCAACTCCCAGAAGTCTTCATCACTAGCTGAGCTGGCCAGGATTTCTGGGAGTTGCAGTCCAGGAACATCTGGGGACCCACCGGTTGAGAACCACTGATCTAGGGATTGTCACCCAAGCTGTGGAACTTCCTTCCACCTTAGATTTGCTGTCCTTTTGCAAGCAGGAAAAGACCTTCCCCTTCAGGCTGGCTTTTCCTTAATCTGCTTGGCTGACTGTGGGTTTTTTTCTTTTTTCTTTGAACATAAGAACATAAGAAGAGCCCTGCTGGATCAGGCCAAAGGCCCATCTAGTCCAGCTTCCTGTATCTCATAGCGGCCCCACCAGATGCGTTTGGGAGTGCATGAGACTAGATATCTCTCTCCTGATACCATTCCCCTGCATCTAGTCCTTGAGGTACCCTGGTTTTTAAGCTTGGAGATTATACATGGTTTGTCATCTGTGATGGACTTTTCCTCCAGGAATCTGTCCAATCCCCTTTTGAAGGCATCCAGGCCAGATGCCATCACCACATCCTATGGCAGGGATTTCCATAGACTTACAACGCGCTGGGTGAAAAAATATTTTCTTTTGACAGTTATCACTCTCCCAGCCCTCAATTTGAGTGTATGTCCCCTAGTTCTGGTATTTTGGGAGAGAGAGAAGAGCTTCCCTCTATCCACTTTACTTATACCCTGCATTATTTTGTATGTATCAATCATATCCCCCCTCAAG
This sequence comes from Phrynocephalus versicolor, assembly GCA_023846285.1. NCBI lineage: Eukaryota > Metazoa > Chordata > Lepidosauria > Squamata > Agamidae > Phrynocephalus > Phrynocephalus versicolor. The sequence goes on along the minus strand of JAHTLZ010000224.1, from coordinate 1,303,470 downwards.
CGCCTTTTTTCCAGACTAAAGAGGCCCAAATGTTTTAGCCTTTCTTCATAAGGGAGGTGCCCCAGCCCAGTAATCATTTTAGTCGCTCTCTTCTGCACCTTTTCCAGTTCCACTATGTCTTTCTTGAGATGCGGTGACCAGAATTGTACACAATACTGAAGGAATGGTTGTGTTTTGAATGTGTTGTGGTGTTGCTTTTGATTATCACTTTTAGTATGGGACCTGTTTGAGCCTTTTCAGTATCTGTATTCCGATCGTCCTTAGCTTTAAACATCATCTTTTAATGATGCCAGCAGCCCAGGGTCCTTCTTAGGGTGATAAGCAGGGTCCCAAAAACATTTTATACAAAATAAATAGCTCTCCTAAGCTCTGTGACTGTGACAGGAGTTATGTGACTCGAGGATAATTATTCAGGGTCATCCAAGGACATGATGGAGAAAAGGTTAGCACTTGTGGGTGTGTGCTCATAGTCTGCATGTCTTACCGTTCGGCATAAGGCGTTGGGAAGCTACAGGGGGGGGCAACAGTGCCCTTAAATAAAAAGGTCCGTGGAGGATGGCTTATAAAACCTCTTCCCTTTGCCTCTTTACAGCCAGAGAAGAGGGAAAAATCTTCGTGCAATTTATCTCCCTGGGAGATCGGTGGGGTGCCCGGTCACTGCTTCCTGTTCTGCCTCAGGCAGCAAAAACTGTTGAGGAGGCCTGGGGAAAGATAGGCCACCTTCTCGATGCCTCCACTGAGGTAGGCCGCTCTTCCCTCCCAGCTCCACTGTGTTTGGTCAGGTCGTCCTCCCCGCCGCCGCCCCCCAAGACCCAGCCCGGCATGTCCATTACAACACGGGCCAATTTCCAAGTGCGTTTCGGGTTTCACTCTCGGGGAGCGGGGGTGTAGGACAAGTGCAAAGGCAGAGGGTCATATATTTTGCAAGACGTTGGCAGGTGATCGCCACGTCATGTTGCCAATAAAGCTGGCAGATGGGTGCAACGGATTTGGGGGGGGCTCAGGCAGAAGCGCCCCCGCTGGAATCGCAAAAAGGCCAATTGTCTCCTTTACTCAGCACCGCGTGGCAGGATATGTCCCCCCCCCCACCTCCCTCTTGCCACCTTCCCCTCCCACCCCACCCTCCCCAAGGCAGCAGCATCTCTGAATGGTCTGAATTTCACGCCGTGTGACAGGATCTTTGGAAAAGGCCAGCCAGAACTCAGCCCTCCCCACTTCAGGGTGAAATGGACAAGGGTGTGTGGGAGGGTGTTGAGTGTGTGTGTGTGTTGACTACTCAGACAACCGCCCATCCGTCAGCGCTTAGGGCCTGGCACCCCAGCACCTGTTCTCCTGGGTACCGTGGAAGGCGGCTTTCCCACATTTTTTATTTTTTAAAAGGCTATAGCGCAGCAACTGTGGAAGTCGGAAGATCCACCGCCCATTCATCTGTCACTGTGTGTAAAAGCAGATTGTGGAGATTCGGGCAAAAACCAACCAAATAAGGTCACATTGGGAGCGAAGAGAAATGGTGGCCCCAGGGCTAGGGAAGAGGAGGAGGAGGAGGGCAGCGGCGGGGGGGGGGGAATTGTCCTTGTGTGAGTCAGTCTTCAGAGGTTGTTCTGCACTGTTAAGTCGGCACTGACTCACAGCAACCAGGTTTTCAAGTTGAGTGAGATACGGACAAAGCGGTGTTGCCCTTTGCCATCCAGTGAGTGACCTATTATGTGGAGATTCGAACCCAGATCTGAGCCCTAAACCCTCCCTCTGCTCGCGGCGCCTTCCCTGATTCTTCAAACATTTAGTAAGGCACTATTTTTTTTACCACTTTTCCCCCCTCTTCTCTCCCTCCCTCCCCCATTTTATCAATCTCTTGCTATTTTTATGTTCATTTTATCTTCATTTTAGTTTTTTGTTGTTGATTTATGAATACTTCGTTTTATTATGTACCTTGTATTTTGATTTTTAAAAATGTATTCCTTTGTTTAATTGTTAACATAATTGTCAACCGCCCGGAGCAGCCCTAGGTCTAGATGGGTGGTATAAAAGTCAAATAAATAAATATGCATGATGTCCACTGCATAATTGCCAGTAATTAGAGCTAAACGAGGAGGTGAAATATGGAACACCAACAAAGCTTCCATGGAGGGGCAGGTAGGGCCACCTTTCCCAACAAGACCCTATCGGGGAATATTTTAATTTTGTGTGTGTGTGTATATAAGCAACTGAAGAGTCCACATGATGGATCTGCAATCCTTGTCCTCATGAAATTTCTCAGAGATACGTTGGAGCAAACCCCAGCATCATGGCCGGGACTTATAGAAGGTCCACCAACAAGATCATCCTATACCAGGTCTTCTCGCTGGCTGTTCAGGACTGACCCCTTGCAATGCCATAAATAAAAAAACAGATGCCCCTGAACATTGGCACATAACCCCAGGGACACCCCTTACACACACACACACACACACAGCCCAGCTCAGTAGACCCAGCAGCTCAGATAGAGACTTGACCCTTGCCATCTTTAATTTTAGAAATGGATGCTGCCCCAGTCACGATGAAAAGATTTCACAATGTGACATGTGGCTAAAATTAACATTATGAAAAAATTTATAAGGAACAAGACAGCTATAATCTTCTCTACATGGCGGGGAATGGAATACCAATGCATTGCGAACCAGCTGGGTTCAAAGGTTGGTTTTTATGGATAAGTCCGTTTTTGTCCCTGCTGGGTTTTGTCTCTGCTTTTCTCTGTTTTAAGACACCCTGAGCAATATAGGCCAAGGTGGGGCAAACACATAATAAATAAACACAGTAAATGCCATGCATGCACAGCTGTGTTATATACCATTATATACCAAAATCAGCTACACAATTCCCAACACAGCTTAGCTTTTACATGTGGCAGATGACACATGCCAGATACCCAGGTATGGTATGTTTCAGCAATGTTTGTTTGTTTGTTTGTTTGTTTGTTTGTTTGTTTGTTTGTTTGTTTGTTTGTTTGTTTATATCTAGGGCAGTGGTTTTCAACCTGTAGGTCTCCAGATGTTCCTGGACTGCAACTCCCAGAAGTCTTCATCACTAGCTGAGCTGGACAGGATTTCTGGGAGTTGCAGATACCCAGGTATGGTTGGTATGTTTCAGCGACAATTTTTGTTTGTTTGTTTGTTTGTTTGTTTGTTTGTTTGTTTGTTTGTTTATGTTTCTATACTATCCCCTTAGAGCAAACTGCACTGCCTGGGACGCTTTACGTGAGGTTGGTTGATTCGAAATGGATTTGCATTGGATTCAAAATGGATTTGCAGTGCAGAATTACTCAGTATCTCTATGGATGTTTTAAGTAAAGGAAGTGACCTTAAAAGTATATAAAGAAGAACAGAATAATGGAGTTGGAAGGGGTCCACACAGCCACCAAGTCCAACCTCGCTGCTCAAGGCAAGAATCCAGATCAGGATCTACCAGGTGGTGGTCTAAAAAGTTGCTCTTCTAGGCCCCCAGCATTGAAGTGTACAAGCTCTCCCATGGTCACTTGTTCCACTATCGTACTGCTCTAACAGTTGAGAAACTTTGCCTGATGCTGCCCAGATTATAAAGTATGGAAGATTTTTTCGAAGGTCCTGGAAGCACAGAGGGGGAGACTGGCAAAACTTACCCACCATATACTCAATCTAAGTGGTCAATATCTGCATTAGCTGATGGGATTAGACAAGATGATCCTTGAGCTAACTTCCAGGTCTCCCGTTCTATCATTCTACAACTACCCTCAGGGTTCTAGTTATTTGGGAATTCATAGAATCATAGAGTTGGAAGAGACCTCAAGGGCCATCTAGTCCAACCCCCTACCATGCAGGGACCCCCATCACAATATTTCTGACAGATGGCCATCCAGCCTCTGCTTAAAAACCTCCAAAGAAGGAGACGCCACCACCCTCTTTTGGGGCAGCATATTATTCCACTGCCGAACAGCTCTAACTGTCATGGAGTTCTTTCTAATGTTCAAATGGAATATCTTTTCCTGTAGTTTGAAGCCATTGCCCCAACACTGCCTAGCTACACAGGCTTCTTGATCCAAGTTTCTCCTCTTACTGTGCTCCTGGGTAAGCCTCTCACCCACCTCTAAAGTGGTCCTACATTGGAGCTTCCCTACTGGGTTAGTCTGGATTTAAAGTACATTTGATCTCGCCTGATTTCAGAAGCTAAGCAGGGTCGGCCCTGGTGAGTCCTTGGATGGGCAACCACCCGGGAATACCAGGTGCTGTAGACACCTGAAGTAGGAACTGGCAAGCCACTCCAGTATTCCTGCCAAGAAAAACTACATGGACATGGAGTCATGGAGAGTCGGTCATGACTGTAACGACACAACACACACAAACATACACATCAACAACGCCTACAACCACACGGATGTAGCAGCGAGGCATGTAGAAACAAACGGGTATCTTTCTGTCACTGACCTTTCAAGCTCAATTCATCCCCACTCTCCCGTCGATAAAACACAGGACCCAATTAGGTAGTACTTAACGCAATTACAGTACTTAATGCAACCATGCTAATTATGAGGAGCGATGAGGATGGTCCTCTGACACGCTTTATAGAGCATGGGGGAGGGTGTTGCAGCCGCAGAGAGACAGCATTTTGTAAAGAGTTTGCACTATACAAAGAGAGCGGCATTTGCATACACGCAAAAAACGGGACTAGATTTGCACACGATGGGGGTGTGCAATTATCCAGGGACATGAAACAGAAGGAAGAAAGGCAGACACGGGATATTGTGGAAGTGGAGGTCTAGGGTAACAGGAGAGAAGGGTAGGCAGGTGTTTGTTCAGGGTAGATTCAGCAGGAATAAAAGGCCTCTTCGTGTTATCTCTCAGCCTCAGTTGCTCTTCTATAAAATGGGAAATCCTGCTATAAATGCCCCCAATCTCTGATACGGCAGACATGGACACCATTAAGGTGAGTTTGCACCTGTAGATCCTCTTCTGCCTGTACCTTATAACAAACCAAAGGAGCCACTCTTAACTTGATGCCAACAGTTCTGTGTTGCTTGTGCAAGTGAGCCAAGCGGCATACTCCCAGAAATATAGGACTACAACAGAGAAGCAGGGAGAATATATTTTTCCCCATACAAGACTTTTATAAAAATAGGAACAACACCAGCATTTCTGGGAGCTGTACTCCCAAGAAGATCTCATTTTCCCAGGCTGTCCTTTTTATTTACGTTCCTTCTGGTGACAACCCCCTCCCCCCAGTCTGGGTTCATCCTCTAGCCTTCCTCTCCCTCAAATCCTGAGCAATACGTTAAAGGACTACCCACAAGAAATAACCTCTGCCCATTTGTCTGAAGAACTGGGGTGTGGATTCTAATTCTCAGCTTTCGATACTGCTTTCCATCAGCCCTGCAGTGTCCGGCCTCATCCAAGACCGATGTGGCTGTCTGTGAAAACCATTTTGCCAAGAAATTCACATCAAAAGACTGTAACTTCCAGGCAAAACCCATCTTGCCTGGCTTAGTACTTGCCTTGAAAAAAGTGGGATTTATCTACAAAATCTTGCCTTCATTTTTATTTTATTTTTTAATTGGTGGCCTATAAAGGTACTGTATCGCCTATCGATTATTGGAAGCATATTGGGCTCCAAACCAACATCCTTGGCCCATTTCTGCAGAGCCCCAGACAAAAGGGGTGAAAACTAAGGGGATGGATTGATCAGTCCGGGGGGGGGGCAGCCCGTGTGCCCCAAAACAAGGAAGCCTGCATTATTTCTTTCCAAAGCCTCCAGTCTGCCCATGACTCACTAGAAACTTCAGCTGGAATGCAAGGCATGGATTTCAGGAGCATGCACAGCCTCTGTAGCCCTAAATCTTCATGAGGTCTAGAAACTTTCTAAATCATGAAAGCTAAGTTGCCCAGATACCAGATTTTTCACAAGGCAACAAAGGGAGCCACGCCCCTTCGGAACCTTTTCCTACATCCACAAAAAGATGGAGTCAGAGAAGCATTTTGCCCATGCTCTAAGGCAGTGGTTCTCCACCGGTGGGTCCCCAAATGTTCCTGGACTGCAACTCCCAGAAATCCTTACCAGCTCAGCAAGTGATGAAGACTTCTGGGAGTTGCAGTCCAGGAACATCTGCGGACCCACCGGTGGAGAAACCACTGCTGTAGGAGGTGATTTTTCTCACCCATCCCTCTGGAAGCAAGTGAGATGGGAACATTCTGAACCTGGTAAAGGGAGGTCTGGGACTACATGTCCCCAAATCCCCTAGCCATGCTAAATTCATTTTCCTCTGGGGGTAATCACCCAGGGACCCTGGCACTGAGGTTGGACCCTGGCTCAAAGCTACCTTGAGACTTGTTTCATCTCTAATGTACAGGTCAGCCGCACAAGGCGGGCGGACAGCCCAATGAACAATTTTTAAAAAGCTTCCCAAAGTACAAGCATGGTTAGAAGCTGAGTGAAAACGGAGAGATGGGTTTGGATCCAGCACAGCCCCACGGTTTAATGCCACTGCATCCAAAAATCAGTACAGTTGGACCCTCATATAACAAGTGGCTTGTTTAACAGAAAATCTGCTTAAAGGGAAAAAAAAAATCTGGAGATATGGGGAAATTGCTTAACGGAATCGCCTAAGGGGCAAATCTGTACAACAGAAAAACAGTCGCAATTAGGGATTACTCTGCTTTCAATGCATTCCTATGGGAAATTTGTACAAAGGAAAAATTGCTTGACAGAATTTCATTTGGAACGAATTAATTCCTTTATACAAGGTACCACTGGAGAGGCAGACTGACCTCCATCCCACCTCCAGGACACACCAATTAAAATGTAAGCTGAGAGAGAAATGTAAGCAAAGAGAGAGCAATTCTGCCCAGCCTGCAACCCCACGTCAAGGGGTAGAAGCCAGCCCCACTGAACAGAGGAGTCCCACTGTCCCAGGGTGTTCATATCAGTCCCACAGCTTCCCTGGGACCACCAGCAAAAGCAGATTGCACACAGTTGTGAAAAACACGCTTGTGTGCCCAAAGGAGCACAAGAGCACATTGACACCCGTGGGTCGGCCACATTGCACACACCACCCCCTTCTGCGAATGGCACAAAACTGGGGCATTCTGGACCTCCAGGAATAAAGAGGCATGGGCCAACAGATTCAATTTTCATCCAAGGACAATGCACTACAGTATCAAGGAATGATGTAAGCCAGGAGCCACACAAGACACAACCCCACAAAATATATCTCAAAACCCAGTGAGCTTTGGACCCCAAAGCCCCCCCCACACACATCCTCACCTCCCTGCCCTCCCTCTCCCTCCTGACCCTCCCTTGTCCCTTTTACCTCCTCCTCTGTCCGCATCTGCTGGAATCCTCGGGGCATCTCTTTGGGCAGGCGGGTGGCGAGTTCAGATCCTGGAGGGGCGAACAGGGACCTTCCCTACAGGGCTCTGTGTGTGTGTGTGTGTGTGTGTGTGTGTGTGTGTGTGTGTGTCCCTCTTCACCAGGGACGATCCCTGGCGTGTCCTTCTTTGGAAACGAAGTTTTAATCCCAAATGGAGGTCCGGAGGGTGATCTGGGAAGAATGAGAAGCTGGAAGGGTGGGCTGTTGGCAGGCGTGCGTCTCGGGGAACGAGAACCGCAGCAGACCAAAAAGAAAGGGAGAGAAAGAGAAGAGAAGAGAAGAGAAGAGAAGAGAAGTGAAGTGAAGTGGTGGGAAGAGAGAGAGAGAGTCGAGGGGCTTTTGGAGGCGAATCCAAAAAGAGGCGAGGAAGAAGGCGTGGGGGCGGAGAGAGCCCGGGGGGCGCACTGGCAGCCAGAGAGGGCGACCCGCAACCAGCAGTCCGGACGGTCCTCGCCTCCTGTGCCCACCACCCCCCTGGCCCGCCCCGTGCCCTCCTTCCCATTGGCTCCGCGGGACCCCGACGACCCCCCCCCCTAACCTGCGGGTGGGGCGGGAGGGGGCGGGAGGGCACCCGGGACGCCTCCCTGCCTTCTTCCTCCGAGCGGGCGGGGTGGTGGTGGTGGTGGTCTGCGGGTGCGTTTGTGACGTTCCCCATCCGCGGGCTTCCCTGCCACGCGCGCGCTCCGGGGCGCACCGGGCTGGCGCGCCTCCTCCGGGCTTTATCCTCCCAACGACCCCGCGAGGTAGGCCTGGCTGGCTCGGGAACACACGCCTGAGATCTGGACATCTTTCCGGAGCTGAAAAACCTCGGTCGGATTACAACCCCCCCCCCCCCAAAAAAAACCAAATGCATGCAGATCCTTTGCAGAATCGTGCCAGGTCTTTTTTAAAAAAACAGAGTAATAAGGTGTCTTCCTGGCCTCTTAATTGCACAGCTATGGGCTTGGGGAAGGCCCTGTTTCAGACTACAGCTCCCATCAGCCCCTCCCCAGGGAGTTATGGGAACTGTAGTAGTCCCAAAAGACCCCCCCTTTGCCGCCCGGTTTCTTTCCCCAGGAGGCGAGCCTGCTACCTGAGCTGGGCGCTAGAAGCAGCGGAGGGGGGGGGGAAGGGAGAGATGACAAAAAAAGGCCACCCGTTCCCACCCCCCCACCCCCCAGATCATCTGCTTGATGGGTGGCCTTTACCGAAAGCCCTGGGTGCCGGGTGCCCTTCACGTAATTCTCACTCTCTCCTGCCTCTGGGACCCGCCGGCAAAAGGTAATGCCAGTCACACGCGGGCTCTCAAAATAACCCGCCACCCCCTCCTCCAAAAAGAGGTGTGAATTCAGCACTCCACACCCCCTGCCAGGGATCCTGGCCCAGGACAACCACCGGGTAGAGATGACGGGAAGCAGAGCGCCTCTGGTTTCCTGATGCTTTTAGCTCCTTTGGGGGGGGGGGGGTCCAGCGCCAAGGCTCCATCCCAAATGCTGACAGATCACAACCAACCCCTAAACCCCTAAACTCTGCAGCAAATGGCTCCCACAGCGCACTTTTCAGGTACCTGCTCTCGGAGGGTGAAAAATCCCAGATCCGGATGTAACCTAGAGTGCCGGGCTCTCCTCGCTTCTGTTTGTTGTTGTTGTTTTTGCCTCCCGCCCCTTTAAGAGAAGGAATCAGGACGACGACGGGGCTCGGGGCGGCTTGGACTGGCAAACGGAGGTGAGCCTGCATTCTTTTGTCCCTTTTTTCTCCCTCCCCTCAGGCAGACAGGAGCAAGGAAGTGCGGAGGGGTTGGGACGCAGGAAGAGCAACGAACCCCCAAGATCTCTGGTCCGAATTTAAGTGGCCAGCGGATCTTAGGAGTCGTGTGAAAAGGCCCGCTGTCCAGCTCCTCTGCCCAACAGCCAGAGAAACCACAAAAGCCATGTGCCACCGATTTCCCCCCTTAGGGCAGCTAAGCTAGGAAAACAAAAGAGGCTTTTGTATGAAAGAGAGACCCACTCCATTCAGGGGATCCAAGCAGATTCCTGAGTTAGGCACATTTATTTATTTATTTATTTTTATATTTGTGAACCGCCAGATTTTCCCCGAAGGAACTCAGGGCAGTGGACAACAGGTGGCAAGAACAACTTGCTCAAACATACAACACCAAGCATCAAAGAGTCAAATACAGTAATAAAAGATGATAATTAATATAACAGTATAATAAAAAAAAACCCAATGAAATAAAAATAAAAATATACAAGCCGCATCAGCAGCCAAACTTACACAAACTCCGGCAAGACAGATGAACTCTTTTTCCTGTACATTGGACCCTTGTATAACAAACAGTTTGTATAACATAAAAATTGTACAACATAAAAATATTCCGGAGATAAGGGAAATTTGCTAGCCTATAGGGAAAATCCGTACAACATAAAAATGGGATTACTCCGTTTTCAATGTATTCCTATGGGAAATTTATATAAAGGAAATTTTGCTTAACATAATTTCATTTGGAATGAATGAATTACTTTATACAAGGTACCACTGTAACTTAAATGCATCTGCCTGCGTACACTTCCCTGAGGCAGAATGGAGCTGGCCTTCAGGGGAGGGGGGCAGTATTTCTATGACATGTTATATTTTTTTCCCTGCAGCCTACATTTGAACCTATTTAAATGGGTTTGGACCTGTTTCTCAGTAAGCCGGTGAGAAAGGCCAGATTGCTTGTAAGCCGATTTAAACTTGCTCGCAGGCTCAAAGTATAGGTGATGTGCCCTAGAAATAATGCCGCCTAAATAAACAGGCCCAAGGTATGGCAGGAAACAAACCTCATGGTGGTGTTTGGGGGTCCCCAGCTTTCCCTCCCACATCTTAGGCACTTTTCAATACTCCGTGATGTGATGAAGCGTCCTGGAGAACCCCGAAGCTTGCACATGGCTGAAGGCTTGGAGCTGGCTCTAACCAAAGGAGGTAGCTGGCATGCCCTCTTCACATCTCCCAGGCCTTGGCACCGAAAACGTCCAAGAGGGGAAAGAAAGAATTGGCCTCAAGGGACCAGCTGGTGCCAGAAAGGGAGAGGTGATCCTGGCCGACCACCCAAGGGTTTCACAGATGCTGTATTTTTAGCCTGTCTGTCCACAGAACCCTCAAAGGTCAGGTGTTC
>JAHTLZ010000224.1:1280999-1290999 GCA_023846285.1 Phrynocephalus versicolor | reverse complement strand
TATGTATGTATGTATGTATGTATGTATGTATGTATGTATGTATGTATAGATAAATAAATAAATAAATAAATAAATAAATAAATAAATAAACTATTTTCTCCCCACCCTCAACTGACCTTCTTTTCCATTATCCATGGCTTTCAACGCCCACTTTGCATCTGTAGCCTTACAGGGACATACATTATACACCTCTGTTCCAGAAAGAATGTTTTTTTTTAATTTTAATTTCTATTTCCTATCCCTTGGACCACATGATCAAAGCTACCTGCTTTGTGCTTTCTAGATGTGATGGTAACACCTTACTTCTTGGACGGGATGTGGTACAGTACAGTGGCACCCCGACTTAAGAGCAGCTCGACTTAAGAGCGAAAAACTGTTGGCATTTTAACTGCCGCCTTACAAATTTTAGATATGATCTGCTCAACTTACAAATATTTTTTCCATTTTTTTAAACTTATTTTTTCCATTTTTTAGATAGGTACCCCGGCTTAAGAGCAGTTCGACTTAAGAGCATGCATGCTGAACAATTAAATTTGTAGGTCGAGGTACCACTGTACTTCTGTGCTGTGCATGTTTTTCTCTTTTCCATCTCTCTTGAGTGGCATTTTTCTTTATACAGTATTTATTTACTTCTTGGTCTCAGCTTTAAAGTTGCCTTTTTTAAATGATGCAAGTTTACACTCCTTGTTCCGAGTTGGAAACATTGTCTTTAATGTGTTAACCGCGGCTGCCCATGCGCGGTCTCCAATTTTACATATTGGCTTTCCAGACTGTAAGCCGCCTTGGGTCCTTTCCAAGGAGAAAGACAGGGTAAAAAAAATGCAGATAAAATGAAAAGAAGGTGTGAGATCATCTTTCGGAAAAGACGCCAGGGTGCAAGAAACGGTGCTCACAAACCCCATCTACTTTTGCGGCTCGCTCCTGATCACTATTTCCAAAATAGGGAAAGCTTGCGCGCCCGCGCAGGATTCCGCGACGAGCTTGCCCGCGGCAATGGCGGCATCTAGCGACCACTTTCGGAACTGCGCTCGGAAGAAAGCGCTCCGCGAGGTCCTGGGAGAGCGAATCCATCCCGGGTTTTCCGAATCCCAACCCCACCTTTGTGAAATGCGAGACAGGTGAGCGGATCGGCAACAAATCCTGGACTGGATTTTACCCCGACAGCCCACACCTTGGATGAGTAGAAACTTTTAAGCTCAGCTGCGGAAGAGAAGCCACGGAGGAATATCTTTTTCAGAAGAGTTTAGCAGGTGAGGTGGATTCCCATTAAACTGTACGCTTTCATACGGTGGCCCCAAACACTTTGTCACAGTAACACAGGGCCCGAAATGTGAAATTATTGCAATGTCATCGTGCAAACAGTGGATTGTGGGAAACAGCCCTCTGCTCACGCTCAGAGGCTATCTCTTCTTGTATGTTTACATCATCGGTTTGGGGAATATAATTACTGTACAGTGGTACCTTGTATGAAGGAATTAATTCATTCCAAATGGAATTATGTTAAGCAAATTTTCCTTTATACAAGTTTCCCATAGGAATGCATTGAAATCAGAGTGATCCCATTTTTATGTTGTACCTAAGAACTACCCAGAGGTATTAGCCTGCAGTTTATTACAAAAATAAATGAATTTTGTGGAGTCTCGAAAACCAACAAGTTTTATTTGGTGTAAGTTTCAGGGCCACATGGGGTTTTGTGTCAAATAGAACTCCTTAGTCTATTGCTAATTTTGTTGACTGGTTTAGTGTGGCATTGATCATTTTTAATAACTGCATACAGTACTTACTGTTTTTCACTCTTAAATATTGTATTATAACAGTGTAAGCCATCTTAGGTCCTGGAGGAGAATGGCAGGGTAAAATAAATAAATAAATAAATAAATAAATAAATAAATAAATACTAGGTGTCAAACTACTGTATTCAAAATTATTTTATACCATTTTCTTGGACTGGCTGTAAGAAAAAAATCCCCAAATTGATATCAAAGCAACACTGAGAGCTTTTTAAAAAAATTATGTTGCTGCAATTGTCCAGTAAGCAGAGACCAAAGCTATCTGGAGTCTGGAGTCCAAAAAAGTAACCTTTCCAATCTCTTGCAACACCACTATTCAGCTAACCAATATGTCACACAAGTAGTAGTGCAAGTTTTTGAGTTATACGGAAGTCTTTATCCAACTGGAGACGGTAAATAAAGCAGGGATTTTATTTATTTATGTATTTGATTTATATACTGCGACCATCTAGCAGAAAGCTACTCTGGGTTGTTTACAACATAAAATACAATGATACATGTGATACATCCTAAAATAGTAAATAAACTAATCAATCATGGCCAACATAACAGGAATCAAATGAAGACAAGTGTCAACACAAATAAATCAAAACAGCAGTTCAAAATAAGAGTTCAAATGAAAGGAAAAATAACTTAAAAAGAGAGAAGGGGGGAAATGCTGCCTGAGGTTGAATTCTTGGAGATCCTCAAAATGTTACTTTTCAATAATTACAACTCCCACCGTCCCCGAATTAGGAGTTGTGGTCCTTTGTTGAGCAGCTTCAGCAAGCTCTCTAGAATCACCAGATTGCACCAGAGGGTTTGCAAAAAGGAACCGGGAGGGTTTTTTACAGCAACAGAACTGATACTGAGAGGCTGGCGTGGAGTTCTCTGGGTTTCATCGATGGAAGAGAGCAATCAAGTGAGTTTTGATGATCAGAGGCGGAGGAGGAAGAGAGGAGAGATGTCAGAGGCAGGCCTGCCCCCCCCCCCGCCTGGGCAGGACCGGAGGTGATAGACTCACTACCTCCTAGCCTGGATGGCTTGCCAAGGGGAGTGGCAGGAACCCATGCCCATAAACGGGCACTCCCCGGCTCATTGGGCCATAAGCTGCTGTTCCAGGCATGGCTCAAAGGCACGGCTACAAATGCAGCAAATTACCCTCAGGCACTCGGTGATGTGGGGATCAGGAAGGACGCTGCGTGCATTTGTGATGGAATGAAAACTCAAGAGTTGTTCGCTTGCCGTTTCTGCTGAAATAAAGGAGAGCTGTGCAGTCCATACAAAATAAAATGCAAATACAAAAAGCAGGCAATCTCTTTATAGACAGCATGATGATTTTAGTGTTCCATAAAGGTATTGCCTATTGCTGCATTCGTAGCCGTTTCCAGTACAGTGGTGCCATTTCCAGTACAGTGGTGCCTCGACTTAAGAGCAACCCGACTTAAGAGCAGAAACCAGTTGACATTTTCATTGCTGCCTTACAAATTTTAGATGCAGTCTGCTCTACTTACAATTTTTTTCAATTTTTTTCAATTTATTATTATTTATTTTTTAGATAGGGTTCCTCCACTTAAGAGTTGTTCGACTTAAGAGCATGCATTCGGAACGGATTAAATTCGTACGTAGAGGCACCACTGTATTTGGGTGGGTGCGTCACCGCCCTCCTGGCCTGCTGTGAGGCCTGGATGCACAGAAGCATATCCTAGAATCATGAAGTTAGGAAGGGACCTGTAAGGCCATCCAGCCCAACTCCCTGCTCCATGCAATATTATAAATCAAAGAGTATCCACTAGATTTGTTGTCTAAATTTATTTGGAATGCCTCTAGCACTGGAACACTCACCATCTCTTGAGGGCATGGGTTTCATTGTCGTACGGCTCGAACAGTTGGGAAGTATTTTTCCTGATCGTTAACCAAAATCATGCCCTCCCCCAAGGGAAAAAGAGGAGAATGCAGCTCTTCAACCATCCTCAAGATAAAACCTGTGCTTTCCTAACATTCACAAGTCAGGCCCCAGTTGCTCCATGTCGGTTATGGTCCAGTAGAAACTTTAGACCTTTCGCCATTCTAAAGGATGTTTTTGTGCTTAGCCTGTGGTGTGTAACTAAAGCCACCGGGCCTTCATCCCTCAACTTGTTCTGAATGCTACTGGAATTTATTTATTTAAAATATTTTTATCTTGCCTTTCTTGTTAAAAAGGATCCATGTTTCAACTTTCACTCCTGGTGTGAAAGCAAATCATTTGCAGCGGCAAGAGACGTAACCTTTCAGGGTCTCCTAGGACTGGCAGAATACCTCAGGGTGGCTCTGAGATCTGATCTTCCTCATTACAAAACCAGAAGATGACATTTAAAAGCTAAATGCAGCAAGTATAGTGGTAGCTCAAGTTACAAATTTAATCCGTTCCGAATGCATGCTCCTAAGTTGAACTGCTCTTAACTCGGAGTACCTATCTAAAAATATATATGAAAAAATAAGTTTAAAAAATGAAAAAAATATATTTGTAAGTCGAGCAGAGCATATCTAAAATTTGTAAGGCGGCAGTTAAAACACCAACAGTTTTCCGCTGTTAAGTCGAATTGCTCTTAAGTCGGGGTACCACTGTATTCAAATATTTAGAGAGAATTACACAAATATTCTATTGGCACCGGTAATGAAATCAACACTGTATTTAAAACCACATACAACAATCCATTTGAAAACCCCTCTCAGGCTACCAGTCATTCAGGGAAAGCCTGCCTTAAAAGAAGAGCAACTTGGTTCATGTGCAGAGTGCTCATCCCCAGACCTAAACCTAGAACCTGCTTTTGGCAGCTGGTGGCTCAGCTCTGGACTCCGATGTAACTGTCAAGGGACGTTGCGTTGGACCTGGCCTGTTGGTTTCATCTCTCGTCACGAGTGAACAGGATGTCCTTGGGTGGATGACTCACTCCTCCAACGCCCTAAAAGTCCAATATTTTCATGGTCTGCTCTCACTTTGCCAATTGGAACCTGCCAAGAAAAAATAAACAGCAGCCCCAGGGAAATGCACTCTGTGCATGCTCAGAGTCACTCTCGTTTAATTTCAAACGTCCCATCACTCAGCCTTGGCAGCAGAAGGGATCATCCTAGGTAAAGCGTAAGCTCCAGAACAGAACGCAGTTTAACTTCCAAGACAGAATTGACCTGAGCAGGAGAAGACTTAAGCCGAATTGCTGAAGGAGGCTACTGAATTGTGTCAGCCGGTGGCTAAGTAAAGGCTGGACTCGCCTGCGAGGCCAAAATCTCAAAACTGAGACTGACCTACTTCGTACAGTTCCTGAGAAGGCAAGAATCACGCTGGGAAAGGCGGAAGGCAGCAAGGAAAGAGGAGCGGCCAATACGCGATGGACCGACTCCCTCAAGGAAGCCACAGGTTTCAGGGCAGGACATTCTGGAGATCACTCGTGGCCGCCATAACAAGAACGGCAGGAACGACCAATCCTGCTGAGGGATGCTGCACTCTGTCCTCCAAACAAACAAACAAACAAACAAATTTGCAACCTCTGACTGAGAGGTAGCCTTCTTTTGGACAAATTTCAAGAGACCGCCCGATTCCCTTTTAAGGACCTTGAAGGGAGGAGCCCTTGCCGTCTCTTGTGGCAGTGAGTTCCACAAGACAGCATGCTGACACTTTACCAGGCGCCGTCTCCTGAAAGTAGACATTCCCTAAACCTAATTATCAACTGCAATTAACTCTGATAATCTAAATGCCTTTGGCCCATGCCCAGCTAACATTTCCCTTATTTTATTTTATTTTATTTTACCGCAAGGGAGTATGGTTATAAATGAGAGAGAAATCCTATGTCCCAGCTTTCTGAAATTAGGGCTTGTAATGCTACTTTGGTGCTGGATGTTTGTTGTCCACCCTCCATCCAGGACCTTGGATTGGCAAAAGACAGGATGATCAATGAGAAAACCAAGGAGATAGCGGTAACTCAAGGTAGACCTGACTGGACTAAGGAGTTCACTTTCCAATCTCCTTGTCTGCAAAATCTGAGTACCCCATGCCCTCTTTTCCCATCTGGCCCCCAAAAATCAACTGCATGCATTCACCCCTATTCTGGGAAAACCCACCCCATCCAATGTCCCCTACAAGATACAACTCCGTGGCCAGAAATTTCTCTTGCAAAGAGGATCAGAAGCATTCAGAGCCTTTAGGACAATCAACAGATGAAGACTCCTGCGCTGAGCTTCCCCTGTTGTTTCAAGTGGGAGTTATTCTCCCCAAAGCTGGGAGATTATCCAGTCTAGTACAGTGGTACCTTGTATAAAGGAATTAATTCGCTCCAAATGAAATACAGTTAAGCAAATTTTCCTTGATACAAATTTCCCATAGGAATGCGTTGAAAACAGAGTAATCCCTAATCACGACCATTTTTATGTTGTACGGATTCAGCCCATATAGGCGATTCTGTTCAGCAAATTTCCCTTATCTCCGGAATTTTTTTATGTTGTACAGATTTGATGTTATACAAACCGTTTGTTATACGAGGGTCCACTGTATATGGCAGGGGTCCTCAACCTAAGGCCCTGGGGCCGGATGCACCCCCCCCAAGGTCCTGAATCCGGCCCCTGGTACCAGTTGCAACCCCCCCCACCTACCCCCTGTTTTGAGAGCAAGCCAACCTCTGCAGCTGCTTTTGGACTGTGGTCTGGCCCCCAGTGGTGTCTGGGTGGTGGTGGACTGGCCCGCTGTTTGAAAACTTTGAGGACCCCTGGTATATGGGAAGATGACAGCGTGGGTCAAACCCTGGACATTAAAACACATAAATAAGAAAAGAAGGAGGCACAGAAAACCATTGCATTCAACGGGATTCCAACTCATGACTTAAATGTGTGTGTGTCGTTACAGTCGTGACTGACTCTTTGTGACCCCATGTCCATGGAGTTTTCACGGCAGGAATACTGGAGTGGTTTGCCAGTTCCTACTTTAGGCGCCTACAGCACCTGGTATTCCCTGGTGGTCTCCTGGTGGTTTACCGCTGTAAAAAGCGGGAAGGGAAAACCGTGTTTCCTTGCAGCCGTGCCAGCCACGTGGCCATGGACTTGCACAACACTGGCTCTTTGGCTTGAATATGAAGATGAACACCGCCCCTAGAGTTGGACACGACTAGCACGCATGTGCGGGGGGGACCTTTTTTACTCCCATCCAAGTACTAACTAGGTCCGACCCTGCTTAGCTTCCGAAATCAGGCGAGATTAGATGTGCTTAGGGCATCTTATGACTTAAATGTATTTGTGGTAAATCAAGAAAATGTAGCATTAAGACTTGTAGGTGTTGTTTTTTCAAAGAGAAAAGGGGAGACTTTAGGCTTGTGGGATTTCTTGTTTTGTTTTGTTTTGTTGTAATAATTCTTTTGTTCCTGGTGCAAAAGTTGCACACTTAGGACGGAGGACTTTTGGATCCAAGGATGTGTTTAAAAGATGCCACTGAATGGATTTATGGATTTCATACTATGGCCGTTCCACACAAAAGCCTACCCCTGATTATTCAGCACTTTCTTAATTTAAATCTAGGATATCGGAGGTGACCAGAGTTGCTTTGCTCCATAACTTGGAACCAGAAATCTCACCCTCACCATCCAAATCCACTTTCCGCCCAGTGCTCGTTTGGTGCTTAGCTAAATAACTCTTAAGGCCCTGATTCCATACACACACTTACCTGGAAGTAAATTCTATTTAATTTAGGGAGCTTAATTCAGCAAAAGGCAGCCATAAAATGACCCTCTGGTGCAAGTTTGAGGGCAGGAAATAGACTTCTCTGAGGAGGGTGATAGTAGCTTAGACAAGAGAGCCTTCCACACACTGCCAGAACAATTCCCCATTACCTCCACAGATGAGATCATATTTCCTTATTTGCTAATGAACTGTTCGGCAAGGCTGGGATCCTATACTCACTTACCTGAGTCTAACTTCCTCTGAACCCAGTGACATTTTCTTCTGAGATGACATGCCCTGCATTTCACTGGAAATAAGTCCTTTAGCAATGTTGTGGGTTGGGAATCACCCACTGTGTCGTATTTAAGGAACTTAAAATCCTAACACAATTTTCAATGTCTCTCTGTGTTTACTGAGGATATATGAAGTTCTGTTACATTTATGGAAAAGAGAACCAGTGGGGTGTGACATATATAGTGCCAGACTAAGGCTCTGAGTTCAAATCTCTGAAAGTTCAGTGGTAGTAGACGGGTGTCACCTATAAGCCATTCCTTGGACTCTCTCATATTTGATGGTCAAATGATACCAGGAGGCAGAATAACAACAGAAATTTCTAGAAGATAACTAAAAGACTAGCTCTGTTCTCGCCATCTTGCCTTAGTACAATGGACCCTTGTATAACAAACAGTTTGTATAACAGAAAACCTGTACAACATAAAAAATTCTGGAGATAGGGGAAATTTGCTTAACATAATCGCCTATGGGGTGAATCCGTACAACATAAACTGGGATTACTCTGCTTTCAATGCAGTTTCTATGGGAATTTGTATAAAGGAACATTTGCTTAACATAATTTCATTTGGAACGAATTGATTCCTTTATACAAGGTACCACTGTATTCTTGATTTTGTTTTTTTCTGGATTGGAGTTTATTATTTTATATGCCCCATTGTGTAAGTTGTGTATTCTTTTGTATTGTATTATATTGTTCACCACCCTGAGTTCCCTTTGGGAAAATTGGGCGATATATTAAAATATAAATAAATAAATAAATAATATTTGACAGATTTTTTTAAAAATCAAACAGCACCACAGGGAAATATACTCTGTACATGCTCAGATACACTCTCCTTTAAGTTCAAAAGTACCATCACTCAGCCTTGAGACCAGAAAGGAGCATCCCAGGCAAACAGAAAGGGGATTGACTTCCAAGGCAAAATTGGTCTTATCAGGAGAAGTCTTGAGCCAACAGGAGGTTCTTGAGAAGAAATCCAACAGGAGGTTATCCTTAATTCTTTTTTTAAAAAAAATTTTTAACAATAACCTCCTGTTGGATTTCTGCCTGCCTTTAGAAGCAGCAGTCTCTCCCCCTCCCCGGGAAAAAAAAGAGGCTGTGGGGGAGATTCCCTTGGTTATTGTGTGAGCAACTTCACCTGGTGGACACCTGCCTGTCCTTAAAAGGCAACCGCGTGGACAGCGTAAGGAAGTGGGCGGCCAGGAGGGATCCACAACACGGGTGGCCCCTGCTGAGCTGGATGGGGGGGGGGACCTTCCAGGAAGCGACGGTGGCCTCGGGTGTCGGTTTCTGTTGACACTCCCTCCTCCTCCTCCTCCTCCTCCTCCTCCTCCTCCCGTCCGGCCCTGATGTCACCTTTCCTCCCTCCCCACCCCCCACCCCGTCCCGAGGCTAGGGCATAAATACAGGTGCGCTCACCTGGCGCGCAGGTAGGAGCCGCCACAGCCGGAGTCCGTCGTTGCCCGCCGCTCCGAGGGAAGAGGAGGCAGAGGCGCGAGTAGGAGAGAGAGAGAGGCTTGGCTACTGCTTCGGGGTCTGCTTGGGTCCGCCGCCGTTGCCGCGATGGCCAACTCGGGCTTGCAGCTGTTGGGTTTCGCGCTGGCTTTGCTGGGCTGGATCGCCACCCTGGTGGCCACCATCATGCCCCAGTGGCAGATGTCCTCCTACGCCGGCGACAGCATCATCACCGCCCAGGCCATCTACCGGGGCCTCTGGATGGAGTGCGTCTGGCAAAGCACGGGGCAGATCCAGTGCAAGGTCTACGACTCGGTCCTCGCCCTCTCGTGTAAGTGAGTGAGAATTGGGGGGGGGGGGGGTCCCGGGGGAGGGAACCTTTGGGGGGGGGCGCAGAGAAAGGAAGGGGGACAAAAGAGCGACCAGCGGAGGGGGTGGGGCGGGGGGGTCAGAAATCTGGCAGGGGAGGTTGCCAAAGTTATTTTGTGCGCCTCTCGGTGGGTCACGTTGGACTACAAGCCCCCATAATCCCCAAGCGGCGCGGGCACAGCGAAAGCGAACGTTAGCAAGGGACAGCGCTGGGGGGGGGGGAAGTTCCTTTGGGAGGGACTACAGATCCCCAAATCCCCTGGCCAAGGTGTGGGAGTTGGACGGCGGCAAGGCGCCGTGGTCTGTTTTCGGATCACAACCCTCCAGAAAATGGGAGTGGGAGCAAAGGAGAAATAATCTCTCTCCCCCAACACACACACACACACACACACACACACACACACACACACACACACACACACACACACAC
>JAHTLZ010000224.1:1270182-1280989 GCA_023846285.1 Phrynocephalus versicolor | reverse complement strand
CACACACACACACACACACACACACACACACACACACACACACACACCCCGCCCCCCAGGGCTGTGTTGAAAATCTTACCAGGGGTGGGAGGTCAGGCAGTGGGGGGGGGGTGTCAAGGATCCTGATGGGTGCAGGGAAAGGGCCAGCCCTGGACCGTCATTTCTCCCCCCCCCCAAAAAAAAAAAGTCTGAAAAGGGTTATGAGGCCTGAGAGAGAAGTTGGATTTAGGGCTGGCGGCAGAGTGGCAAAGATTTTTCCCGCAGGAAAAGGCCTTTTTCCCCTTCTGAAAAAAAGCGGTTTACCTGCCTCCTTTCGTGTCCTTTTGCCCTTTGGGTTACTGATTAACTCCCTATAAATCTCCCCTTCTCCATCCCAGCCTTGGCTTCTTTGGAGATATGGGGTGGGAGGTGGGTGGGAAGAGAGATTACCCCACCCCACGCGCCCGCACACACCTTCCAATGCATGTACTCGATCCTGGTATTTGTTTTTTTGAGCTCTCGGTTTTGAACTGCCTCCAGCCATGCTGCTCCTGGGATTTTGTCTTTCCTTCCTAAAAACACCGTCCCCTTTTTTAATCTGCAGGGTCATCTAGGCCTAGGAGAGAAGCCATACTTTGGGGAGGTCCGGTCTTCTTTTTCCTTAAATCCTCACCCCACCCTACTTAGAAGCCCTGAAACTCCCTTCTTAGGTTTAATAGGACCGCATTTAGGGTCCAGGGGAACCCATGGCCGTTGCCTTCCGCCAGCTGGTTTGTTGAATCGAAGCTTAAAACATTTTTAAGAATCCCCTTCAAATATTCAGGTTTAGGTTCCACTTCCTTTTTGAGGTGGTCACTCAACAGAAGTCATTTCTAGAACAATTAAGATCTGGCTTAATTGAGTTCACCCACCCCACACTGCTTATTTCTGAAAGGAGCTACTGGGATGGGGGTGTCATTTGACTCATCTATTCATCTAGAAATTCTATTCCACAGACCACTAACTGTGGAAGTTCCTTGCGAGGAACTGGCAGGGGGACAGCTCTCCGTACATGGCCAGAGGCCCTCTTGATGGTTCCTTCCATTAACATGCAGAATAAGTGGGGGTGGTTGGGGGTGCTAGCACTGATGATCCTTTCTGTCTCTCTGGCCTTTGTCCTGGGGGTACACCCATTAAAACAGCCCCGGCTTCTTAATCTCCAAATAGCAAAACAGTTTTGGTTGAAATTACAAAAACCTCTGGTATTAGGGGGGGAAATTAGGTATGGTTTGTAAAAGTAACTGATTGCCCCTCCCGATGTGTTCTGGATACAAATGCCAGCATCGCTGCCAGTTCAAAAGGTGGCTGGGGAGGATGGAGTTTGTAGTCCCAACCTATCTGGATGAGGCTCAGGAATGTTTTCTTCGTAGCGTCACGTCTTTGCTGTGGGGCTCCCTGTACAAAAGCCGTTCACCAAATAAACACGTTGGTTTTGCATCTCCCTGGCTTTGCTGAGGAAGAAACGGCTCTCTTTACCCACACTTGCAATCCCGCTAAATCTGCTGACCTTTAAATTGCCTTAAATTGGGAGTTGGTGAGGATCTGTAGGAAGGGCAAAGATAAGAGAAGCTTTTGGGGAAGGGCCCTTGTGGCTAAAACTCTGTTTAGACAACTGAGCTCCGAAGAACAGTCTGTCCCCTCCTTCTCCAAACAAAGAGGGAAGGTGTGGAAGAACCACTGCCAGTTCACAAACCCCATGGCAGGTGGGTTGGCTTTTTTCTTTTTTAACTCAACAAAACTGGCATATTTTTTTTTAGAAAAAACACCAACTCCAGGTGCTTTTTATTGCCTTAATTAAGTCATTTTCTTGCCCCTGAGACATCTTTTCCCTCCTGGTTCTATCAAAAAAAAGAAAGAAAGAAAGCAAATGAAAGCTTTATTGGCCTTTCTTTCGTTTCCTCCTCCTTTTGTAGAATTTCCCTCCCTTGCAACTGACTTGGCCGGTTGGGTCAGTTTCCCTGGGCCTTCCCTCAACAACCCCCCACCCCACCCCTCCCTTGGACACACCTCCCTGCCTAAGCATGACAAAGACCCATGACAAAGGCCCTCCAAAGAGGCAGGCCTTTCTCTCTGCTTTGTCACCATCCTTTGCCACCAGTGCTGAACTCTCTAAGAAGAAGTAAAAAAAACAACAACTGGTGGGGCAGAGCCTGGGAAGGAGGGAGGGAGGGAGGAGACACTCGTTCTGTTTCCCCAGCACCCAAGAGAATACCCGAGAGTTTCGGTGCCGCATCTGGCAAAGCCGGCTCCGGTTCAGGCACCCCTCCAAGCGATGCCAGCCAGTGGAATTTCCACCTGCCCGTTCTCCTTGTTAGATATACAGACAAGGGACTTTTCGTCCGTCCGGTTCTCTGACTGCCAACCCAAACTGAGAAATTAATGGCCCCTTTGCAAACCGGCAAGGCTGCTGATGGGGAAGGCTACTGGGCATCCTTTGAGTAGGAAGCATGGACTAGCAGGTGGATGGCGGGAGATGGGACAACTCACCCTGAAATCAACCCTCCTGCCTTCCAAGATGCCTCGCCCTTTTCACCTCTGGGTTCCGTCTTTTTCTAACACACCAGCATAGCAGCGTCTCTGAAAATCAAGTGAAACTAGTTTGTGCTGAAGGCGCCATGGGGCAATTTTTTTTTTGAAGCTAGCCTTGGGCCTCTGCACCCAAACAACAGCAAGAAAGTGAGAAAGCTTTCCTGGAGAGAGAGAGGGGAGGTTTTCCCGAGGGTTAGCGGATGATGTCGGAGGAAAGATGGAGAGAGAAAAGAGGTCAAAGACCGGCTTGTGATCAAGCTAAGAAGGCCAAGTTTCTTTGCTTCTCACTTACACTGAGGGACCCTATCAGGGGAGGCCGATTACAGTACAGTGGTACCTTGTATAAAGGAATTAATTCGTTCCCAATGAAATTCTGTTAAGCAAATTTTCCTTTATACAGATTTCCCATAGGAATGCACTGACAACAGAGTAACCCCTAATCACGATCATTTTTATGTTGTACGGATTAGCCCCATAGGCGATTCTGTTAAACGCCTTGATTGCCTGAGCCTGTTTGCTTAGGATTTTGCCCTCTGTTTATTTTTCTTGAGTTGGTTGGAGGAGATGAGTGGGACTTCCTTTCCGTCTCAAGAAGCTCTCGGATAGATGGGGAGATGGCTTGGGAGACAGAAAATAATCCCCTAAACATCTAATGCAATTCCTTCCTGTTCCTTCTTTTAGCTCTTTGTGAACATGAAACAGTAAAATGCACTCTTGTCATTTATTCTTGAAAAACCCGGTTCTGATTCCGGGATGGAACCTTAGAAGACAACCTGTTTTGTTGTCTTCAACAGGGAAACGGGGACTGGGCTTTAGGGCAGGACGTGGCACGTCTGGGACCAGGGTAGCTCCATTCTCAGAACGTGCACTGAGCAACTGATGGTTCTCCAGATTTTGCTAGGCTGTGCGTCTCACGGGCCGTAGCCACCCAGACCTCACCAGTGGATGGAGGAAAAGGTGGCCAACTGGTCACCTTTGGGGAAGACTGGTGTAGAACCTCAGGCTGGGAGAACGTGGGTCAGTGATGGCAAACCTATGGCACGGGTGCCAAAGGTGGCACTCGGAGCCCTTTTTGTGGGTACCCGACATCACCCCTTCATAGCTACCTGTATACAGGTTAAATTACTGTACTGGCACTTTGCAAAAAAAAAAATTAGTGGGTTTTGAATTGCATTTTGGGCACTCGGTCGCTAAAAGGTTCGCCATCACTGACGTGGGTGATCACAACTCCAGGATTTTCTCACAGGAGGAGAGTTGATAGGGGACACCCTTTGAGTTGTCTAGTAATGTGGCTGAGTGGATTGCACGAGGCTTGAGGAGATGACAGCTCATGTTTGCAGCTGAAGAAACTTGGGAAAAGGGAAAATTTGGCTTCGCGAAGTGGTCAACCACCGAGTTCCTTTTGGAGCAGGGAAAAGCGAAAGCTGGCGGGCCTGGCTGCTCTCTCCTGTTTGCCAGGTGCCTTCCTCTGTTTATAAAACCGATGCTCAGCACCAAGTGTGCCCGATAGCTTATCTCGCTTCATTATTTGAGAAAGCAATCGTGCCCTGCAGTGGCACAGGGAGCAACCGCAGGAGTCACAGGGGGCAGGCCGCGCCGGAGTGGGGCCCGTTGAGAGGTTGGCACACTGCAAGTGCTTCATTGTTGGTTGCCCTCTCATCCCTGGGGCGTGCTAGTGAAAGGTCTTGTACCCATTCCACGGACACTCACCACGGTGGTAAACAGCTTAGTTTGGAGTTTCTGGATTGCCAGGAAATTGGAGAGAAATATTAGAGAGAGGATTGTGTCAGATGGGCTGGGAACGTGTTGCTAAAATCAGAACACCTGTTGTGGGCGAGGGCTTCTGAGAGCTGTCATTTTAAAAAAGTAACTTCTCGAAGCTCAGGTGGGAATCGGGACTCCTGCCCTACAGCCCAGGATAGATGAGTCATCAGTTGATGTGTGGATCAACCAAGAAAGTGAAGAATGCTAAAGGACTTTGGGGGAGTCTTCCCCTAAGCCCCAAAGTCCTGCCTCTGGACCTCTCCAGACCTGATCTTGTGGGTCCAGATGGCCCTTCTCCTCTTTCAGCTTCCCCGGGGTTCGGTTTCTCCAGCCTAGCCCTGGTTTCTGTCTGCGGTCTTTGCTTTCAGCGAAACTCTTTGTTCAGCTGGGGCTGTGTGTCCGTTGTGGCTCAGCGCGCTTGCGTGCGCACCTGTCTCAAGAGAGAGAGAAGGAGAGAGAGCTGATGTCACCTCAACACCCTGTCCGTTGGGAGAGAGGGAGGAAAGGGTGGGGCTCCCCAGGACTTGCATTCGATCCACTTTGCACCGGAACCAGGAAGTGAGAAAACTTGACCCGTTTTAAAACATGGAGATTTCAACATTCCCCCCTCCTTTGACTTGCTTCTCACAACCCCAGGCTGTGGAGACTTTTTTAAAAAAGCTACACACATCTAGTGACTTTTTAGTTTAAAAAGCCAACATGGTAGTCCATTTCTCCACTCTGAGTGGATCGATGCGTTGCTTGGAGTCAATAGTGTTTTGAAGTGGGCAAAAACGGTTCTAACTTTTTAGTTCGTAAACATTCTCTTGAGGTGTAACCATAAGCTCCTAAAAATGCAACAGTAGTATCTGATTTTTCTTTGATTTTTCTTTTGTTATCGCTGCCTTTGCTGACAATGACCTCAAGATGGAAAGAGGACCGACCAGGTGTGAAAGAATGAAACATGGGTCCGTTTGAATGAAAAAGGCAGGATAAAAATATTTTAAATAAATTCCTCTAAGTAAATGATCCCCACCCTCCCCCTTCCTAGAGGAGTGAAGGTATGCACACACCGCGCCAACAGAGGTGGGATCACAGATAAAATATTTATTTTCCTCTTCAGGATTACTGATGGATTGGCAAACATTTTAGCAACGCTCCGTTTTCGTGCCATTTATAAAGGAATAATTTATGCCACTTGGGCTTCTCCTGAGGGAGCCATTTGAAACGAAACAAAACAAAGGGGGGGGGGAGGAAATGTTTCTTCAGGAACTACATAACTTTTAGAAAGTTCCTTTAAAAAGGAATGCATCCTCATTATTCATTATAGGTGCTTGGGTATTAGTTCACCCGCTGCCTGGTCACCATCATGAATGCTGTTTGGATGAACAGCGAAACGTTTCTATCTCTCAAAAAAGAAGTCCAGTAGCCATGACTCAACTTCCAGATAAACTCACCTGGATGACTGAGAATCTTCACAGACATCATCGTGTGTCATCGATTCAATTCCAGAGCACAGCGATCATTTCCAGGTGCTCCGATAAAGTGGTTTCCCCTTTCCTCCTTTTGGGGTTAGGACCACCCTAACCCTAACCCAAAGCTACCCAGGCTGGCTCTCCTCAGAGGAGGCATGGTGGGGAAAGAAACATCCAACCTTAAGGCTATTTCAACTGCACTTAAAACGCCTCAAAGTGCTATTAAAGAGAAATATTTATGAGCCATTAGATAACTGCAGGATCTCAGTTATCTAGAGACACCCAGGGCACTTTTATTTTTTGAGGAGCCCTGTATATTTTTTGTTTTGAGTTTACTGTTGTTATATTTTTATATTTGTTATTTGTTTATTGAGTTTACTGTTGTTGTTTTTATATTTCTTTATATTTGTTTGTTGTTATATATTGGGCAAGTCGTTTTTGCCATTTGTTGTACACTGCCCAGAGTTCCTGAGGGAAAATTGGGCGGTCAGGAAGTACAGAAAGAAAGAAAGAAAGAAAGAAAGAAAGAAAGAAAGAAAGAAAGAAAGAAAGAAAGAAAGAAAGAAAGAAAAGAAAAATACCACTGAGTTACAGGAACTAGTATATTTCAAATGCAAAGCCAGGGCCAAATAGCTTTCCTGCCCCTTTCTGGGTTAGGTCCTGAATCAATATTACTTACAATGGCACTATAAAGTGACTGTATTCACCGCTTTTGAAACCTAATATTGTTAGGCTCTGGTGGCCAGGAAATAAATGAGGTGGAGTAATTCCAGGGAACGACATAGTTTGCAACCTCTTCCTTCAAATTTTGCTTCTGACTCCCCTAACCTGAACTGTGGGCAGCAAACTGTTTCTTGCTTTGTATGTTTATAAATAACGTGGAGAGGTTTTTTTTTTAAACAAAGGGACAGTTTTTAGCTTCCAACAAAGGTGTAGAAATAGCCGTTGTGATTTGTTTCCGAATCACCCCAAATGGCAGGAGAAAGACTATTTTTGATTCCTCTTTTGGGTGGTGCTTTTTTCTTTTTCGAATAAACCGAAAAAAATATTTATAAATTTGCAGGCCATGTCACCACCAGCTTTTCTGCGTTCACTTGACAAGAGTCAAAGGCGGGGTTTGGAAAGCAAGGCATTATAAGAATGCTTAAGTAACCTGTGTAGGGTTATCTCTCTCTCTCTCTCCCTGCCTCTCTCTCACTTTGATAATCTGCTTTTGTGGAACGTTAGAAGAGAACCCCACGCTCTGCTATCTCTTCGTTTGGAAAAGTAGCATACCTGAGAGCGGACTGATTAAGCTTTCCTTGTGGCCGCCTCAGCAACGGTACTACTATTCTGTGGGAAAAGATTACGGGGCCCTTCCACTCACCAACACCCAGCCTGTCATCCTTCTCCACCTCCCTCCTTTTTTCCCACTGGGACATCCTGGGATTTATTTTTATATTTAATTTTATTTAATTTTTGCCCTTGTCCTGTGCAGGACTAGAAAGGTGTCCGGAAGCTGAGTCATGGCAACTGGACTTCTTTTCTGGTTAGATCGCTCTCACGAGAAGTCCCGTTCCCATGACTCATCGTCTGGATGACCTCAGCTGGACGTCAGAGAATCCTCACAGATGCTTATAGATATGTGAAAATCCTGGAAAAGTGGAAGCTGTGGGGGGAAATGAAAAAAACTGAGGGGGCGAACAGGGTGTTGTGCTGTTTATTATTATTATTATTAAATTATCACACAGCAAACAAGATAACTACGCTGGATTTTGTATTACAAATCTTTAGTCGAACACTTCCCAAGCGTTTAGGACTACGTGATGTATCGGCAAATTATACCAGCAGATTATTATATTATATTATATTATAATATATTATATTATTATTTTTTCCTTCTTTCTTAAAGTCCCGAGATATTTGGTTGTCTTTTCCAGCTCTTTTTCTTCTTTGTTGATTGCTGTATTGTGTGTTTATTATTAACCGCCCGGAGTTCCTCTGGGAAGATGGGCGGTATAAAAATAAATTAGTAATAATAATAATATTATTATTATTATTATTATTATTATTATTATTATTATTATTATTATTATTATTATTATTATTATTATTATTATTATTATTATCATCATCATCATCATCATCATCATCATCATCATCTGGTGAACACAGCTGCTGGGTGTTAAGCTGGAGTTGGCCTTCTCCAGTGATCAAGCTCTTTCCAAGAGCTTAGGTCCCTAGGATGACTGGATATATCTTCGTAGACTATATGCTGTTCCTAATAATGCCGCCATTTGTAGTCGACCAGTGTTGGTCTTGTCAATACTGAGGGTTTTCAGACGTTGACCTAGGTCTTTTGGGATTGTACCTAAGGCGGCTATTATTATTGGCATTGTTTTTGCTTTCTTATTCCATAGCTTTTCAATTTCTTTTGCTAAGTCCCGCTATTTGGTTATCTTTTCTAACTCTTTGCCGTTGACTCTTGCGTCTCTTGGTATTGCCACATCGGCAATTCGAACTTTGTTTTCTTGCTTGTATACTATTGTAATGTCCGGATTGTTTTTGTTGTTGTTGTTGTTACCAAATTATCACACGGCAAACAAGATAACTACGCTGGATTTTGTATTGCAAATCACTAGTCGAACGCTTCCCAAGCGTTTAGGACTCCGTGATGTATTGGCGATCTATCAGAGCAGATCCCAGTAAGGTGGTTTTCTGCAGCTGACTGATGGTGACTTTGTCAACTCCAATTTCTTCTAAATACTTGCTTAGCTCTTTAGGCACCGCACCCAGCATGCCTGTTACCACTGAGACCACCTCTACCGGTTTATGCCAGATGATGATGATGATGATGATGATGATGATGATGATGATGATGATGAATTCCCAAGGTTTCCAGAAATTATACATCTCTCAAGACCCAACTCCCTTACAAAGTGGTGCTTTCCGGATTGTCTGATCTCACCATGCTACTCAGTGGCTCGTATCTTGCCAGGAACCCCTGGAGTCCAGGCTGGTGGGTGGGCAAATACTCATGGGGACTTTGGCCCCACAAAGAGTTAAACAAGGTGTGGTTTTACAGCCTTGCAAAGGGTTCCTTTTTAGACTTTGTCTCCTTTCCACCTGCCAGAACTCTGCTTTCAGTGGAGGTCAAAGGTGGAACCTGAACACATAAATTATGTGGCTTCCCCCTCCTGGTGGGGACGGTTTTGCCACACACACCTGAAGGCTGTTCTTTGCCTGTAAAACCTCTGCTCACCTCCAGCCTTCTGAAATCCAGGGCTCCTTCCTCCGCATTCCTGGGCAGCGGGATCAGAGAAGGATCCCTTCATAGTCATAGGATTATCGGGGGAAAGCATCTCCACCCCCCACCTCTGCTCTGAAGTTCAGTCTTTGTCACTTGGCAGGAACGTACAAGGGAGCCCTTTGATCGTACACACCATTAAAAGCAAAGTGGATGGTTGTGTGGGCGTGGGTGGATGGGCGGGTGTGTGTTTGTTTGCACACAGGTAGATAAGGGGTGGGAAGTTATATTTTCGGACTCCTCGTTATACCCCAGAGAAATAACCCTGTTGTTCTTTGTTGTTGGGGTTTTGTACTGCAACTCCCAAAGTGGGCGGACAGGAAAAAGTTATTTCTCCAGTGGCTTGAGTCCCACACAGAATGAGCACGCCTCAACCATGCTTCCAGTCATGTCTATGGAATCACCCGGACCAGCATTTCCCCACCTTGGGTTCCCCTGGTGTTCTCGGACTGCAATTCCAAGGCAGTTGTGCAGGGCTGGGTTTTTTTTTGGGAGTTGCAGTCCAAGAACGCTGGGTTGACCCACCACCACCCTTGACTGCTCAGCTAAAGCCCCCGGTCCTCATTTCAACCTGGAGACAAGGCTATTTAACTGGAAAGAACAGGCTCCAACCTTCAGGAAGTCTCGGGCTCCCTCCCGCTTGTAGGATCAGTAAGAACTTTAGATGGTTTGAGGCCATGCGTTCCAGGAGCAACGGGAAGTGTCGGTTGGCTTTAAGCCCGGAGGCCTGATTTGGATAGGTGTTCCCTGTACGGCAACCGGATTCATAGCTTTGATATCTGCCTCAGTGATCGAGGGATGTGACCTCTGAGAATGTTTTAATTCTTAAAGGAACAGAGATTCCAGTGATTGTGAGTGCCCCGGGTTAACGAGAAAGGTGTGTGTGTGTGTGTGTGTGTGTTCTGTGGGCCAAACCTGGGTGACTGACTGGTGATTTATAGTCGTGCTTAACGCCTATTTACTTTGCTTTTTTCATTGCCCTGTTAAGAGCCTCTCCTTGGACTTGTCGCCACCTGCTTCTCAAGGCACGTCCCCACAAGGCGTTCCAGAGTTTGATCCACGTTTGGGTTATTGTGGTTTTGGACTACAACTCCCAGTGGCCGTGCTGGGTGGGGGGATTCTGGGAATTGGAACCCATGGGCTGTAGAACAGCCGTGCTTCGTTCACTCCCTTTTTACCGGGGCACCTCTCATCCGGGCTCATCCTATAACTTGTGTGTTATCACAACTTCTAGCTTTTCTCATTCTTCCGTCTTTTTTCCAGGATCAGGGATCATTTCCCTGAGGAACGGGGAAGGGGGGGGGAAAGCAAAATGTGAACTTATTCTCCCCAGGTGTGCATTGCTTGTCCTTCTTTACAGACAAAGCCGTGGTTTTGATAGGCATACTTATATATTAGATGGCATACCCCCATTATCTGGACACCTTCAGTTTTAACTTTGTGATGGAGGATAGCTCAAACTTTTACTTCTGCTGCGTTGTGGCGGTTGCTGTTTGCCATTTCATCAATGCGTTTTTATAACTGTTTCAACTCGAAATAACTTTTTTTTAAAGGCACACAGCTACACTTCACACAAACACCAGTACTTTGGAATGGACTCCCCAGTTTTGAGCTGTGCCTGACCTCTTCTTGCCTACTTTTAAGAATTTACTCAAAACAACAACAACAACAGAACTGAAGTGCTGGAAGGGATCCTGTGTGTGTATGTGGTGTGTGTGTGTGTGTGTGTGTGTGTGTGTGTGTGTGTGTGTGTGTG
>JAHTLZ010000224.1:1248032-1266604 GCA_023846285.1 Phrynocephalus versicolor | reverse complement strand
TCTGTCTCTTCTCTTCCACCCTTTTCTGTGTTACCTTATTCCAGGTTTGGCTTCCCTAATTGCTTGCTCCTGGATCGGAAACCAGGTTGTAAGCAATTTCTACAATGTGAATATTCCAGTCAATTCCAAGTAAGTTGCAGGAGACGAACAGGACTGGAGGGGTGGGGATGGGGATTAGGGTGACCACGGGTCCCCTTTTACACCGGGTACCCTTGGAAGAGCATCCTTGGATCTTTGGAAGGATTGATCGGTCACCTCTTTGTGAGTCTTCCAAAATCATAGACGGCCCTCTAGACGTTGTGGGGCTAGAATTCCCAACATTCCTGGCTACTGTTGGTCTGGCATGCATTCTATCCCTGTATGGGTGTGGATGTCCCGCAGTAGCAGGAGGGTGGACTACTTGACCCTCAGGAGCCCTTCTAGATCTGTAATCCTGAGATTCTAGAACATAAGAACATAAGAAGAGCCATGCTGGATCAGGCTAAAGGCCCATCTAGTCCAGCTTCCTGTATCTCACAGTGGCCCCACCAAATGTCTCTGGGAGCATACAAGACTAGATATCTGTCTCCTGATACCACTCCCCTGCATCTGGCCCTTGAATTACCCTGATTTTAAGCCTGGAGATGACACACATCTCCCTCATGGTTTGTAACCTGGGATGGACTTCTCCTCCAGGAATCTGTCCAATCCCCTTTTGAAGGCATCCAGGTCAGATGCCATCACCACCTCCTGTGGCAGGGAGTTCCACAGACTAACAACACGCTGGGTTAAAAAAAATTATTTTGTCCTCACTCTCTCAACCCTCAGTTTGAGTGAATGTCCCCTAGTTCTGGTATTTTGTGAGAGTGAGAAGAGCGCACTTCACTCATGCCCTGCATTATTTTGTATGTCTGAATCATATCCCCCCTCAGGTGCCTTTTTTTCAGACTAAAGAGCCCCAAATGTTTTAGCCTTTCCTCATAAGGGAGGTGCCCCCAGCCCAGTAATCATTTTAGTCGCTCTCTTCTGCACCTTTTCCAGTTCCACTATGTCTTTTTTGAGATGCGGTGACCAGAATTGTACACAATACTCCAGGTGTGGCCT
This sequence comes from Phrynocephalus versicolor, assembly GCA_023846285.1. NCBI lineage: Eukaryota > Metazoa > Chordata > Lepidosauria > Squamata > Agamidae > Phrynocephalus > Phrynocephalus versicolor. The sequence continues at coordinate 1,265,521 of JAHTLZ010000224.1, read as the reverse complement.
TACTATTGTCTTATACAATGGCATTATAATATATCTAACACCTGGAAGACAAAATGCTGCCCATCTAGAGGTAACAGTACAATATAAAGACTACGCAAAGGGGACCATTTAAGAATTTAATCACCTCAGCATCATTTGTTTGTCCACTAGTCTTATTTATAGGTAGCCTTTCTCTCTTCTCTATTACTGACTTGGATCAAAGTCTGTTAAAAGTTCTGCCCCCCCCTTTTTTTGGGACTACAGTTCCCTGAATCCCCCACACTGGCTAGGGGATTCTAGGAGCTGTCATCCAAAAGAGAGAGGAAGAGAAAGGGAGACCATTTTCTTTACTTTTCCCCACCACCGATCACACCACAAGGTCTGTGAAGAGGGTCTTGTCTGCCGAAGCTGCTCCTCCTCTCACCGTTCCTCGTCCGCTCCGTTTTCAGGTACGAATTTGGATCGGCCATTTTCATCGGCTGGGCCGGGGCGGCCTTGGTGCTCTTGGGAGGGGGCCTCCTCTCCTGTTCGTGTCCAGGGAAGGACGCCTACAGCAAACGCAGGTACCCTCAGGGGAAACCTGTCTCCAAGCCCCCAAGTGCTAAGGAATACGTCTAAGAGTTCAGCACGAAGGCACTTGAAGGCCTGTTCAGATGCCCGCCTGGCCGACCTCCATGCACTCCACCCCGATCCTGCATCCAGGATGCCAATGAAGTGCCGTTCCTCCTCCTGGGAACGCCCCGGAACACGGCCATACACCCTTGCCATCAAGTCAACGGAGGTGCTTTTTAATATTCCATACAGACTTCGCCTTTTGTATTTTTTACTTTATATTAAAAATAAACAACCCTCCTTTGTAATTACTTAGTGTTATGATTTTGAGTAATTGATAGGGTCCGAGCTTTGAAATGTTACTACTTGGGGGGGGGGCAGGAGGGAATAGTGGTCTAGACAGTGGAATTGTAAACCCAGGAAATAACATTTCCAGCTTTTGGATAGGATGTACATGAATGATTAAAAAAAAATCTGCAAAAAAAAAATGAACCTATGCTGTTAACACTGAACATTTTGCTCTTAACGTTAAGTCTGCAATGCTTCCTGGTCTGAAATAAAGTTGGCCGTGGTGGCGGTGATGGAAATCTTAATTTTCTGTACCATATTCTAAGCAGCAAGGGGGTGAAATCCTGTTTTACTTCTGATTTTTTTTCACTGAAGGAATTCACCCCCATCAGCCCCCACCAGGGGATGAACACCCGCTCAGATTTACTGAGGGACAAAAAAGAGATAGAGACCCAAAAGACCAGAATCGGTTCGAAATAACATTGCTTTGTACAAACCAATTTCTGGGCAAGGAACACAACTCAGAAAAGTTTCTTTCATGGTCGACAACTCCGAACCTCCCAGCCAGCATAGAGACTGGGTTTGTGTTTTTGTTTCTTTCAGTTGCGGCCCTACAAAAGCACCTTTTCTGATATCTCTTTCAAAAAATAATGGAGAAGTTGCCGTCCGTCGTGTATTTCTGAGGGTCTCTTAAGAGCAGCTAGCTGAATTCAAGGGGCCTTTTCACACGACCCCTAAGATCCGCTGGCCACTTAAATTCGGACCAGAGATCTTGGGGGTTCGTTGCTCTTCCTGCGTCCCCACCCCTCTGCACTTCCTTGATCCTGTCTGCGTGAGGGGAGGGAGAAAAAAAGAAAGAAAAGAATGCCCCTTCTGCCAGTTTCCCTCTGTTCCCGGCAGCATTCAGATCTCTTAAAGGGGCGGGAGGCAAAAAAAAAAAAAACAGAAGCGAGGAGAGCCCGGCACTCACCAGATTACATCTGGATCTGGGATTTTCACCCTCCAAGAGCAGGTACATGAAAAGTGCATCATCTTGAGATGTTTACAAATTTATCCGTGGTTGGGCATTTATTGTGAAGGAATGATAAATACTGAAAGGCTGGCTAGAAAAGGAGAAACGAAATATTTATCTCCTCTTTGGGGCACAGATTTGGAGGAATGGACTGAAATGGGTGATGTTCACAAGGCTATTTCGGATAAAAAAATTTAATAATTCTTTTTAATACCGGCAGGTGAGAGAATCCCAATGTTGGAGGAGATGAACATATAATTTAATAACTTTTTACACTGTTCTCCTGAAATGCTGTGATATCCTTGTTTACTCATAGCAAATAATTGGCACTCTTAAGCCATCATTAAATTCTCCCATTAAAGATCCATACTTTTGCCCCTGCTTTGAAATATTTTCTATAATCAGCTGTATTCGCTTACTTCATACATTATCCTTTTTTAAAAAATCCCTGCATGGAGATGGGGCTATTTTTTTTTAACAAAATGGCAAATTTAACCAGGAAAGGTGGTACGTACTGTATTTCTGCAGTACAAAAAATATTGCCTTATTTAAAGCACTATAACTCATTTGTGTTGTGCGTGCACATGCGTTTGGGGCTTTTTTATTATTACACATTGTGTCTTGTGTGTATTGCTGGAACTGATTTTTTTTTGTATATAATAAATTGTTTTGGAGAAAATCTGTTTGTGTGTGTGTGTCCTGTTTCATGTCAAGTGGAGTGGAATGGAGACCTTCTCACTGGCTAAATCTGAGTCTTCCACCTAGTCTTGCCAGTCAACCATGAAATTCGCTGGCTGACCCTGAGCCTGTCCTACCTGGCAGGGTTGGTGGGAATGCCTGTGTCAAGAGGGCAAGCGCAATGCATGGCTCCCTTGAGCAAATGGAAAGGAATCCCCAGTACATTTTAGTTTAAAAGGGCCATTAAATTAAGGGCCAACCGTGTCATCTCAGGTGAGGGCACAGGTGGGGAACCTTCAGCCTTCCAGATGTTTTGGACCACCACTCCCACCATCCTTTGTCATTGTCAGTATGGGCTCGGGATTCTGGGAGTTGCGGTCCAAAACCTACGGAGGGCTGAAGGAGGGGAACTGAGCACCCACCAGGCATGGTTGGAGTAGAGATTCTGTCATCACAGACTGTGGCTGATGGGAGTTGGAATCCATGGGCATCTGCTAGACCCACCTCCATCCCTCCCCCTGTGAGGAGAAAGGCCATGAGAACCGGTTTCTAAGCCTCCGAGGGCAATCCAGTGTGGTGGAATCAAACCTGGAAATTAACCAAATAAACCAGGTTCAGCCTACCCCGCTACTTGCAAGGTTGTGGCTGTTGTCAAAATAATAATAATAATAATTTGGATAGCTTTGTGTTTTGTTTTATTATCTGTTAAATAGTGAATAAAGATATTTATTTTAAAAAGAGAGAGAGAGAGAGAGAGAGACTGACTTGCAATCTACCAAAGGTTTAGCTGTCAAGTTTCTGTGTAAGGACCTGAAAGCTGAGAAGAAGGAAAACAAACAGGATTCATTTTGGAACAATGGAGAGCTTTATAATAATGGTAAATTTAGAGTGGGAGGGGATCCGCTGCATCATCCAGTCCAGTCCTTCTCATGAGGAGGCCGAGGTGTGTGTGTAGAGAATTGAACTCTCAACCTCTCGATCTCTAACTCACTGAACTATTGGACACCTTAAGGTGCCAGGAAGACAAATCAGCGGGCATTGATAAAACCACCCATGAATTATCTCGCACAGCTCAAAAAACCCATTATGAGAGCCAGGTATGGTACTGTGGATCAAGTGGGGATGAGATCAGGAAACCTGAGTTTGAATCCTCCCTGCTTAATTCCGTGCCGGTTCTTCTTCCTTTCGGCAGTCCTTGTGAGCTTCAGCAGCCCAAATGTGTAGACTACAGTACTTACCTGGGACAAGTCAGCTGGCAACCTACCTTGCATCCTACAGAGTGGTAGATCCTGCAACCTTCATATCGCATTGGGGGTGGGATGCATCCTTAGAAGGCTCCCTGGCTCCCAGGAAGAGGTGCATCATCTTTGAGGGCACTGCGGTTCAGTGGTGGAACACTTAGGGTCAGGTCTAGTTGCTCTAGTAACTGCTCATATGCATTTTATCTCACTGATTACTTTCTGCCTAGATGCCCTAAGCATATCCGATCTCGCCTGATTTCGGAAGCTAAGCAGGGTCGGCCCTGGTTAGTACTTGGATGGGAGACCACCAGGGAATACCTGCCACTCCAGTATTCCTGCCAAGAAAACTCCATGGACTTGGGGTCACGAAGAGTTGGTCACAACTGTAAGGACACAGGACACACAATTACTCTCACTATTCCTATTGTGAGTTTTTAAGAGCTCATAACATTTAATGGTTCACATTTCGTATTGCATTTTGTCCTTGCAAACTCTTACAGCCATGATGCTGTATTCTGCTATGCCGTATGAAATAAATACCTATCTTTTTGGTGATTCAATTTATATACTGCCCATCTGGCTATAAGGCTGCCCCGGGTGGTTTACCATCACAAGCAATATAGTTACTACCAATAATAATGCTAGGACAAGCAAATGTTAATAAAATAAAATCCAGATTCCAATCTATTAATAAAGTAAAGGATAAAGCCAAAATACAAGACATAACTCATAATAACAGCAACAATATGAAACACTACCGTTGAGGAGGCAAGAGGGTGGGAGCCCATGAAAGGACCTTCTCCGCTGCTGCACCCAGATTTTAGAATTCCCTCCCACTAGAGGCCAGGACTGCCTCATCTCTGTTGTCCTTCCAGAAACAGGCAAAGACCTTTCTCTTCAGACAACCTTTCCCTGAATGATGGTCTACCATTATGTGTTGTTTATATGAATCTTCAGGATCACATAGACTTTGTGTTTACATCTACTTATAACCTTGTAGCTTTAATGTAACGTTGTCATTTAATGCTGTAAGATGTCCCTCAATTCCTTGTTCTCAATAATTGAGCATGCTTTAATTGTATTGGACTGGATATTATCCCTCCTTACTGTAAGCCGCCTTGGGTCCTTTGGAGTAAAATTACTCTAAAATAAAATAAATGTCATTAAATAAAAAATAAAATTCCTACACAGGAACTCCAGGGGAAGTGGCAGCAGTATAAACCGCTGTTGACACCTACGTATCAGGAGCGCTATAAATTATGTGCAGCCTCAGGGCAACACCCCCGACGAGGACATGGATCCAACCCAGCCCGAGGTCTCTGCGGAAGTCCAGCCGATTACTACTTGGAGAGGCTCTCCGCCTTTGGAGGCATCAGGAGGAAGCTCGATTTGTAGGACCAGGCGGTGCCGTCGGGGAAAGCGGAGGATGGGACACGTGCGACGGGTGACTCCACAAAGGCAACCCCAGCTTTGGGTCGGAGAGGATTGCGTGGAGGTGGAGGCGGAGGCGGGGGGCGGGGGCCACGCGCTTGAGTTCGATAGATGCTCGACGGGACGGACCCCCTCCCAACCCACACCGCCGGGAAGGCTGCCTCCCTCCACCGCGAAAGCCAGGGGGCGCCCTTGCCTCCCTCCCTCCCCTGGGCGTCCCGGGTTGTGCAGGCGCCCGGGGCTGGCTGGCCGAGTGGGTGGAGCAGTAGCACCGGGGCGGAGCAGGCAGGCGTCGGTGGTGCCGGAGGAGCCTCCCCTGCCTGCCTGCTTGCCGGCCGGCGTGGGGCTGCCGCAGCTGCTCCTGGTTGCGCGTCTTGTAGTCCGCGCCCTCCGACGGGAACCGCTCTGGGGCGCTGCTGGTGGGGCTCGATCCTGCTGCCCGGCAAGCCGCCTCCGCGCCATGACCGTCAAGCTGGACTTCGAGGACTGCCTGAAGGACTCGCCGCGGTTCAGGTGGGTGCCGGGACTCGGAGACGCCGGCGGTGCCAGGCGGTGGCTGGCGCCTGGCCGCCTCGGCTTCCCCGGGGGAGCCACCCTCCACCCGGCCACCGACGGACGAGGAGGAAGAGGAGGAGACGGGGTGTGTGTGCGTGCGAAGATGTGCGCTCTCCCCACTTGCGCCCCCCTGCCCAATATTCCAAGCCAAGGCAGTGCAGCCTAGTGGTGGGAGCAAGGGGAAAAAAAGAGATGCCCCGGGGTGCAGAGAAGAAACCGGGCGGGAGGAGGAGGAGGAGGAGGAGGACGAGTCTTCCTATGGAGGGAGTGGTTTCCTATTGCTCCCCCAGCTGGATTTGAACCCAGTTCTCTGCTCTGCTCACTAGGCCACCCGGCTCTCATTAGCGGAGGCACACCAACTAGGAACGGCCAGGGTCTTTTCCCACCTTTGTGGAAGGTTTCTCTCCGTGCAGCGTCTTTTCTGCCGCCGTGTGTTGAAGCCCACCCCACCTGTGTGATGGGGTGGAAGAAGGAGGAAGCACCCGGAAACATGGCAACCTCTTTGTGGGAGCCAGAGGTTAACTGGGTGACTCGTTAGGGGAAGCGCTAATTGCAGCCTGATGAAAAAGCCTTATGGAGGAGTCAGAAGATGGAGGCTTTTCTCTATTCAGAGACAGAGGCGGTGAAGAACAGGCAGCTGGTGTGTGTGAAGTGCATGGCACCACCACCAGTGTTGCCAACGTTCAGACTGGCACTGCTCCTCTGCCGCCATCAGCAGCCTGACCTATGGAAATAAGGCGGAAATACAGTGGACCCTCCTATAACAAACCGTTTGTATAACAAAATCTGTACAACATAAAAAATTCTGGAGATAGGGAATTAGGTAATTAATTTGTTCCAAATAAAATTCTGTTAAGCAAATTTTCCTTTATACAAATTTCCCATAGGAATGCATTGAAAACGGAGTAATCCCTCATCACGACCATTTTTATGTTGTACGGATTCGCCCCATATAGGCGATTCTGTTAAGCAAATTTCCGCTATCTCCGGAATTTTTTATGTTGTACAGATTTTATGTTATACAAACCATTTGTTATACGAGGGCCCATTGAACTACTGTAGTACACTACATTTCCATACTGCTGCGGAAATGTCAGCCTACGTATTGGTATTTAGGTGGCCCTGTAGACACCAGTCTGACCCCCTCCCTGCTGAAATCCCCCTTCCTGTGCAATTAGGGCCGCTTCAGCTACTGGGTCTGTTTTCTCCAGATGGTTGCAATAATAGTAACGGAGGAGGTAGCAGCAGCATGGATGCTTGAGTGTTGATCTGGGAGGATGTAAAATATGGAGAGTGACATTTTTCTGTTCATCCGTTCCCAGGAGACATCCTTGTACCCCCATCTGGAAGTTGAGTCATAGCTACTGGACTTCTTTTTTTTTTTTAGAGATAGAAACGTTTCGCTGTTCATCCAAACAGCTTCCTCGGTCTGAATACAGCTAGTGCAAGTACTCCCTCTGATAGTCAGCTTTGGCCTCTTGTCACCCTGGTCTGAATTAGGCTCATGAGATGAACAATGGCCTGAATAGGCTCGTTAGGGAGACAATAGTATCCGTAGCCTTAAGGCGAACAATGGCCTAAGGTGCTGAAACCTATCAAGAATGGGTCGTTAGCTATGGCTTTGGTGGGGAAGGCTTTTTGATTTGTCTGGGTACTTTGGAAAGCACACCCTGATAAGTAGCAGATAGACTATGCCTGAGGCCCCCACCTCTGTTGAGGGAGGGGGTTTCAATGCTCACATGAATGGCTTCCTTTACTCCTCTCTCAAACCACATATCTGTCTAATATGTGGACATCCTCATCTTTGAAAGAGTGCCCTTTGTCTTTAAATAGAGGTGTACTGCTGATTCTGGTCCTGAGCTGTTACCCCTCCTTGTACCCCCACATTTCCCCCATCTGTCTTTCTGTAAATGCTTTTGGGGTACATCCCCTTCCATCATGTGCTCGCAAACCTCGCCATGCCTACAGATCTCGGGCGAAGGGTGGAGGATCATGGTAGCGTGGTCCAAGAGGAGTTCTCTGTACCCAGATGGCTAGAAAAACCAGCCACCCTGGCATCAAGGGGGGGGGGGGGTTGGTGGCCGTCCCGGTGCCACCCGGCCCATCTCGTGACTTGCCCTCTTGGGGTCTTGTCAGGGGCAGAATTTGGGCCACCTTTCAAAACAGAAGGGATTCTCTCACAGCCTTTTGGCTTCTGGCTGCAGGTTGGGGGGAAATGGCTTGTGGGAGGGGGGAAATGAACCTGGTTGGGGATGCTGGGTGTTGTAGTCCAAAAGGAGCTCTTCCCAAAGCTGGCTCACCTCGGGTGCTGGTTCGGTGAGGCAGTGTTTTGAGGTGGTGTCAGTGCTGTGCAGTGGGTCTGAGGGGTTGGGGGTGGGGGAGAGGCTGTGGTCACTTTTTTGCAGCATCACACGAGAGCCGAGTGCAAATCCTGCCTGCAGCTACTACTTTTTGCATCCAAATCAGGGGTCTTCTGGTCAAGCCCCCAGTCTTCACCATGACATTGTTAGTAGTCGAGGAGGAACACTCTGTGCATTTGTGTGTATGTGTGTGTATGTGTGTGTGAACTGAGGCTGCAAAGGAGGCTCTTGTGGTCCTGGCTCACAGGAGGCCACCAGAGGCGCCCCCGGAGTGCCAGGGTTCGGGTTTGGTTTATTAGGCTCCTTTTTGGCCTCATCCAGCTGGTTGCCTTCTCCTCTGCTCAGGCCTGCGGCGTCACAAGGATGCGCGAGCATCTCAGCTCGAAGCCATGATGCGTGGCTGGGTCAGAGCTCCTAAGTTTGCAGTGGAAAAAGAAGAAACCTTAAAAACAGACCAACCCAAACCCTGTGTGCTCCCACGGCAACCAAGCTTCCTTCCTCCCCTTCTCTCTGATGCCAGTTGGAAGTCTGAATGCACACACATGTTTTCCATTTCATAGCACTCGCAACTGTCCTGGCCAAGGTCCTTTCCACAAGTCATTGCCTCCACTTTGTCGTCCGCCTACGCCATCTTTCCTACAGCCAGAAGCCCAGTGGGTGACTTCTAATATTTCCACACTCCCTTTAAAAAAAAAAAAGAAGCTTAAATTTAGGCCATCTCCTGCCCAGCTGCTTTGCCTGCGGTTGTTCAACCTGTGGCGCGTTTTTGCCAACGGCTCTGCCTCGTGTCCCTCTTTCTGCGCTTCCCGGTGGCTTGTGGTTTTTGCGACATTTCCTTCTGGGTCCAAATAAGTTCTCTGTTTTGGTTTTTTTTTTTTAAAATCCCTCGTTGACGGCTGAGCTGTAGCCCCAGTGCATTGTGGGGTGTGGGTGTGCTAAGATGTGGCGGTAACCATCTTGAGATGGCCCACCCTCCGTGGCTCGGCCGTAGAGAGACTCCGGAAAGGGTGGGTGGGGGTGGTTCTTTCTTACCGTTAAAGAGCCACCAGGGTTGGGCAAATTACGGTATCCCGTTTTCCAAAGGGCTGGGTGACTCCATGGCTGATCCTCCAGATGGACGAGACTACAACTCCCATCACCCATCGGGAGGTCCCTGAGTGAGAAGGTCTCAGGATGAGGGACTTTGACAAGGTGGTGAGGAAAAACTACAAGCCAGGGTGGTACTGTAGATCAGGCATGTCCAAACTTTGGCCCTCCTGATGTTTTGGACCACAACTCCCAGAATTCCAAGCCTGTATTTCCAATGGCAAAGGACTGTGGGAGTTGTGTTCCAAAACATCTGGAGGGCCGAAGTTTAGACATGCCTGCTGTAGATGGAGAAAAGATCTTTGGGCGCAGGAGTCCTGGGATCAAATTCATTCTTGGTTTGCCTCTCTTGGGAAAGGACTCATTGAGCACCTCTTGAACCTTAAAAGCCCTCTTTAAAAAGGTAAAGCTTCCCCCCCGCACATGCAGGCTAGTCGTGCCCAACTCTAGCGACAGTCTTCATCTCCATTTCCAAGCCAAAGAGCCAGTGTTGTGCAGGTCCGTGGCCATGTGGCCGGCATGGCTGAACGCATTTCTGCACATGGAATGCTGTTTTCCTTCCCAATTTTCACAGCAGTGCCTATTTATCTACTTGCATTTTAGATGCTTTTGAACTGCTAGATTGGCAGGAACTGGGGTTAAAAGCAGGAGCTCACTCCCCTGTGTGGCACCCGGGATTCGAACCGCCGAGCTGCCGACTTTGCAGCCAACAGTTTCAGCGCTCTCCCCCCAACCCACTTTCTCTTTAACACACCTCTCTCTGCCTCGTCTTTTTGCGGTCGCCTCAGAGCTTCCTGCCTCGTTCAGGGCTTGCAACCGCTTCCTGTCTGTTGCTTGGAAACTTTGGTCCCTTCACTCTAAATCGGGAGAGCAACTTTTAAAATTTATTTGCTTATTATTAGCTTGCAGAGTAACCTGCAGAGACATTTGTAAAACTATGAATGGGGACATCAGAGAACTGCCCCCAAGAACTGCCTCCTGGTACCCAGGAGTATTAATGACAGCCTAATTGAACAAGTTAATAAATCATTTAAATATTTAGGGGTAATTTTCCACCACCGACTTGACTGGACTGTACATAGAAATTCAGCAATATCACTAGTAACGGCGCTTCACCTAAATGCAGTCGCCCGCTTTCATTATAGTGGCAACCATCATATTCCTGCAGCTCTTTTTATAGGTAAAGACTATGAGCCAATTTCTGTATGGTGTCCCAATTTGGATCAAAGCAACCAATTAGAAAGTAGACTTGGTTATGGTGGCGTCCCTAATATGATTAAATTATCAACGATGACCCTTGAGTTGGGTATCCACTTACCTTCGACCATGTCTTTGGCTTTCAAATACTGGTTAGGCCTTTACTATAATACTCTCCCTGACTTCTTATTGTTTGATCTCTTAAAAGACCCCTTTCCTTTTACTTGGGACACCCTTTTTGTAAGTAAACTTCAAAATTTAAATTTTACTCTCAAATCTTTCACAGATATTGAACTTAACGGAGCTCAGCCGATCATAAATACAAGATTACTGGAAGTAAAAACTCAATCACTTACCTCTAGTTTTAATTCAGTCTGCTCCCCATGCTATTTTAACCTACCCCCTTCTTTTGGACATGATATGTGCTATTTTTGCAAGTTAGTACAGTAACCCCCTGTCTATCGCGGGGGGTTAGGGACCCGACCTGACCAGCGATAATTGAAAATCCACGATATGCTGATGCAGGTCGGGTTGGGCCTGCCCCCCCCGAAGTTTAAAATGTCTTTAAGCAATGGATGCAGCTTTGCTCCGTTGCTTAAAGACATTTTAAACATTGCATGCCGCTCGCCCGCGGCGTGCGATGCCAAAGCGGATCGCATCTCCAAGTTGTGCAGTGGGGGCTGATGGCAGCAGTCCGTGGGCAGGGTTCCTGCGCTTTTAATATTTAAAATTCAGCAGTTGTCATGGAAGGTGCAGCTGCTGATGGGGTGCCCTGCCTTCCTTAAAGTTACTGGAACAACACCTGGCCCGCCTGTTGCGTGGTTGTGAGCCCCTGTGGCAAGGGGGGTGCATGAAGAATCAGGCCCCTGGTGTAAACTTCCACTTTGCAGCCTCTTGACCCTCAACCTGTCACTTGTGTTTTCTCCTTGCCTCCCTCTCCCATCCCGAAACGTAGGGCCGCCATAGAGACGGTGGAAACAGAGGTATCCGTCTTGGAGACCCAGCTGGAGAAGGTGAGATGGGGGGGAGGGCATTTGAGGGGGGATGTGTTTCCTCCATGGGGAGAGGTAGCCCTTAAATTAGGACGGGACCTGGGGATGAGCGGCTTGAGTGTCCCTGAATGCGGTTGGACAGCTGTTCCCATCAGCTGCAGCAAGCAGAAGCTGTGGGACAGAATGATGGGATTGGCTGGCCCGGCTTTTCCCGGCTGTGGCCACCGGGAAAGGAGCTGCATTTTCAAGGCCACGAGGAGGGCCACTGGGGAGGGGGGGAACCTTGTTCAAACCTCTCACGCCTTTCTCTTTGCCATCCTCTCCTTCTGCCCTTTCCTGCCGTAGCTGCTGAAGCTCTGCGCCACCATGCTGGAATCCGGACGCCAGTATTGCGCCCACAGCAAGACTTTTGTCTCGGGGGTCCAGGAGCTCTCTCATCATTCTCCGGGCGACCCCCTGATGAGCGTAAGTCGGCACCCGAGGGGGGCAGCTGCGTGCGGAGGGGAGGCCGAAGGGTTCGGGGCAGGTGGGAACAAGCAGGCTTGGCGCCAGGATAAGAAGGGCTCCCGGTTTGAGTGTGGCGAACGACAGAGGACGAGGCAGCGACCGGGGGAGATCCGTGGAACACCCTGGATCTCAGCCGGTCACAGCTGGTCTGGCCGGTCCGTCTGTTTTGCAGGATGCGACACAGCTTGGCTTGACGGACAGGTTTGGCCGTATCCTGGAGGGGGTTCAGAAAAGGAGGCCAAGAAGCATCCGGGTTGACAGATGCTGTTCTGAAAGGACACACCTCTGGCCCCGTGTGTCAGTTGACGGACTGGTTAACACTTCTGAAGGTGGCCTAAAGGAAACAGAAAATACAGAAGGACCTCCCGTATCCACTGATTCGTTATCCACTGATTCAGTTATCCAGAAGAGTTGGCAGGGCCAAAATTAAATAAATATTTCAGCAGCCGCAAAGCAAGCTACTGTCACAAACAGCAGATGTAAAGCAAGCTATTGTCACAAATAGCATCTGTAAAGCAAGCTGCTGTCTCAAAACAGCAGCTATAAAGCAAGCTACTGTCACAAAACAGAAGTTTTGGGGCTTTTTGGTGTTCTCTCTTATCCATGGTTTTCATTATCCACAGGAAGACCTGGAACCAATCCCCAGCAGATACCGGGGTCCTACTGTACTAATCAAACAGCACAGGGATTTTTTTCCCCAGGGTTAAATTAGGAAGGGAGCTGAGGACGGAGGCTGTGTGGAAGCCAGTTCTCCACACCAAACCCTGTGTTTTTAATTTCATTGCATTGCTTTAGTATAATACAATAGTGCCTCTGAGCATATGTTGGGTGCTTTTTCACCCATGAGCACCCCTGGCAGGCATGTGCAGCCTGGTCACCCCCATGCAACCATTTCCACCCTTTTGTTGATATCATGATTGGAACCTGGAAGAATTAATTTCATAGGGTTGCAATTTCATAAATCTCATTTTTTAAATTTTAGTATTGATTTTATTGACACATTTTAATAGAGTAATTGTTTAATTCATTTTAAAACATGAGTATCCTTACTGTTTGTAGATTTTAAATATTGCCTTTTTTAATGGCGTGAGACCCCTTAGGTGTTTTTTAAGGATTAATGTGGGACAAAAATACTTTAAATAAATAAATATATCTTCTGGAAACTGTGAGCTGAACTCTGAGGTCCTTGGAGATCTACACTAAATTATTCATTTGTTCATTCATTAAATTTTTACACCACTCATCTGACCAGCGGTCACTCTGGGTGGTTCACAGCACAATGAAATATAGACATAATATCACACAGTGCTACAAATTATACTGACTTCAATTAAATAACAGTTTAAGCAAACTAAAAATAGACAAAACAGGTGGCAAATAATATTAAAAGGCTCAGTTTCAAGTTGGTTGATTCTGAAAGGCGTGCTGGAATAAGAATATTTTAAAGAAGTTTTGCAAAAGACATCCAGGAGGGAACATGTAGTAAAATATTCCCTGCTCTGATGATGGTCTTGTATTTCCCCCCTCAGCTCAGTATGCATGGTTCTCTTTCTCAACAGCCTTTTATCCTTAACAACGCCCCTGCGAGGTAGCTTTAAGCTGAGAAAGAAGATTAGGCTGGAAGGTTCCAATTTTGGATGGGGAAATTATGTGACTGCACACTAAGGGCTCATTTTCAGGTGAAGAAGAAGTCCTGAAGGCTGTCAGACGGACGCCTGCGGAAGCTGGAACGAAAAGAGGAAATTTGGTTCATTTTCTGAGTTCAGAGTCGAGAAATAATTGTTTCTTGTGTGCTCTCAGATATGACTCTGCATCCCATGACGAATTATAGGACACTTGCTGGAAAAACAGCGACAACAGAGCATGAGATGTTGTGATTTTGATATTTTAAAAATTCTCTTACAAAATGTCTTGTGTCTCATATTAGTTTATGGTTTGCTTGTTTTTTATTAAGGCTGTTATTGTAATTTTTGAAAAAACAAACAAACAAGTAGAAGCCAGGAAGGGGAAATAAAGAGGACATATTTGTTGTTTTCTCTTGGGGTTGTTGTTTTGGGGGAAAAGAGCTTGAGGTCTAGTGCAGGACTGTTCAACTTTGAACAGGCCAAGGTCTACTTTTTCTGGCCCAAAGTGCCTGAGGGCTACTACACTAAAACCTCTACTTACGAATTTTATCTGTTCCAAGCATATGCTCATAAGTAAAAACTTTTGTAAGTAGAGCAGCGGTTTTCCATTGGAATGCATTGAAAAACAATTAATCTTTTCTGGAGGGAACAGATTTCAATGTGCCATGGCTCTTGAACTGCCCCGCTCGGCTGAGAGAGTGGGCTGGGAGACCCAGAACTTTGCTGGGGCAGTGGTGGTCCTTGGGATGGGGGAGGGAAGGGTGAAGAACTTGTCCCCTTACTTTTTTTATTGATGGCTGGCGGGCTACTTTTGAACCCTTTGCGGGCTACCAGTAGCCCGCGGTCTACCTTTTGGGCAGGCCTGGCTAGCGAGTTCTTCAGAAAAAGTGTCTTGGGATTCTCACATCTAACGCTTTGGGCCCTTCGTAAGCTGGTCTTCTGTTTCGGCCTAAGGTGAATTAACATAAGAGCATAAGAAGAGCCGTGCTGGATCAGGCCAAGAAAGGCCCATCTAGTCCAGCTTGCTGTATCTCACAGTGGCCCCACCAGGTGCCTCTAGGAGCGCACAAGACTAGATCTCTGTCTCCTGATACCACTCCCCTGCATCTGGCCCTTGAAGTACCCCGGTTTTAAGCCTGGAGATTATACATCTCCATTATGGTTTGTAACCTGGGATGGACTTTTCCTCCAAGAATCTGTCTAATCCCCTTCTGAAGGCATCCAGGCTAAATGCCATCACCACATCCTGTGGCAGGGAGTTCCACAGACTAACAATACGCTGGGTGAAAAAATATTTTTTTGGTCTGTTCTCACTCTCCTAGCCCTCAGTTTGAGTGGCTGTCCCCTAGTTCTGGTATTTTGCCCTTGAGGCCTGTGTTTTCAGAGGCCCAACATCTCCTCATAAATATTCTCGCTTATTTCCATCCCTCCCGCTTTCCAGGAGTGCCTACAAAAATTCTCTGAGAGCCTGACTCAAATGATCGACAGGCATGAGGTGAGTGACGTTTGATTTGGATTCATGCTTGCAGGAGGGGGGGGGTGGCAAGCCCCTTTCTCCAACCTCACCCTTCTGTCACTCTGACCTTATGGGAGCAGGTAGGTTTGCCTTTTTGGATGGCAAACCCCCAGAATTCACCATCCCCCCCCCCCAAAAAATATATGCAAACCTCCAGAACCTACAAAATCTACCCATGTTCTCCTGCCGCCACCAGGGCCAAGCAGCCTTAGTGGCAAAGGAGCGTGGGTGCAATTAAAACGTTTTGCAAAATCCAACAAGTATCATTGGTCTGACTCCTTTCCCCAGTCCCAGGTCCGTTCTGTTGTTATGATCTGATCCTGTTCTGTCCCCACCTCAATTTTGGTTTCTTCCCTGCTTCTGTCTTTGTGTTTCCAAGTGCTATCAAACTGTTGAATAATTATATTTTTCTTTTTTTCTTCCTTTTTAAATACGAGGTTATATTGTGTTTGTGCTGTGTTTTTATTGTTGAATATATGATTCTTATATTTCCTTCTTATATATGGAGAGCATTTTTTACCAAAACAAATTCCAGGTGTGTCCAACCACACGGCCAATAAAAGGATTCTGATTCTGATTTTGACTGCATTGACACTATATTATCAATTCTTAGTTTTAATGTTGCCTTCTAATGCTATAGGATACCCCTCAATTCCCTGTTTCTCAAACTGTGTACGTCTTAATTGTAACAGACTATATATTGTTTCTCCTTACTGTAAGCCACCTTGTTTCCTTTTCCAGGGAGAAAGGCAGGGTAAAAATACTTCAAAATAAATAAATAAAATAAATACTTGCAGGCACAGTTCAGCCAGGATTGTGGTGCTGGCGGGTGAAGTGCCCTCCAGAGATGCTGGCAAACTTTGGGGTCCCCATCCGAGTGAGAGTCTTTAGTCCGGAGACCCAAGTCTCAAGTTCAAGTCCCCTATTAAGAGCACACATTTTTTTCTCCAGAAAAAAAGCAAGGAGGGTTTGGTGGGTTCTGGCTTACGAGCTGAGCCTGAGTCATTGGGAAAAATCCCAGATCGCAACAGATGTGCAATTCAAATCCAATTTTAAGTCCTCATCCCTGGCACCCTCCCTGCACGAGTTATTTATTTATTTATTTATTTCATTTCATTTCATTTATTTACCACGCTATCTTCCTACGGTTCACAAGATAAAAACACAAGTTAAAAAACAGTATAATCAAAAAGACGCCTGCTTCTTGAGAGGAAAGCCATGGCAAACCTAGATAGCATCCTAAAGAGCAGAGGCATCACTTTGCCAACTAAGGTCAGGATAGTCAAAGCTATGGTTTTTCCAGTAGTGATGTATGGAAGTGAGAGCTGGACTATAAAGAAGGCTGATTGCTGCAGAATTGATGCTTTTGAGCTGTGGTGCTGGAGGAGAGTCTTGAGAGTCCCCTGGACTGCAAGGAGATCAAACCTATCCATCCTGAAAGAAATCAACCCTGAATGTTCACTGGAAGGACAGATTTTGAAGCTGAGGCTCCAGTACTTTAGCCACCTCATGAGGAGAGAGGACTCCTTGGAAAAGTCCCGGATGCTGGGAAAAATCGAAGGCAAAAGGAAAAGAGGACGACAGAGAATGAGATGGTTGGACAGTGTCATCGATACAACCAAAATGAATTTGACAAATCTCCGGGAGGCAGTGGAGGATAGGAAGGCCTGGCGAGCTCTGGCCCATGGGGTCACGAAGAGTCGGACACGACTGAACGACTGAACAACAACAACAATAATCAAAAAGCAGGGAGTTGCACCCTATAGGCAAGCCATTCCCCCCCCCAAAAAATAATAATACACCCATGGGCCTCATGGGAAGATACTTCCGTCTCCGTTCCTGCCATTGGTAATTTTGCCCCCTTGCCTTTCCCTGAGCGGCCTTTGGATCATCATCTCAACCCCGGTTTCTTTCGTTCCATTAGGAGTTGCTGGATGTGACCCAACAATCTCTGAAGAATCAACTCCACAGCCTGGTGAAAGAGTTAAGTGAGCGCCACTACCTTCTAGGGGACTACAACACCCATGACCCTTTGCCCTGGGGCGCCTTGGCTGCGACTCCTGGAGGCTGGAGCCCCTAGTGCAGTAGTGTTGGTGAATCTATGGCACGGGTGCCAAAGGGGGTAGGCGGATCCCTTTCTACGGGCACACGACATCGCCCCCTCACAGCCACGGCACTCCCCCCCCCGCTCAGAGTATGCCACTGTGCTCCGTGAAGAGAGCCATGCGAAGGGGAGGCAGCGGCTCATGGGCTCGATAGTAGCTCCGGTTTACTCTCCAGCCACGCTGCTCTGGGCATCTCGGGAAATTAAAAAGCCTGCTCTTCGATCCGCGCTTTCCCAAAGGGTAGCGCCCAAAGCATTTGTAACCCGGGGTACCACTGTATTCAGGTGAAATGGCCGCATTGGAGCTTTGCGAAATAATAATAATAATAATAATAATAATAATAATAATAATAATAATAATAATAA
>JAHTLZ010000224.1:1224864-1248022 GCA_023846285.1 Phrynocephalus versicolor | reverse complement strand
AATAATAATAATAATAATAATAATAATAATAATAATAATAATAATAATAATAATAATAATAATAATAATAATAATAATAATAATAAAAAAAGTGGGTTTTGAATCACAGTTTGGGCACTCGGTCTCTAAAAAGTTCACCAGCACTGCCCTAGCATTTGAGGGCAGCAGGATGAGGACAGGAGATGCCTCCAGGAGAATCCTTTGTGGCTGGGGGGGTGGGGTGGAGGGTCAAAGCAAAGGTGGTGTCCAGTTAGCGAGTTCAGTTGCCTAGAAGTGAAGAAAAAGGGAAGCAAGTTATGTCGTGCTTTTGCATTTGTAGGCACTTGGCATACCTGTCAAGTGTCCTGTATTCACCAGGAAATCCCAGTTTTTAACCCCTAATTTCCCACTGTCTTCCCCAATATATTATTTTCTTGGAAATATCCCGGTTTATATAATTAAAAAACCACATACCTCCGATTGGCATGGGTGTCGCCATGTGGGGGACAGCAATTGAGCATGCTCAAAGCATCAAGCATGCTCAGTAGGTGGTAGGGGCGCACGAACCCTTATTTTCAAATCCAAAACTTTTTTTTTCATTTAAGTAATTTTATTGGGGTTTTGGGGGGGGCAGAGGAGGGAGGGTGTGGGGGAGGGGGAGGAAATACACTATAAAAATTACATTTAGTATATCAAGCCAAAAATAACGGTTTAACATGTTCACAAATCACCAAATAATATCACAATACTAATAAGTTTATTACTTCTTGCCATCTTTTCCGGGAAATCTCATCGTAGTCTCCCTTTAGAAAACCGGAAAGTCTGTCGATTTCAATGCATTCTCTTATCTTTTCATGGAAGTTTCTCTCTGTTGTTCAAATCCAAAACTTGACAGGTATGACACTTGGTACTTGGAGCTAAAACTGATCAGAGCTTGGAAGCGTTCAAGTTTTTCGGATGGTGCCCCATACCATCCAAAACATTAACTTTTCCAAGCAGCAGATTTGATACTGGCCTGCGGTGGTGGCTCTCTGTAGGTTGGCTGGTTTGGGGGTGGGGTGGGGTGGAGTGGGCTCAACGTTCCCCCTCCACGGTTTTGTTTTAGGGACATGAAGCACTTTAAAGAAGCCAGGAAGGAGTTTGAACGGGGCAGTGAAACGCTTGCCAGCGCTTTGCACCACAATGCTGAAGTGCCTCGCCGGCGCCACCATGAGGCTGAAGAAGCGATGGCTGCCCTGAAGAATGCCCGCTCCGCCTTTTGTGCCCGAGCATTGGACTATGTGCTGCAGGTAGGCGGTTAGGTGGCTCAGACACACGGCTTCTCTCCCTCCTCCTCTTTCTCCTCCTCCTCATGGGGAAACCGTCTCTCCCATCCCTGGAGGATCCCCAAAGGTTTTGCTTCCTGTCTTTCAGATCAACGTGATCCAGTCCAAGAAGAAGTCGGAGATCCTGAAATTTGTGAGTCCTTCTCAGGAACTCGTGGGATGGAGGCTGAAGGTTTGGCTTGGCCCATTCGGTCAGCCAACAGAAACGGTTTGGCTGTCATCGTATGGGGACGGCAGTGAGGGCGATGCCCATTTCTGGGTGTGCGTCTACAAATCTGCTCCTGGTTTTGAGTCCAGCCCTTCCAGCTGGTTTTTAGAAGTGTGGAAGCCCCTTCCCAAAACAGATTCACTACCTGTAAAGTTCAGATTAAAACCCGGGATGGATCACTTACACCTGCCAAATCGGAGCCGTTGGCTTTGACGTTCTTACCGTCTAAGAGGCATGTCTCAGTTCACAGGGCCACCGAGTTGAACTCTCTCCTTTTGGAAAACACTCAGAGTCCAAAATGGGCTGTTAGTGGGACCCTGGGAGCCCATTATAGACCTCATACACCCACCCAAAGTGAAACATAAAGCAGAAAGTTATCACTACTTTTATATTTTAAAAATCCTCTTAGTATTGCTGGTGGCTAAGGCTGTGTGGGAGAAGCTGGGAAAGTTATTTTTCTAATATTTGAAAAAGAGCTGAGGGTGAATTTTCTACATCTCTGCATGGCAGCGTGATTTGTGCATTCGGGTCGCCAATCTCTGAACTGAGGTCTCTGGGTGTGGGCCTCCTGAGAGTCACTTTTGGGGTTCCTAGCTTTGCTCTTTGTGCTTTCAGTGTGGCAGAAACCTTTTGCATCTCATTGCGATTTCAGCCTCTAGCTCCTTCCTGTGCTCTGGCTCAGAGGGAGGAGAAGATAAATCAAAACAAAGAGCACCCCTGAGCATGTCCAGAGTCTCTCTTTGACCATTTGAGGCTTTTGCCTCAGCCCTTCCTGACCCCAAAGAAATGTGGGCTCCCAGATTGTTGAAACAAGCAACCCAGGAGCTGCCGCTTTCTCAGTGGGGCTGTTTCTCTCTTTCCAGATGTTGACTTTGATGGAAGGTCAGTCTTCCTACCTGGAACAAGGGTTCCTGGTGGCCAAACAGCTGGAACAGTATCGTAAGGACCTGGCGGTACAGGTGAGGCAAAAGGAACCCAGGGGGGGGGGGGGCGGCCGGGGAAAGGGGACATGGTTGGAAACGGCAAAGTTGCCACTTTCTGGAAAGTCAGGGTAATAGAAATTGGTCAGGGAAAGTCAGGGAAATTGGCCTGAAGTCAGGGAAATTGTGTTTAAAATATATAATTTCTGATTTGATTATTACTGCAATTTCAGAACTATCAGTTTTGTAATGCGGCTTCAGAGAAACCATTTTGGATAGAATGTTTGTTTAATTTTTAGAGTGCCTTTGAAACAAGAACAAAAATGTTGAACAGTATCATTATAGTTGTGAGTTTTTCAGGCTGTTTGGCCCTATTCTGGAAGTTTTTCTTCCTGATGTTTCACCACCAGACTCTGTGGCCGGCATCTTCAGAGGACAAGGAGCTCAGGAAACTAGGAGTTTTCTCTGTGCTCTAGGGTATAGAGTGAGTGAGACTCTGTGGTTTTAAGGTTGTGGGAAAGAGGAAACTTCTTAATCCCTCCATCACAATACAATGACTAACACCTTTTCTCTTGCATAGGACAAGTTTCCCATTTCCCACAGCTTTAAAACTCCACAGTCTCACTCATTCTGTACCCCAGAGCACAGAGAGAACTCCTAGTTCCCTGAGCTCCTTGCCCTCTGAAGATGCCAGCCACAGAGTCTGGTGAAAAGTCAGAAAGAAAAACTTCTGGAACATGGCCAAACAGCCCGGAAAACTCACAACAGCTATCAGATCCAGGCCATGATAGCCTTCGAGAATACATTGTATCATTAGTTAGCATTCAGGGTTTACTTGAATCAAAGTTCATATCTTGGTGTAATTTTTGGTGCAACTGCAAAATAAATGTTGTGGTGCAGTTAAACGCTGAAAAGAGCAGACATTAAATCTCTTCCTTTGACAAATATTTTTGCAGTTGAGATTGGTGTGTAGTTGGCAGGTGGAACATTTCATTAAGCCTTGCATGAATGCAGCATGAGCTATCCGTTTTTAAACCCGTGGTTGCATTTGAATGGTGGTCAGGGAAAAGAGCAAACGTTGGTCATGGAAAGTCAGGGAAAGGAAAAATAAAATTTCAGTGGCAGCCTTGAATGGGGAAATAGGGCACATCTGCTTCGGGAGGAAACCAAAGGGGAGAGAACAGGCCAGGCCATCAGGAGAGAGAGAGAGAGGTCCAGATAAACAGGATGCAGGAATTCAGTGTCCATGCTCTGCAACCAGCAGAAATGAAGCCGACCCCCCCAGCTCCATCTCTAGCTTCTTGATTTAGGAAGCTTGGTCGATCCTCTGACCCATCAAAAAGGCTGTGGTCTGCTCCAGGCACCCGATGTTAAGAAGGCGGTGGGCAAGTTGGATAGTGGGTGGGTGCCGAGGTGTTTCACAAGGACAGGGATCATTCTGGGCATCAAGTCTGGCAGGAAAGCATTCCGTAGTGGAACCCATGACCTCAAGAGATGGGGTGTGCTCCAACACTGGAGGCATTCAAGGAAAAATTGGACTAATCCCTGCCGGATATCCTTTGCTTTGGATTCCTGCATGGAACGGCATGAGTGGGTGGGTTTGGGACTGATGGCCTTATAAGCCACTTTCAACCTCACTACTCTGTGATAAGGTACGCGTGTTCAGCCTGTAGGAGAAGAGGGACTGGGTTAAAAAAAAAACCCTTAAAAGGCTCCCATGCAGAAACTGGCACAGATTCTCCCTCTGTTGATGTTGAATTAGGCACAATAGGTAGAAAACGCAAGGAGAAGGTCCCCTGTTATGATCCTGACTGGGGGTTAAGATCACCAGGGAAGGCCTTTCTCTCAGTCCCGCCAACTTCACGGGTGCATCCGATGGGGACCCAGGAGAGGGCCTTCGCTGTGGCTGCTCTCAGACTGTGGAACTCCTTCCCACTGGAGGCCCGCCTGGCCCCATCTTGGGGGTCCTTCCTCAAGCAGGCAATAAGCTTTCTCTTCAAGCAGGCTTTCCCTTCATGACTGGCTGCCTGAATGGGATTTTTAGGAGCAGAGCCTTACTGCTTTGAGTGTTGTTGTATCTTAATATTGCTTATGTTTGGCCACTTCTCAGCTTGCTTCTTATTAATAAATGTATGCTTACTGCATTTTAGCTTTAAATGTTGCCTATGAATAATGGAAGCTGCCTTGGGTCCTTTTTGAGGGGGGGAAACAGGGTTAAAATGTGCAACTAAATAAATAAATTGCAGCTGAATGTTAACAGAAACTTCCCGAGAGCAGGGCCCTTTCACTGGTGGAGCTGGGGTGGTGAGCGGTCCTGCATGGGGGTGGGGAGGGTTTCCCCCCCGCCTCCCTTTTGCAATCTTGTTGACGTTGCATTTGTGCTATTGAAGCCAAAGCGGACGGGTTCAAATCTTCCCCAACCCGTTTCCTGCTCGGAGCGACACACTTCCCTGCGAAGTGACCCCTGATCTGTGTTTTGACTCGGACGGAGGCGGAGTGGGGGGAGTGACCGGGATTGCAGGGGGAAGGTCCGAACCGTCCTTGGTGTCTTTCCTAGCCCTTGCTTTTGGAAGAGGGGGGAAAAAACAATCAAACAGGCGTTTTGAGTGGGTGGGGAAGCCTCCCCACCTACCGGCGGAGGGTCCATGCCTTTGCCCCGCTGGAAGGAAAAGGACCCGAGCGTCCGGACTCACCCCCTCTCTCTCCTTGCTTTTGGCCAGCTCCATCAGTTGGTCCTGGAAGCCGCCAGAGAGAAGCGGGATATGGAACAGAGACACACAGAGATCAAGCAGAAGGTGAGGCCACTGGACAGGGTTGGAGGGGCCCAGTTTTTGGCCCAGGAAGGAGTTTTCAAACCCTGGTGCTGCAAGAGAGAGCAGTCTTCTGAACTGGTATGGATCCAGGTGCCTGCAGGTCAATGCCCTGGCATTATCAGGGACCATGAGATCATCTCCAGCTCCTCTGAAGCTGTCCTTTGTTCCCTGGGAAAGATACAGCGAGGTATCCCGTCTGTAAGGGGTGGCTTGGTCTCGAAGAGGAAATTAAGAGGTGTTAAGTTTGCAAAAGACCTGCCTCTTCCCCCCCCCATCCTCCCCCTTTAAAAAATATGAATCATTCCAGTAGCTTGCACTTTCTGGGCTTGCTGGTCAGCTGTGGGGGCTGTCATGCACCTGAATTTCCAAATTCTCCCCTTCCATGGTTGCGGTGCTTGGAGATGAAGAATGGAGGCAGCTTGTGGGAGGATCCAGAGTTTCATGGTCATGGCTGCCTTGGGTTCTTTTGGGAGGAAAGACCGGATAGAAATATTTTCAATTTTAATTTTTAAATTTTAAATAGGGGATAACAGCAGGGGGAGGGGCCTGAACTGGAGGGACGGAGCGGATTGCCAAAGGGGTGGGATTTGAGCAGAAACCCCAAAGAGGAGATTTAAATTGGCCTGTGTTTGCTGCTGTTGCGTTGTTGCTGATTGATCCTGTGAATTGGGTCTTCGTGTCGTTTCACCTTTCCAAGGACCTGTCACAAGATGACTTTGGCCCTGAAGTCCGAACGGAGCCGGGCGGGGCGGTGATGGAGGGATATTTGTACAAACGGGCCAGCAATGCCTTCAAAACATGGAGCAGGTGAGTAACGCCAGTTTTGAGTTTCATATATGCTTTATATTATCCTTTCCTCCTTTCTGTCGAGGAACGCAAGATAGGGAGACTGTTCTGCCTTCATCCTTTTGTTTGTTTGGTGTAAAATAATTTTCATGCTGGCTTTGGCCGTCTGAGTCCAAATTCCTAAGCAATGGCTTATTTTTCTGTGTTCCTCTACTGATCAAACAGACCTCTGTCCATCCTAATTTCTGATCCATTTCCCCCCCGGTTATTTTTTGTCAGGTCCTGTTTCATGGTTAGTTAGTCAGACACAAACCACAATTGGAAACCATGGTTTATTGTCGGTTTATCAATCCTTGGCTTGTTCAGACCTGGGTTTTCATCCTCTGAGTTTGGGATGATCTGGATTCTTGTGCCCCCAAGTCCTTCGGCTTCTCTGCTTTCTCTCTTCTTCGCCTCTCCTTCCTCCGTCTGTGATGGCTTTTAACTCTTTCCTAACTATCTGTTATGATCACAGGCGTTGGTTTTCCATCCAGAGCAACCAGCTGGTGTACCAGAAAAAGGCCAAGGTGAGTGGAGATGTTAGTTTTTACTTTGTGTGTGTGTTGCGGGGGGAACCATCTGCATGATCTTTTTCAGGAGGGAAGGGGTGTCACTCAGGGCCTTTTCACACGACCCCTAAGATCCGCTGGCCCCTTAAATTCAGACCAGAGATCTTGGGGGTTCGTTGCTCTTCCTTCCTCCCCACCACTCCGCACTTCCTTGCTTCTGTCTGCGTGAGGGGAGGGAGGAAAAAAAGCCTTAAAAAGGGACGAAATAATAAAGCCTTACCTCTGGTGCCGGTGGGAGCTGCTCTGACCCCCCGTTACTTCCTGGTTCCTCTTAAAGGGGTGGGAGGCCAAAAAAAACAACAACAAAAAGAAGCTAGGAGAGCCCGGCACTCTCCGCATCAAAATTTTTCACTCTCCCAGAGCAGGTACTTGAAAGGTGCGCTGGGTCGCGCTTAGGTGGGCAGGTCGCACTTAATTTTCTGTTAGCTCCGGAGCTGGTGGGGAAACATTTTTAAGCTCCGGAGCTGGGAGCCATTTGCAGCAGAGCTTAGGGATCGTGTATAAATGCCCTCAGATGCATGCAAAGTGTGGCTGAAAGTCTAGATTGGAGGGAGGGGGAAGCTTTGGGTTCATTTTATTCACAGCTCTTCTGTTCTTCTTTCCATCCCCCAAATAAAGCTTTGGCGAATGCTTCCAGAACAGGGGCTTCTCTAGAGTTTTGGGGCACCGCTCTCAGTAGGGAATTCGGGGTTAATCATGCCTACTGCAGCATCACACCCTCTGTGACATATAAAACAGAGCTGTCCAGCAGCCATGATGGTTCATTGACGATAATCCTGCCACGATCGGTCGCCAAACATGTCTAAGGTCAAATGCATGGCTATTGATCGCTTCAGAGCCCCTTCTTTGCTAGTTTGAGTCTTGTCGGGAGGCAGATGGGCATGTCACAGCTGACACTTCCGTCTGGTTTTTGTTCTCTCTGTGCCCAGGATATAGTGACGGTGGTGGTAGAAGACCTCCGACTGTGCACGGTCAAGCCTTGCCCTGACCATGAGCGGCGCTTCTGCTTTGAGGTGGTGTCGCCTTCAAAGTGAGTGCCTGTCACCCTCCTTTCCTTATCAGGCCCTCGGACAGGAACATTGGTCTCCTCTGGGTGGGAAGTGACTGCCTTGGACTTGTTGTTGTTCAGTCGTTCAGTTGTATCTGACTCTTTGTGACCCCATGGACCAGAGCTCGCCAGGCCCTCCTGTCTTCCACTGCCTCCCAGATATTGGTCAAGTCCATATGGGTTGCATCGATGACACCGTCCAACCATCTCATTCTCTGCTGTCCTCTTTTCCTTTTGCCTTCCATCTTTCCCAACATCAAGGACTTTTCCAAGGAGTCCTCTCTCCTCATGAGGTGGCCAAAGGACTGGAACCTCAGCTTCAAAATCCTACTACAACCCTTTAAAACCTGCCTGGGAGTTGGAGTCCAAAAAAAAAAGTGTGGCTTCAAGGGTGTGGTCTGGCCAGTTGAGAGGGTACTCGGGCATAACATAGCCCTGTGGGTCTTTCCAGAAGATTCTTGATCTTGGAGTTTGAAGTGTCGTCACCGGGGTATCTGAGTCCTGCAAACCTGGGGTGAAGGGGTCCTTTTCTTACTTCTTTGCTGTGAACTGGGCCTTTTCTTTCCACCTGTCTGGTAGAAGCTGTCTCTTGCAAGCGGACTCCGAGAGGCATCAGCAAGCCTGGGTGTGCGCCGTCCAAAACAGCATCGCATCAGCTTACAGCGAAGATCGGTTGGAGTTCTCGGGGCAGGTATGGGAGGATCTCACTGGATGAAAGGCTCCTCAAGAAGACCTAGAATCTAACCAGAAACATACCATCATAGAATCAGAATCCTGAAATTGGAAAGGGCCTCTAAGGCCATCAAGTCCAACCCCTTGTTTCAGTCAGGAATAGAAATCAAAGGATATCTGCCAGGTGGCTTATAAAGCCCCCGGATCCTCTATTTTTTTTTAAAAAAAACAGTATTTATATTTATATTTATATGCGTATACTATTTTTCCAGTGAGGGAAAAACAGACTCCTCTAAGAACTTAGAAAAACACTCCAATAGCATGCATTTTAGCCTTGGGAAAAGAAAATATTTTTTTACCCAGCGTGTGGTTAGTCTGTGGAACTCCCTGCCACAAGAGGTGGTGATGGCATCTAGCCTGGATGCCTTCAAAAGGGGATTGGACAGATTCCTGGAGGAAAAGTCCATCTCAGGTGACAAACCATGATGGAGATGTGTCATCTCCAGGCTTAAAACCGGGGTACTTCAAGAGCCAGATGCAGGGGAGTGGCATCAGGAGACAGATATTTAGTCTCGTGCGCTCCCAGACGCATCTAGTGGGGCCACTGTGAGATACAGGAAGCTGGACTCGATGGGCCTTTGGCCTGATCCAGCATGGCTCTTCTTATGTTATTATGTAAAGGGGATGGTTTTTAAGTGAACTGTTAGCTCACTCAAAATACCAGGGACTGGATAGCGTTGAGGATTTTTGGCTAGTACCGTTCGCAGGGTTTGCAAGAATTCATGGCCATACCATGGATAGATGTCTACACCTGTGGCTGTTGAAATCATCAGGATGGCGATACATTGGGGAGCCTTTATTGCTTATAGATAGCAAGGCATAGAATTGGGGTGCCACAAAGGAGGGTGGTGGAGTCTCCTTCTTGGGAGGTCTTTAAGGAGAGGCTGGACTGCCATCTGTCTCAGAAGTACTGTGATAGGGGTTCCTTCATGACAGGGGGTCGGACTGGATGGCCCTTGAGGTCTCTTCCAGCTCTACGATTCTACGATTCTATGATCTAGAAAACCCTGAAAAAGGTTGCCTTAAGTCAGAATTATTAGTTTTATAAGGCATATTCACAATTTTCTTTGTACAAATCTAAGGCTTATATAGTTTTCATTGCCATAAATATGCCAAATACTGTAATATAATTTTGCTTGCTATTCAAGTCACGAACGGAGCATTTTATTTGCTATAGCAGTTGAAAAAAAGTTTAAGCTTCATATGAAAACTTTTCTGGTTTTTCCTCAAAGTCTTGTTAATCCCTAAAAAGACAGAAAGAATCCTCTCTCTGGTGGCTTTAGACTGAGAATAATAACAGATACTTCAAAAGTTTACATTTTGAAATATCTGTTATTATATGTTACATTTTTAAGCAACAAGGATATAATGAAGTTACATTTCAAAAGCAATGGTAAGGAGGGAAGTGAAAGGTACATTACTCTTGCAACAAACAATCTCTTCTGGTTACTTTGAAACTTCCTAGTATGTAACATTTTAGAGATTTGTTTGATGGAAGGTTTCAAGAATGTATCCCCATACTCAACAATCACAGTTGAGTTGTTGTTTTCCCCCCCTCTGAATGTAATGCAAAGCTCAAAGCTGCAGATGAGAAAATGTATTCTTTAAATATTTTATCAGGGTGAATTCTTTCCAAGGACTCTAATGAAGAGTGGGAATGAATGATTTCTAAATAGCTGATCTGCAGCCTTTGATCATGTACCACTGAGGAAGGGGCCGGGCGGATGAAATTCACCTGTACAGGCCTTTAAGCTATGACTGTTGGGAAAACATGCTCATAAGATGTGCCTGTTTCTAGAACCCTAATAACCTAGATTTCCCAAGACATTGGACTACAAATCCCATTCCCAGCTGGCCAGGGGAGTCTGGGACTTGATGGTCCAAAATTTAACCTCCCCCCCCCAACTCTCTGGAGCTCTTTCTCATCTGTGGTTCTTTGACATATCGCTTATGTTTGTGCTGTGTTTTTTGTTGCTGTTGTTTATTTAAACCAGTGGTTCTCAAGCGGTGGGTCCCCAGATGTTCCTGGACTGCAACTCCCAGAAGTCTTCATTACCAGCTGAGCTGGCCAGGATTTCTGGGAGTTGCAGTCCAGGAACATCTGGGGACCCACCGCTTGAGAACCACTGACTTAAATTGTTATCTTTAAATATAAATCTAACACCATCGTCCTGTGCTGACCTGCACAGGAAAATGGTGTCCTGTCCTCATTGTGCAATCGTTGGGGGCCTGGGAAGGCATTTCCCAGTTGCTTTCGCCTTGACTTCCCTGCCACCAAATCCCATTTTCACCAGCTTAGAGAAATAAATCTAACCGGGAAATGTTTGCATATGGCTTACGGCGTTTATACACGACCCCTAAACTCCGGGGCAAATGGCTCCCAGCTCCGGAGCTTAAAAATGTTTCCCCACCAGCTCCGGAGTTTACAGGAAATTAAGTGCGGCCACGCCCACTTTAGCGCGTCCCAGCGCACCTTTCAAGTACCTGCTCTCTGGAGGTGAAAATTCTTTGATGCGGTGTAACGATAGTGAGTGCGGGGCTCTCCTTGCTTCTGTTTGTTGTTTCTTTTGGCTCCTGCCCCTTTAAGAGCTACTTAGAAGACTGGAATGTACGGCAAGAACGGAGGTGAGCCATGTCTCTTTTCTTCCTGTTTTTTCTCCCTCCTCTCACGCAGACAGGAGCCAGGAAGTGCGGAGGGGCTGGGAACACAGGAAGAGCGACAAGCCCCTAGATATCTGGTTCGAATTTAAGTGGCCAGCAGATCTTAGGGGTCATGTAAAAGCGCCCTTATTTTCCCTGTCATGCCGTAGCTGCTCTTTTCACTCCCGTTATCAGGAAATCTTGTTCACGCCTCCTTTTCAGTGGTTTCAGCCGTTCTTATGGCACAGCACCTGTTAACCATCTCCGTGCCTGGTCTTGAGGGCTAGGAACTTGATTTATTTGTTGGTTGTCAAATGGGATTCTTGAGGTGGAGATTGCCTCGGCTGGGTTACTGTACGGCTAAGGCAAACTATTTCAGGGAGCCTTCCTCCCACTTTCCTTTCAGCCCCTGGAACGCACCGCCTCCCTCTCCGCTGCCAAGCTGCAGTCGCCTTCGGGGCGGAAGCTGCGAGGCAGCGTGGACAAGCACGTGTTGGATCAGGTTCAGCGGCTGGAAGGCAACGCCCAGTGCTGCGACTGCCGGGAACCGGCCCCCGAGTGGGCCAGCATCAACTTGGGCATCACCCTTTGCATCGAGTGCTCGGGCATCCACAGGTGAGAGCCTTTTCACACAACCCCTAAGATCCGCTGGCCACTTAAATTCGGACCAGAGATCTTAGGGGTTTGTCGCTGTTCCTGCGTTCCCACCCCCTCCGCACTCCTGGCTGCTGGCTGCGTGAGGGGAGGGAGAAAAAAAGGAAGAAAAGAATGCCGCTCACCTCCGTTCTGCCGTCCCGGCACTGCATTCAGATCTCTTAAAGGGGCGGGGGGCAAAAAAAAAAAACAGAAGCAAGGAGAGCCCGGCAGTCACTACGTTATATCCGCATCAGGAATTTTCACCTCCGGAGAGCAGGTACCTGAAAAGTGCGCTGGGACGCGCTTAGGTGGGCGTGGTCGCACTTAATTATCTGTAAACTCCAGAGCTGGTGGGGAAACAATTTTAAGCTCTGGAGCTGGGAGCCATTTGCGGCGGAGTTTAGGGGTCATGTACAAATACCCTGAGTTGGCCCTGGCAGCCGGGATGCCAGGAGGCAGGGCAGAGCAAACCCTGGCCACCTGGGGTCTGAGTTCAAGAGTCCCCTTCTCAGCGAGGAGGGGCTGGAAGTGGGTGGGAGACACCCCCTTTTTTAAAAAAAAAGTAGAGTGGTTTCCCTGGACCTGGGCGGGGATGATGGGCTTTGTTGTCAGACACTTGTAGAAGGACCCAGGTTGGTGAAGGCGAGGCTGAATTCAGGCTAACCAGATCAGTGGAGTCAAAGCTGCTACACTATTGTAATGAATTTTCTAATGACATTAACTTAAGGTCATTTTAGACAGGTTCTTGATGAGAACTTCTCTGCTCCAGTGCATTTTTTTTAAAAATGCCAGCTTTTCTGTCTCCTCATCTAATGGAAAAAGAATGAGTTATTTTCTACATAATGCAACTAGTAACGAGAATGAACTGCTTTTTTTAAAAAAAAAATTATTTATAGTTTTCAAACATACATACAAACAAAAAAAGAATCTAATGCGAAAAGGAGAAAAAAACATGGAACGATTCCAGTCTTCTCAAACAAAATTTGCATCCCATCATAATAATATCTATCTGTATACAGTGGTACCTTGTATAAAGAAATTAATTCATTCCAAATGAAATTATGTTAAGCAAATTTTCCTTTATACAAATTCCCATAGGAATGCATTGAAAACAGAATGATCCCATTTTTATGTTATACGGATTCTCCCCATAGGCGATTATGTTAAGCAGATTTCCCCTATCTCTGGAATTTTCTATGTTGTACAAATTTTAAGTTATACAAGCTGTTTGTTATACAAGGTTCCACTGTATATAACTTTGAGCATTAACTATTTCAATTACACCAAATGAACTGCTTTCTGAATGCTGTAACAACAATGCATGGGGATGAATTCCTTTTGGAAAAGTAACTTTTCCAAAGTTTCCAATCCAGGAACTGCTGGAGAGCTTCAGTAGCTTTAGGCATCCGGCTGCAGAGACTGCAGTTCAATTCCCGCCCTGGGCCTCCAGAGATGATGATGATGATGATGATGATGATGATGATGAAATCCAGAGGGGTTGGTTTAGTAGCTGAGCAACTGTACAGACAGAGGTTCCAATGTGGGAGGTGGCCCTAAAGAAAGGGGGCGGAGCTAGTGAAGGTGGGAGTGGCTCACTCATGGGGAGGGGCTTGAAATGGGTGGGAGGGGCAAGGAGGTGGGGCTTGGATTGGATTTATCAAGGAGAGTTTGCCACATTTTCCTGTCCACTCCGAGACGTTTTCCTTCTGATGTGTGGCTGTTCCCTCCCACCCACCCCTGTCTTGACATAGGAGCCTTGGTGTCCATTTTTCAAAAGTACGGTCGCTGACGCTGGACTCGTGGGAACCGGAACTTGTGAAGGTAACGGGGTGGATAAGCTGATGGGCAGGCCAGGTGGCAGCAGTTGCCAAAGTAATTCCATGTGCCAGTGAGCCAATGCGTACCTGCCCATGATTGGAACAGAATAAACTGGAACTATTTCCACTTCCCAAATTAAAACCATACTTTAAAAGTTGAGTTAATTCAAGTGTACTTTGCTCTCCACTTAATAAATGGCTGCAAAGACTCCTGTGTTAGGGGAACATGCACAGGAAAATGTGTGTATTAGTAAACGTTATGAGAACTGAGCTTTTGGCTGGATACCAGGAAAAACTCCCTAACTGTAAAATCAGTACAACAACGGAACCATTTACCTGGAAAGATGGTGAGTGCTTCAACGCTGGAGGCGTTCAAGAGAAATTTGGACAACCACCTGGCAGGTATCCTCGGATTTGGGTTCCTGCACTGAGTAGGGGGTTGGACTTGATTGCCTTAGAAGCCCCTTCCAGCTTCTAAAGTAACTCCCAATCTATTGCGGGGGTTAGGAACCCGACCCAACCCATGATCATTCAAAATCCACAATATTCGGATGCAGGTCAGGTTGGGCGGGGGGCGGCACTATGTTTAAAATGTCTTTAAGCAACGGAGCCAGCTTGGCTCCGTTGCTTAAAGACATTTTAAACATTGCATGCTGCTCCCCCGCGCCCTGGGAGGAGGGAGAAGCAGTGTGTGATGTTTAAAATGACTTTAAGCAACGGAGCCAAGCGCTTGGCTCCATTGCTTAAAGTCATATTAAACATTGCGCACCACTTTTCCCATCCCAACCCACCCCCCACCCCCCGGGCACAGGGGAGCGGAACGCGATGCCTTCATCAAGAGAAGCCCCGGGCTCCACCTGATTAGTGCTGAGGTGGGGGAGAAAAACCTTTATTTCCCCACCCCAGCGCCAATCAGCTGGAGCGCAGGGAGGGGAGAGGTTTAAAAAGCCCAGACTTTTAAAACTTTTCCCCCCTCCCTCAAGCCTTTGTGGGGTACCACTGTGCTGTGGTGTATGATTTTATGAAATATTATTTTATTTTATGTAAAACATGTCTGTAACACAAAGAATGGACAATATAAGGGAAATTGCACGCAAGGAAGCTTATATATTGTGGGAAATGGCACAGAAAAATGCATACATCAGAGGAAATGTTTACAACATGTATAAAATTACAAATGATGAGCAAATTTCACATAGTGAACTGAAGGCTGTCAAAAAAAACCTGAATGGAACTCAAACTGGCCGAGCGTTTTCTGCCTTGGCCTGTCAAAGCTCTGCATGGATGGTTCACCCAGAGCTGTGAAATTTTAATTTTATGAACTGCAATTCCTGGCATCGTCTACCCAGTATTTTGGGATATTTTAGCAGTCACTGTCCCCCCAAAATGTAACTTTTCTCAGCTTTTATTTTTTGATGCCCATGCACACGCCCACATAGAAAAGAGTTGAAGCTAGAACAATGCATCTCACCCGTCTGTTTGCAGCTGATGTGTGAACTGGGGAACCGTGTCATTAACCAGATCTACGAGGCACGAGTTGAGGAGATGAACATAAAACGACCGCAGCCTGGCTGTTCAAGGTGCCAAACTCTTACTTTTTATTAATGCACCCCTGGTTTTTATCTCTTCCTCATGCTCGTCTGCCAAATAGCACCTTACAGCCCATAATATTTCATTCATGGGTGCTTTTAACCCACCTCTTCCCTTTCCACTAAGGGTGGACGGTTTTTTGCATCTCTCGTTTTTCCCCCCACACCTGCCCAGTGGGTGGTGCTGTTGTACTGGGCTAGGCTAGGTGGGGAGTGTTGTTGTTGCAGCCAGTGTCCTCTAGATGTCAGCAGTGAGACTCACCTGTGCCATTGGCCTTCTATACCTTCTAATAGATGTGGAGCAAAAAGTGCAAACATTTGCAATTCGTCAAGGTTGCCAAACCGTGGATCACAAATTTACGAAGGTTTTTGATGAGCTGACAAATCAATTTGTCATTTCATCTCACCCCCTCAAAAAAATTCCCCACCAAATGAGCTGATGAATCAAAATTTGCTAAAAATTCATTGCTTCATACAAATGGTTCCTTGTATAAAGGAATTAATATATTCCAAATGAAATTCTGTTAAGCAATTTTTCCTTTATACAAATTTTCCATAGGAATGCATTGAAAATGGAGTAATCCCTAATCGCAACCATTTTTATGTTGTACGGATTCGCCCATAGGCGATTCTGTTAAGCAAATTTCCCCTATCTCCAGATTTTTTTTGTTATACAAACCGTTTGTTATATGAGCTTCCACTGTGTTTGTCAGCGTCATCACTTTGAACCAATATGAAGCAACACGTTTTTGAATTCAGGCCTGTCTCTCCCTCTCACTGGAAATGCAATACCTACAACATTGCTCTTTACATTATCCGGGGGAGGGGGGAATGACACCCCAGGAATGTACAGAGTTCCTCTGAGCACGTGCAAACAAGGACCATTTGAATGAAAAGCCGAGCATCCTGTGGCTTGAGCAGGGGGTTGAATTTGGTGGCCAGTTATCCTAGGATTCTAAGTTATGTTCATTTGGATTAATTTCCCCCTTCCCCAGGGCAGAGAAAGAGGCCTGGATCCAGGCCAAATATGTAGAAAAGAAGTTCATCACCAAATTTCCCAAAGCTGGGCTGCGTCCAAGCCGGAGCGGAGACTTCCGGAGCCCCGAGAAGCCGCCCAAACCGTTCCTTAAACCCAAGCCTCCCTCCCAGACCCGAAGGACTGCGGGTAAGGAGAGGGGAAGTGTTGTCTCTCCTGACAGGAGAGAGGGGCAAGATGGGGTGGGTGCCTGCGTGGGTGGATTTCAGGGGGGAGATTTGGGACTGTGGGAGGAGATAAAACAGCCCCTCCACCTCAGCTTCCGGAAAGCTCCAAACCTTTAGTCTGGAAAAAAGGCTTCTGAGGGGGGATATGACTGAGACCGTACAAAATTATGCAGGGCACGGGTAAAGCTCTTCTCCCTCACAAAATACTAGAACGAGGGGACATCCACTCAAACTGAGGGTTGGGAGAGTGAGAACAGACAAAATATTTTTTTTTTACCCAGCGAGTTGTTAGTCTGTGGAACTCCCTGCCACAGGAAGTGGTGATGGCATTAGGCCTGGATGCCTTCAAAAGGGGACTGGACAGATTCCTGGAGGAAAAGTCCATCCCAGGTGACAAACCATGAGGGAGATGTGTCATCTCCAGGCGTAAAACCAGGGTATTTCAAGGACCAGATGCAGGGGAGTGGTAGCAGGAGACAGAGATCGAGTCTCGTGCACTCCCAAACACATCTGGTGGGGCCACTGTGAGATCCAGGAAGCTGGACTAGATGGGCCTTTGGCCTTATCCAGCACGGCTCTTCTTATGCTCTTATGTTCTTATGTTCTAAATACTATCTACATCTAAAGTGGAGCAGAATAAGCTTCAGCTATCGAACTGGGTGAGAGAGAGTCTCTTCACAAGATGGCCGATTCCTCTCCAGAATGAAGAGGTGGACGGGTAGAAGTAGGGGAATCTGAGCCAGCCTCACCGCCGCTAGCTGATGATGATGATGATGATGCCATTAAGGGGAGCGTTAAGGGGCAGGGATGGCTTTAAAGTGCAGTTAGAGGGAGATCCCCCAGAGGAAAAGTCTGCAGCTTCAGGGAACATCCATGTTGGCAGGCCGATCAGATAACTTAGGTTTTTTGGATAAAAGTTGCATCGGTTATTTAATACCAGTCAACGTCTCTATGATTCTGATTTACTGTGGCTGGTATTTTTTAATAATAATCATCATCACCACCACCATCACCACCATCCTGTCTCATTCTGGCCTGTTAAGTATAAGAAGAAACCTAGGAATAAAAATAGTCATCATAAGGACAAATAAGCCATTAGCCCAAGTGGGCAATTTAAAGGGTACAATAATTGCCCTGATCTTGTCTGACTTCCTCCTTATCCTGGCAGGGAATGCTCCAAGCCGCTTGAGTCCCTCCCCAGGTACGTCTTGCCAATCTTCTACACATTCTAAGGCTTGTCGTTTGGATTAATTTGTGAGTACGGACAGGCCCCATGAGACAAAGCGGGGTTCTTGTTTACTTTGTGGTGGACCCAGAAGTTAAGCTGAAATAAAGCCCAGACAGAGTTGGGGAAAGGTGACGCCTGAGCATGTGAAGAGTGCTGAAATAGCCTTAACGTGATGAAATCTTTTCTGCGTTGCTTTCTTAAATCCACATTGGTTTACTTTGTTTTGTTTTTCTTAAAAACCCATAACATTTCCCTCTTCCTCTTCTTTCAACTCTTAAGGCCCAGGAAGGAATACAGTGTGAAATATTTTTGTTTACAAAAGGGAAGCCCTTATGGCTCACGATCAAAATAAACAATTAAAACATCAAAATTACAATAAAATCAAAACAATAAAAACATATAAATACAATAAATACAATGTGATAAGAATAAATTTATCTAAAAAATTGGTATTGGTCGTTTTTCTTCATGAGTTGCCAATGCACCTATATAAATTGTCAATGCACCATTGGTGGTTCATCAGAATTGCCACGCTTAGTTAGTTATATAGCAAAAGGTTTATTAAAGACAGATAGAGATACAGCACAGGACATAGACAGTACAGAAAATGGATTAGCTTAAGGATCCTGGGAGCAGCACGGCCAGACGGCCTTGCTGCTCTGGACCCAGGAGTGATGGCTTTCAGTGTTTTTTATACTCTTTTGCATGGTGTGTTGACGTATTTAGTACGCATACACGTGCTTGTTTATGTTGGTCTATGGCCATCTGGCTACAAACACTAGAATGACTTAACCCTATCTTGTTTGATTTCAAGTTGGTTCCCTATTACTGGTTAACTGCCATATGTTATTCTTAGCAAACTGGCGCTTTTGATGCCATGAGGTAATGTCAACAATCCTAGATGATGGTGCCATCTTGTCTCCTGTACTCCAATCTCTTACGTACTGTAAGAGATTGATGCCCACGGGTGTGAGATGTTGTGCCAAGTCCCAGCTGTGAAGCTAAGTTTGCTGGGTCAACTTGACCTTGTACTCTGTTAACACATTTGGGTCTGCTTATAATGTATTTTGATTTTGAGACGTACTAACTCGTCCCTATCAAATGCATTAAAACACAACACTAAAATTGCCATCAGGACCCACAATAATCAGTTTAAAAACTTGTGGAACAGGAAGGTTTTAACCTGGCGCTGAAATGTCATCAACGTCGGCGCCAGGCGGGTCTCACTCGGGAGGGCATTCCATAGTCTTGGGCAGTTGCCAAAAGGGCCCTATATATTTGTGAATGCCAGTTGACTCCTGCTTGTCACATTTTTTCTGGATGCCTTGGTGCAGAAAGACCAGCTAGGTCAGCCAGGCCAACTCTGGCGCAGCCTCCAGAGGGACCACACTCCAATTCCCACTCTCCCCAGAGGCTGCAACAAGCATGGTGGGAATTGTAGTCCAGACCCTCCGGAGGCTGCCCCAGGGCTGGAGTGGCTGGAATGACTAAGCCATGTTTGTTTGGTTGTGGTGATGTAACGCCCTCTCTGTCTGTCTTGTTGCTTAAGGGCCGAGGGAGGCCACGGCGGCTCCTGTTTCGCCACCTACTGCTGAAGAGCTCCAGAACCTCCATCCAGGAGCCCTGTTGTACCGCGCGGCTGGCGCACCGCCCAGCTTGCCTACCATGGCCGACGCTTTGGCCCACGGGGCAGATGTCAACTGGGTGAATGTGGCCCAGGAGAGCCGTACCCCTTTGCTTCAGGCAGTCGCTGCGGTGAGTCTGCAACCCGGTTCCAGAAAGTGTGGCAAGGCAGCCCGGTGGGGCTTCTCAAAACTCCCTCTTCCAACCAATAAACCACCATTTCTTTGTTTCGCCCAGAATTCTTTGCTGGCCTGCGAATTCTTGCTCCAAAATGGCGCCAGCGTCAACCAGCCGGACAGCCGGGGGAGAGGCCCCCTCCACCACGCCACCATCTTGGGTTTCACTGGGTACGATTGCTTTCTCTAAAAGATGTTTGGAACAACTTTATTTTTTAAAAAAAATGTTTTTCAAAATAAAATAAAAATAAGATTACATTTTAGCACACATATATTCTGGATAGAGCTTGGAAACATTCTTTGTTTGCTATAATTCCCAAATGTCTGGGGTTTGGAGCATTGTTGTAATATAGAATCATACAATCATAGAATCATAGAGTTGGAAGAGACCTCAAGGGCCATCCAGTCCAACCCCCTGCCATGCAGGAACCCCCATCACAGTATTTCCGACAGATGGCCATCCAGCCTCTGCTGAAAAACCTCCAAAGAAAAAGACTCCACCACCCTCCTTTTTGGCAGCATCTTCCACTGCCGAACAGCTCTAACCATCAGGAAGTTCTTCCTAATGTTCAGATGGAATCTCTTTTCCTGCAGTTTGAAACCATTGCCCCACGTCCTAGTCTCTGAAGCCATAGAAAACAAACCTGTTCCCTCTTCAATATGACAGCCTTTCAAATAGTTAAACATAGCTATTCTATCCCCTCTCAGTCTTCTTTTTGAAAGGTTAAACATTCCCAGTTCCCTAAGCCGTTCCTCATAAGACATTTCCTCCAGACCCTCAACCATCCTGGTCGCCCTCCTCTGGACCACTCAAGGTTGTCAACATCCTTTTTAAATCAAGGCACACAGAACTGGACACAGGACTCCAGGTGGGGTCTGACCAGAGCAGAATAGAGTGGTACTATCAATTAATGAAAACAATGAATCCAAATTCTGGTTAAAAGGATATGCAAACCAGAAATATAGGCACTGGATGAACCTGAACAAAAGAACATTGTTTTATATACCTTCTTAGTACTTGTCCGCCTTACTCAGTCTCGTGCAGGCCTGTTTTAGCCAAGCAAAGCGTGCTGCTTATCTACTGCCCCCATAGCACTTAAAGCATTCTCTGAGCAAGTAATTATGCAGGCTACTTATTGCTGCCACCACCCCAGCAAAAAAAAAAAAAAAAAAAAGTCTCCCTCTCTTCATCCTTGTTTGCAATTTACAGCTGTTAAATGTTCCATAATATAAGATGCGGCCAGAAAACTCTACCACAAGATAACAATAGAATTGTATATTTATTTATTTATTTATTTATTTATTTATTTATTTATTTATTTATTTAGTTGAGTATTTTTACCCCACCTTTCTTCTTGGAAAAGGACCCAAGGATAGGATAATATATAGTCCAGTACTGTGAGATTATGTTATTATTACTTAATAATACAGTTATACGCCACTGTTAAAATGCTTAAATGCTTTATCATGTTTTCTTGTCTTCAAACATTTACTATCATACAAAATATTATATAAGTTTTGCAACAAGTTTTCTTATGTCCCTAAAAGCCTTCTGGTGCATCTTAGGGCCTTTTCACACGACCCCTAAGATCCATTGGCCACTTAAATTCGGACCAGAGATCTTAGGGGTTCGTTGCTCTTCCTTCGTCCCCACCACTCCGCACTTCCTTGCTCCTGTCTGCGTGAGGGGAGGGAGGAAGAAAGAGAGGAAAAAATGCAGCTCACCTCCGAAGCTTCCCGGAGCTCCCTTGTGCTGATTCCTTCTCTTCTGTTTGCTTTTTTCCCCTCCCGCGCCTTCTCTTAAAGGGGCGGGAGGCAAAAAAACCAAAAACAAACAGAAGCCAGGAGAGCCCCGCACTGACCAGATTAATCCGGACCTGGGGATTTTCACCCTCCTCCAGCAGGTACAAGAAAAGTGCGCTGGGGAGCGTTTAGGTGGGCGTGGTCGCACTTAATTTCCTGCAAACTCCGGAGCTGGTGGGGAAACAATTGTAAGCTCCGGAGCTTGCAGCCATTTGCTGCGGAGTTTAGGGGTCGTGTACAAAGGCTCTTTGATTTCTTATTTTTGATTTCTTTGATTCTCTTTGATTTTGATTTCTTTGATTTCTTATTTTTCTTATTAAAAGTGTATGATACACAATCACTTACCCTGGTCGCAAAGGATCTGAATTCTCAGGATCTTTGTATATGCAAGACATGTGACTTGCATATACGAAATCCCCAAGTGGGTTTTGACACAGCTGAGGGCCTACCTTATAGGGCTGTTGTCCAAATATTGCATATGAAGCCGCTTAAGTATGCATGGCATCATCAGGGCTTGTTGCTGTTAGCTGTTCTTCCCGTTTTCCTAGGCTGGCCTGCCTCTTCCTCAAACGTGGTGCCAACATGAGTGCCGTTGATGCCGATGGGAAGGACCCCCTCAGCATCGCCATAGATTCGGCCAACGCGGACATTGTGACCTTGTAAGTGGGGGGGGGGGCTCTCTCTTTCTCCCCCGCCTGCCGTGGAAAGATTCTGGCTGGCTGTTGGGCGTGGGCTGTGCCTCATTTAGAGAAATTGAGAGGAGGATTCTGGGAAACCAGCCAACTGGGAAGAAGAGGGATTCTGGGAATGAAAATGTTACCTGTCATTGACATGCCTCTTATGTTAATGTTGCCTTGCAATCAGGGCCGGCGCGTCCATTAAGGTGAACTAGGCAGTTGCCTAGGGCGCCAAAATGGACAGGGGGCACTGGCCAGCCTGCTGCCCCCCCCGCTGCGCGTTGCTGTCCGCCCGCCCTGCCGCCACTGCCCCCCTGCCACCTGCCCCCCCCCTCGCCTAGGGTGCAAAAAACCCTAGCGCCGGCCCTACTTGCAATAAAAGTTGACCATGTACCTAAGGAAGAGAAGGAGGACTAGAATGACACAGGAATTGTATTTATTTGCTTGTTTATATGTGATTTGGCCATGCTGAAAGGCCTTCCCTCTTCTGCCTGCCCTATAAAAGGAGTCAGCGAAGAAACTGGCCATATGTAAAGTATTCGCGAATTGACAGCAAAAATCAAAGAGAAACAAAACAAAACAGACCTTAAAAACTTTCTTTCTTTCTTTCTTTCTTTCTTTCTTTCTTTCTTTCTTTCTTTCTTTCTTTCTTTCTTTCTTTCTTTCTTTCTATACCTCCCATCTTCCAATGGAACTCCGGGCAGTTTACACCAGTCAAACACAGGAACAATAAAAAAGATCATAATAATAATGTTACTAAAATAAAAAATAAAAATAAAAGTAATAAGAGTAAGCGGCAAAGATTACTTTCATATTTTCATATTTTAATGTAACCTTTTGTGGACAGCTCCATATCTTCAGACATATAGCAGCAGAATCACGAAGTTAATTCGCAAAGGCTTTCACAGCCAGGATCTGATAACTGTTGTGAGTTTTTTGGGCTGCTTGGCCGTGTTCTGGAAGTTTTCCCCTAAACTCCTTGCCCTCTGAAGATGCTGGCCACAGAGTCTGGCAAAAGAAAAACCTCCAGAACACGGCCAAACAGCCCCCCCAAAACCTCACAACAGCTATCAAACCGGCTGTACTTCTGCAAGGAGGGATTTCTAGTATGATGGGTCCGTTCCCAGGAAGTTCCTGTATCTCAAGGCCGGGCCATAAAGAGTACCCTCTTGTTACATCAGGACACTCTTGTTACATCAGTAGGGGTCCACGTAGGTGTTCCTTCAGATAAGGGGCCTTTAATGCCCCCCTAAGCTATGTAAGAGGCTAGAAAGGACAGCCAGTTCTCTCAATCCAGAAACGTGGTTGTAATTGTTGCCTCTGGTTTTGCCTCTTCTGTGAGGACCC
>JAHTLZ010000224.1:1212746-1223942 GCA_023846285.1 Phrynocephalus versicolor | reverse complement strand
ATAGATAGATAGATAGATAGATAGATAGATAGATAGATAGATAGATAATCTGGTACTTACTGCTCAGCATCAGCACAGCCACCGTAACGGAACTGATCCACGAGGTCGCGCTGGAGGGCTCTTCGAAATATGTGATGAACTCCACAAAGAAGACCCCGAAAGACCGGACCACCCCGAAACTCAGAGCTAGCTGGACGAAAGCAGCCAAAACAATCATCCAACCCCAGCCTCCATCGGGGGGCTCAGAATATATGCGTGGGCTCATCCTGCTCCGGTCCAGGATCCTCCTTAAGCCGCTGTCGCACAGCCAGGCTTCCGACCCAGGCTGGTTGGTGATTTTGCCATGTCCCGCTCTCAGAATCAGCCCTGTTCTGGGTCTCCAAAGCCTCTCATGTCATCCCTGGTACAGCTACTGACATGTGGAAAGACCAGTGAAACCGCCAGCCGATCTGCAGCCCACCCTAGACGCCTCTTTCAAGGCTGGTCAGCTTTCAGACCGCTTTTCTGTGCCGGAGGTGCCTGTTCACCATTGGCAGAGTGTCAGTCATTGTGGATCCGCATTTCCACCATTTCTTATCAAATAACCTGAAGGCCAAAGTCTGTAGGGAGGTGTGTGTACCTGGAAATGGGCAGTCTTTGGACACACCTCTGAGGAATGACAGAGTTTGCATTCCTGTTGAACTTGGTGGCCCTATAGTTAAGCAAAAGGAAGTGTCATTTAACTGGCAAATTGAGAGGTTTCTCTTTTTTAAAATGTATGGTCGCACTCCTGATTAACTACTGATCTTATTTACCATTTTAATGTAATAATTGTTTAATTCTTTTAAAAATATTCATATGCTTACTTTTTTAGCATTCATATGTTGTCTTTTTAATGATACAAGTCACTTTAGGTCCTTTTAAGGAGCAAGGTGGGGTTAAACTATCTTAAATGCAGCGGTACCTCGACTTACGAATTTAATCCGTTCGAAATGCGTCCTCTTAAGTTGAACTACTCTTAAGTTGGGGTACCTATCTAAAAAAAATTTAAAAAATAAGTTAAAAAATAAAAAAAA
Organism: Phrynocephalus versicolor; assembly: GCA_023846285.1. Taxonomy (NCBI): domain Eukaryota; kingdom Metazoa; phylum Chordata; class Lepidosauria; order Squamata; family Agamidae; genus Phrynocephalus; species Phrynocephalus versicolor. The sequence goes on along the minus strand of JAHTLZ010000224.1, from coordinate 1,222,887 downwards.
ATATTTGTAAGTCGAGCAGACCATATCTAAAATTTATAAGGCGGCAGTTAAAATGACAACAGTTTTCCGCTCTTAAGTCAAATTGCTCTTAAGTCGAGCTGCTGTTAAGTCAGGGTACCACTGTAAATAAATAAATAATGCATCGTTCATACATTATTGATCTTCAAGTTGATATTGGTTTAAGAGAGAGAGAGAGACAGACAGACAGACAGAAGCCTCTGTTGTGTTACAACCCCCATGATCCCCAACCAGAATGGACAGTAAAGGATGGGTTTCAGGAAGGCTGATTAGCACCAGTGAGTATGGAGGGCTAGGATGATGGGACTTGTAGTTGAAGACATCTGGAAGGTCCCAGAGGGGACCAACACATCTATCACTGAGCTCAGAAAATTTCCCTATTCCGCCCTCTGAGACGTAGTTTTGAGTTTCACTCAAATCTTCTACCTTTTGTTCCATGGCAAAGATGACAGGTTAGTTATGCACCCTGTGGCCCCTTCTCCAAAAGGGTTTGGCCTCAAGAAAACTTTTTTTTTCTAAATAAGTTTTAGAATAGCTTTGTGAGGATCAGGACGTGTGATCGAGTCGTTGTCGTTCACAGCAGCCACAACTGTGGCGCGAGCCCGGCCCAGCTCAGTGGTCTGTTGTGGGCAAGCTGATCTTGCAACCCCTTCGAACAAATTGTGAATTTGTGATGCTTACATCACGTCCTTCCTTGTTCTGCGACTAGTTTTGTACTGTGACAGCACTGGTGACGATCATGTGGTTTTGTCCCTGTTCAGTCCCTGTTTCCATTTACCCACGGGCGTGATTTCTTGTCTCGTGACAACTCTTACTTCACAGTTTTGTTCCGTGACAAATTCTGAATTTGTCTTGCTTTCTTAACCCTTTTTAAAAATATCATAAATAAAACTTTTTCAATATTTCGATTTACTGGTCTTCCGGGATTTACACACCGGTGCTACAGAATTTTCAGTACTTTCTTTAATAAACATTTGCGCTGCATGGTGTTTCCCATAGGGAAAGTAATGTTGAATGCTGCTTCAGCCGCTGACCACTAGGTGGACACTGGTTGTTGCGTGACAGTTGTTGTTACCACACGGTCCCTTGTCTCAGAACAGGAACTGGGAACCAACCGTGACAAGAGAATTCCCCAGCCCAGGGGCAGGTATGTCTTGTCACGCTCTGTTCCCGGTTCCAGGGGCATGGTTGAGACAACTTTTTGCTGTCACGCTATGGACGTGAAGTAAGGTTTTTTTGTACTGGTCCCAAGCGGGACAGCAAGGAGGGATGAACGGGACGTGAAGTAACCACCTTAAGGAAAAGATGGCTTCCTAAGCTTGGACCAACCAGCCTCCTGTATACAAGGCACACTAGGATGACCTCCCCAACCTCTAGGGACATTGTCCTTCGGTCGGAGAGGAGCTGTTCATTTCTTGGCTCAAAACGTCTCGTGGCCTTGACATGGATGGGGTCTCAGGGGGCCGGGCATGGCAAGAGAAGTAGTTTGGCAAGGTGGCCAGGACCAAGCTGGCAGCCAAAAGGAACGCGCCCGCTGTGACAAAGGAGGAAGAGTAGCTCCCCGTGAGGTCTCTCAACCAGCCTGGAAAAGAGAAGAGATCCGTGGTTACCTCCAAGCACAGGCCGTACAAAGCTGGTCGGCATCATAGAACAAAAGTCTTGTCCTTGGGAATTATCCCGGGGGCAGAGGAGTCCAAGAATTGGCTGTGGCTTCTGGCCTTTTCCCTCTTTCCCCCTTTACTTTTTCTATAACCCCCCCCCCCCAGAGATAAAGATAGGGTGACTCCTGGCCTCTACACATTTATCAGCTCAAACCAAGCCTTCTGCCACCTTTTCTAGATAAATGACAGTGTAGTAAACCCGGACACAGGTCGTGCCTAAATCAGATAATAAGATAATAAGAGATAAGATCAAACTTTGTCCTATACGGAACAACAAAACTGAAAGAATGAAATTGAAATATCTACATCAGAAACAACCATAGAGAAGAATATACCACAAACCTACCCCACCTGCATTTGTACAGAAACTCCCTCCAAACCTACATTTCCCTGCACTCAAAGCCATAAGCACTTTCGGATAAAAACTATTTCTCAAGCGGCTGTGTCTAGTCTTAATGACCCTATACCTCCTTCTAGAAGGGAGAAGCTGAAAAAGATCATTTCCAGGGTGTGTGGGATCCTGCACCCTCTCTACTGCTTTCTTATAACACCTGGAGTCATACAGTTGATCTAAAGTAGGAAGAGTACACCCCATTATCCTCTCTGCAGTCTTCACAATTTTGGACAGCATTCCCCTTTCCCTAGCTGTACAACTCCCAAACCACAACCACAGAACATAGGTTAACACACTCTCTATGGTGCAGTGGTAAAATGCCAACAGCAGATCTTTTGAAAGATTATTCCTCCTGAGAATTCTCAAGAAGTACAACCTCTGCTGTGCTCTCCATCCCTTCAAGAGAGAGATGCTCTGTTGCTTCTTTGCTGTTCTTGCCCCTGGGTGTTTTTTTTAAGTTGCCCTTGCGGGCCAGCTTTTAGCCTTGTTTTGTAATATGTTTATTATTATTATTATTATTATTATTATTATTATTATTATTATTATTATTATTATTATTATTATTATTATTATTATTATTATTATTATTATTAACCACCCAGAGTTCCTTTTGGAAGACTGCTGATATATAAAGGTATAAAGGTACAAATAAATAAATAAATAAATAAATAAATAAATAAATAAATAAATAAAAAGTTAAGTAAGTTACTTGGAAGAGTAAGGAAATGTTTTTATCTCACAAGAAAAGAAGTCCAGTTACTATGACTCAACTTCTGGGTAACCTTACCTAGATGACTGAAGAATCTTCACAGACCAGCAGACTAGATCTCCCCCCGCCATGCTAAACAGTGCTATCAGGGAACCATACACCAAAACTATATGTCAATGTGGATAAGTGTGCATAGGTTTCATTTCCATTTACTGCAACTGTTAATCAAATCCACTTTTAAAAAAGGGTTTGGGATGTTTCTCCTTTTTTGCGGGGGGATGACAACCCCTAGAATTGCACCAGGCAACACACCCAGGGGGCCAAACCGGCTGGGGAATCCTGCGAATTGCTTACTCCAAAAGAGACCATCCCTTGGCTCCGCTTTTACCTGAGAGGGGAGTCCCGAGCAGTGCCCCCAGGCTTTCCAGCATGTTCATGAGTCCGATGGCGCCAAGCATGGAGCTGGTGCCCACGATCTCCACCAGGCTGGTGAACTGCAGCGGGACGAAGCACCCCGCGAAGAACCCGTAGCAGAGGCCGAGCCGCAGGAGGCTGGAGAAGCTCCGTCCCAGAGGCAGCAGAGCCAACGAGGTGCCCGTCAGGACCGCCCAGAGGGTGAGGTGGTGGACGAGGCGTACGGAGAGCCCGGAGTCTGCCAGCCAGCCGGCAAAGATCCGCCCGGCCATGTCCGTCACTGCAGCAGAAGCCATGATGAAGGCCGCCTCGTACTCGTCGCATCCCACCTCCCTGGCGTGGGCCACCAGGTGGGCGTAGGGGACAAAGTACCCGGCGTCCACCAGGATGCACACCAGGATGTAACGCAGGAAAGGGCCCTGCCTCAGCAGCTCCAGGGCAAAGAGAGAGGAGAGAGCCTTCAGCCAGCTGGAACCCCTGGCTGCTGCTCCGGCGTGGTCCCCTTCTGCGGCCGAGGGTCGGAGGAGGGCCCCCGACACCATCAAGTTCAGAGACATCCCGGACACCGTCAGGAGGGCCCCTCGCCACCCGTACGAGTCGACCAGGAACTGGAAGAGCGGGGAGAAGGCCAGCGAGGAGATGCCAGCTCCCGAAACGGCCAAGCCCATGGCCAGCGTGCGGCGCTTCTCGAAGTAATGGGAGACAGCAGCCATGGAGGGGGTGAAGACCAGCGCCCAGCCGAGTCCTGGTTGGGGGGCGGGGGGGGCAGAGGAAGGGAAGCAGGCGGTGAGGTTTGGCAGAAGTGATGGTAGTTCCAGCCATGCTACCCATCCCATTTTCCCTGCTGCTGCAAAACACATTAAAGAGTAAGAAAAGTGAATGTGTGTGTCCCACAGGGCCAAATAATCCCTTACAGATCACCCGTCATTAGAAGAGGAAAATCCTTACATGCTGATGGCATCTGAGTATCCCTGACAGATGGCCATCCAGCCTCTGCTTAAAAACCTCCAAAGAAAGGAGACTCCACCACCCTCCTTTGTGGCACCATCTTCCACTGCCAAACTGCTATAATCGTCATGAAGTTCTTCCCAATGTTTAAATGGAATCTCTTTTCCTGTGGTTTGAAACCGTTGCCCTGCGTCCTAGTCTTTGAAGCCATGGCAAAAAAAAAAAGTCCCTTCTTCAATGTGACGTCCTTTCAAGTATTTAAACATAGCTATCACATCCCCTCTCAGTCTTCTTTTTGTAAGCCTAAACATTCCCAGTTTGCTAACCTGCCCCTCGCAAGACATTTCTTCCAGACTTTTAACCATAGTGCTTGCCTTCCTCTGGGCCCATTCTGCTCTCTTCTAAAGCCAGCTTGGTTTGCTCTCGCCACATCTGTTGTGCTGTGTATGCATGGGGCAATGGGTGGACAGATGGACGGATGGTCGAATTAATGAGCAGAGGGATTGATGGATTAATGAACAGATGGATGGATGGGTGAACAGACAGACAGACAGACAGACAGACAGACAGACAGACAGAGAAATATTGGCTTACTCCACATATTTGTAATGGTAGGGGTGTGTGCTTCCAAAGTCAAGAACATGCAGGTACGGTACCTGCACAGAGGCCGATGCTCAAGTACAGATGAGTGAGGGTGATGGAAAAGGAAGCCCCCAGCAAGCCCAGTCCAGCCAGGAAACCGCCAACCATCACCACCGGGCGAGTCCCGTAGTGGCTGCTGAGGGCGCTGCCCACGGGGCCTGTGGGAAGCAGGAGAGCAGAATGAGGCCGAGTCATCATCCTTGCAAAGCCATAAGATTGGGCTTCCTGCTTTGCAGGGCCTGAGCTGCTGCTAAACAAGGTGGAGGCTCTGATGAGAACTCAGGTGCCCCCGTTTGCTTAAGCAAGGCCACCCACCTGTCAGTTAAAGCCAACAGGCCATACGTGACATGAACAGCGCTGCTGGATCAAAGCAAAGCAAAGCAAAGCAAAGTTCTGCTTATAGTATACCGTCCTATACCACTTCAAGTAGTCTCTGGGCGATTTACAGTTTTAATTGCAGTATGCAGGCTATACATTGCCCCCCACTCCAGCAGGCTGGGTACTCATTTTACTGACCTCGGAAGGTTGAGTGATCCTTGAGCCATTTACCTGGGATTGAACCCCAGTTCGTGAGCACAGTTTTACCTGCAGGACAGGCATTTAACCACTGTGCCATGAGGCTGGGGGGTGGGGGGGTAGCAATCTTTGGCTTACAAACAAGTCCTCAGGCAGGACCATCTAGGGAAGTCTAGGAGGGAAAACCCATTCTCTAGGTTTGTTGGTTTGTCAACATTTATATTTTGCCTATCTGGGCAACAGGACATTCTGGGCGGATTACAATATTCAAACAGAAACAATAAACATCAAGATTAAACATAAAGATTACAAACCCTCAACAAAAAACAACAACCATAAACAGAATGGATAAGAGTCAAATGGCAAGCAATACAAACAACACCAAACCATATTGAATTACGTTAAAAGTACAGTAGAATAAGATTGCAGGGTAAGTTATTTTGGGCTGACCAAAATGGTAGCGGTAGTACTGGCTGAGGAAAAGCCTGCCGAAAAGCCATGTTTTCAATTATTGTTATAAAGATGGAATAAAATATGCACCAATGCTTAAGTATGATTACTTAAGCCTCCAGGGAAACAAAACTGTTGCCAATATGAACTCTTTAGCACAACTCTTGCAAAATTAATTTATAGTCCTAATCAAATTATGCAAGATATGTGAATCATACATTATTGCTTTAAACTGAGTAATGCTTGCAAGCTGTTGGACTGATAATAGTACATATTTCTCAGTGTCCTACTATGCTGGAAGTCAAATACTCGGCGTGGTACTTCTTTAACAGTCAAATACTCAGTGTGGTACTTCTCGACAAATCAAACACCACCATGTCACTAATGCAACTGGAATTCCAACAACAAACTGAGACAAAAACATTTTACTGCTGTCTAAGTGAATCTCCTTTCCATTTTTAGAATGTGGTTTTTTTAAAAACGCTGTATCCCGTCCCTGCTGTCTCTTGGTGTAGATCCATGAATCTAAATTACTATTTAACTTTTATGACGCCTGGTGTGGCATTAAACGGCTGATCCATTTTTATTCCCTTCTCTGCACTGATCGGTGCAGCTTTGTGGGAGGAGAACAGACCCACAATGTTTTGTGTGTGGGGGAGGGGGGTAACAAAAAAAAAGACTTCTTATGCAATTTATTCAACCCTTCAAATATTGCAGGCCACAAATTTCACTGGGGGAGGGGGGAGTTATTCCTTACTTCCAAAGTGGAGGACGGTGACCCCGAGGGACATGACCCAGGAGACAGCGCTGGAAGGTTCCTGGAAATAATCCACAAACTCCACAAAGAAGACTCCGGAAGAGCGGATCACTCCAAAGACCAAAGCCGTCTGGATGAAGGCAGCCAGGACCACCATCCAGCCCCATCCACCATCGGGGGCTGCCTGGGATGGGTGTGGAGCCATTCGCTGGGTCCCTTTTGGCAGGGCGGAAAAGTATTTTAGCAGCAGAAAGAGACAAGCCACCACAGAGAATCAAAGAACAGCCAACCTGGAAGGGTTTCTCAGCATCATCTCTTCCATGCAATCCCGCCAAACTAGGAAATCTACAACTAAATCATCTCTGTCAGGTAGGCACCTGATTTCTGTCTGAAACACCTGGAGGAAAGGCGAGTCTACCACACTCTGAGGCAGACCACTGCACTGCTGAACAGCGACTCCTGTCTGGGGTTTTTCTGTGATAAGGTGCTAATTAAGGCCAATTAACTGAGCAACTATGGGCCATGGTGGCTCAGCGGATGAAGGCTCCGAAAACTGTCGGCTGCAAAGTCGGCAGCTCGGCGGTTCGAATCCCAGGTGCCACACAGCGGAGCGAGCTCCCGCTTATAACCCCAGCTGCTGCCAACCGAGCAGTTCGAAACCATGTAAATGCAAGTAGATAAGCAGGTACCAGCGTAAAAAAGCCGGAAGGTAAAACAGTGTTTCCTTGCAGCCATGCCGGCCACGTGGCCACGGACTTGCGCAACACTGGCTCTTCGGCTTGAATACGCAAATGAGCACCGCCCTTAGAGTCGAACATGACTAGCATACATGTGCGGGGGAAACCTTTAACTTTTTAACCTTTAACCGAGCAACTAGGCTTACTTAGCAGCAGCAGTAGCAACAACAACAACAAAACTGCAGAGCTACGTAGCCCAGTGCCTACCAGGGATGCACACTGGGCAATTTATCTCCCAAAAAAGCCACTGTGTTATCCAGATGATAATGCCGCCGTTTGACCAGGTGAGATGCCCAATACACTTGCCAGTGAAGGAATTATGGGAATTGTAGTCCTCTCCCCTAAAAAGTGGCTTTTCTGTTTTCTGGTTGTGGCTGATTCAGTTTCAACATTGTGTGTGTGTGGGGGACACCCCCCATATCATCTGCTCAGCAACCTGAACTCTTTTGCCCTCTTTTTTAGAATTAAAAAAAAAACTACACTGAGAAACCATTTTTATTTTCCATGGGCTTTTTGCCAGCTTGCCCAGGAAATGGGAACTCTGCTTCTTATGAAGCCAGTCTTGCTGGCTGGCTGGGGATTATTATGGGACTTGTCGTTCAAAAGCAGAACTTCACATCAGCCTCTGGAATTTAGGTTTCCTGCTTTGACTTGACCCCACTTTAAAAATATATATAATCAAGTCAGAGAACAAAGAATCCCACGCCACCTGAAAGCCCATCCCAATTATGTTTGTTAGCCTTTTGGATACTATGTATTTATTTGTTTTGCTATTGCAAAGTAATAAAACAAAACAAAACCCGAACACACAACAATGTTACATCTAGTTCTGGTCCCTGTTATTGCTGTACAACAAGGACTCTGGCTTCTCTTTTAAAAAAACACTCATGTAAAAAGTAACATTTCCCAAACAAACTAAGAGCAGGAAAAAAATAAGAATGATTACATAATTACCCACTTGGGAGTGGGGCAAGATCTCTTCAAGATCCCCAGAATCTGGGACCTCTCTTGCTTGATGAGGGAGCTCTGTGAGCAGCAGCCCCCCCCCAAAAAATATAACTTTTAAAAGCTCTTTTGATGCATAAATAAGACCATCACCTCACCATGCAAAGCCGAGAGGGCTGGCTGTACTGAAATGGTTCTCAGTGGCTTGAATATTGCAGGATGTCCTGACCTGCAATGCCTCTTCTATTGGCGCTAAGACAAAAACCAGACTTGGGATGACAGAATAGGTGCCTGCAGGGAAGGCGGGTGAGGGACTAGAACAGTGATGGCGAACCTTTTAGAGACCGAGTGCCCAAACTGTGATTCAAACCCACTAATTTTTCACAAAGTGCCAACACAGCTATTTAGCCTGAATCCAGGTGGCTGTGAAGGGGCAATGTCGGGTGCCCACAGAAAGGGCTCTGAGTGTCACCTTTGGCACCCGTGCCATAGGTTCGCCAACACTGGACTAGGCAGGCCTATTCAGGTCCTACCTGCTTTCTGGATCAGCTGAGACTCACCTCTGTCACCAGGGGGCGCTGCTGGTCACCCACTCCTTAACTGGGCAGGTAGGCACTGGAAGCCCGGTCTTCCCAGTTCTAGAGGTTTATCCAGGAGAAAATCCAGCTGCATCCCACACACATGGGCCAACCTACCTCCAGCCGGGCAAAGTCTCCGTCGGTGTCCTTAAATCTTCTGGACTTCTCGCCCAATTGACCTTTGCAGCTGCCAAGTTTTATTCCCTTCCACGCTACCATGGTTTTCCTTGATAGTCACTAGGTATGTATACTGGGGTGAAGGTTTCGGGGGAAGCAACGGGATGGCATTCTGCACGATACCAGAGGCACTCTTGCGATTTCAGTCCATGGCTCTCCTACAGTGTTGGTTGGAGAACCAGATCAGAGGAGAGTGGGGGAATAGGTGAAATGACCACCACTTTGACAAGTTATTTGCACGATTACCAAATTCAAACACCGGGCAGCCAGAATTCAAGAAACTGCGGTTGATTGAAAACAACTTGTTTAAACTTTGGAAATTAAAGACGGTTAATTTACAAATGAGGGAAATTATTATCTGTCTTTAATGCTACCCGTATTCAGTTTTCAAAATTCCTAAATCTAAACCTTTTCGCTTCTCACATTAAATCTAAATTGATGCACTGAACTTGATAAATTAGGAATTTTTATTTTCTTTTGCCAGCTAAGCGGCTATAAGAGGATGAGTATGACATATATTAAGGCCGTTAATTGGATAGTATATTGATGCAGTGTGACAATTTCATGAGCTTTTTATGACTATTTTCTAAAACTGTAAATCTTCAGGCAGGACACTTTTTTTGTTTTCTCTGATCTTAAGTAAGCCATTTTCACACATGTTTAAAGCAACGTTCTGCTGTTTAGGGAGAAAAAAAATAGGATTCTTTAGGGAGAAAACAAATAGGATTTATTTATTTTTTTGTTAAAAAACAAAAGAAACAAACAATATATGGTGAGGCATGCCTTGTTCTCAGAGGTTTTGACAGAGCCATCTTAATTTAGATATAATTTAGTTAATTGAATTGATTTGCTAAGCCTGCAAAGGAGGCCAAGAGCTACCAAAGCCGCCCCCCCCCAAAAAAAAAACAGCTTCCACCTGCAAACCCCCTCCTTATTTCCCTGTAGTGGCTTGACAGATGGGCCAACACCTAGACGGAAAAGCACCTGTTCTGAATTCAAAAGCTGCCAACTTTGATCTATGGCTATGCCATTGCTACAGCAGGGCTTAACAGTTCTTAAAAACTCCCCGTGATTTATTCCCTCTTTCTGAAAAAGAACTGAGGGGTGGAGCCTGATCTTTGCAAGCAGAGTTTGCAAAGTTGCTTTATTTATTATTATTATTATTATTATTATTATTATTATTATTATTATTATT
>JAHTLZ010000224.1:1187333-1212736 GCA_023846285.1 Phrynocephalus versicolor | reverse complement strand
TATTATTATTATTATTATTATTATTATTATTATTATTATTATTATTACTACTACTACTACTACTACTACTACTACTACTACCCCCAGAATCCAATGGCTAGCAGCTAGGGAACTCTGAAAGTTGTCGTCCGAAAAAGTCATGTTTAAAATGAAAAGGCGAGGAAGTAACCCTTGTTTTCCACTTAAAACCTCCCCGTGAAACAGCTGCTTACTATTAGGCTGAAATCAAATATTTCATAGCTATATTGCACTTCTCTTTGGAGATGTTTGCAGATACCCTGGTCTGGCAGAAAGGCAAACAAATGGGCCCTTGATCAAATCAAACCTGAATTCTCTCTGGCGGCCCCAAACCATCCCGAGGACTTCAATGTGAAGTGGGGATGGACTGACTGTCTGAAATAGTTTCCTGTCACCTAAGAATCTCAAGTTGGGGGCATAAGGTCCTCTACCTCCCAGTCTTGTCTTCACACCAACCCTACGAGGTAGATCAGGCAGAACAAGAGAGGGCGTGATGGCTTCAAGGCCAACCCGAGAGCTCTCCCCCCGCATGACCCCATCTGGGCCCTCCTTATTTATTTATTTATTTATTTATTTATTTATTTATTTATTTATTTATTGAATTTTTACCCCGCCCATCTTCCGAGACGGAACTCTGGGCGGCTTCCAAATAGCTGAGCGAGTCAGAGGAAACTTAATAGGGGAGAGGTAAGCATAGAGGAGGTACAGATGTCAGAGGAGGGGTCATCTGCACACACACACACCCAGGACACCCATGAAGCCCTCTTTCTTTCCTTGGGAGCAGGTCATCTGAGGACATGATCCATGTACCTAGGGAGTGCCAAGTCTTAAGACAGCTGTCTTCCCTTCTCCAGTCAGTGATGGTGTTGGGATAGGACCCATTGGAATGGGGGCCTTCTGGCTTGACATGATCAGAGCCATGTTTGATTCTGGCTTCCCCAAGAGGCAACAGCATCTGGAAATAAAAAACTGCAACAGCAGAAATGCCAGCCCATAGCCCCCACCTTTTCTCTCTTGTCTCATTGTCTCATGATTCTTAACCGTATTTAGTTAATTTCTCACTGCGCAACAAAGTGATGTAATGATCTATGCTAATTAGTTATGTTAGAGCAATTAATAAAACAGAGCCTCTTCGGAAGAATTCAGGCTCGGCTGGACCAAAGATTTGTTTTCTGTCAGCGTGTGTGAGTGTGTGAGATCAAAGCGGATTTCCAACACTTCAGCATCAGAGCTGTTCAAATCTCCTGAAGCTCTGATCCCATTACTCCAGTACCTAGCTGCCACTAGCTGTCAAATATTATTGCCACGTGATGGAAGATTTTTGTGTGTGTGCAAAGTATGCCCTTGGCGTGAGGTGTGAAAAACCTCTTCAGAGGCACCAGCGTCGAGCAGCAAGGGCTTAGCATCCGCCGCCCACCCGCCGATGCCTATGTTCTTCACCAAACCACCCCCCGCCGTGAGCATGTTCAAACTGGAGAACAGGGCAGCGTACCTGCCCAAACGCATGCCCCCAGACTCCTTCCTAAAATGGGACTGGGCTAGCCCCGCTCTCCACGCCATGCCCCCCCGTGGACTACAAAACCCATCACCCCACGGCCAAAGGGGACAGTTGGATCTGTAGTCGCCCTACGTCTGGACAGCATCCGCTACTGTTCAAGGCCGTTCCCTTTATGAATGGGATCCTTACCTTTCCAGCTAAAACGAGGAACTTGGCTAGTGAACTGAGGCCCCGGTCTCGCTACCGTTATCTGCGCATCTTAATTTGATGCATGCTATTTTTTTGGGTGGTCACATGAAGTTTGATGCGCAGTTAGCACCCCGATGATAGGGGAGTATTTTACTTCTTTGCCTCAGTCCCGACTTGCTTACTGAGCATCTTTTCCCCTTGTGGCAAATACCTGTGTTGCAACCAGGTAGCAGTTTTTCTTCTTAAAATCAATTGTAATTGACAGTGGACAGCCAGTAAAAATTGTGCCGGCATGCCGGTATGCCACCAGTTCAGTAGCATAAGCGATTACCAAGGCAGAACTACAGGAAGCGGCAGAAAAAAGGGTATTAATCTAATTTGTCTGAATGTTCTGGGGTCGCACCTCGTTTGATGCATTAAGAACGGCGCATCAACAGAAGTATTTTAACACAACCCCTAGGGGTGGTACAAAATGCTGAGGTTAAAGTGCGCTTCCGGGGGTGTGGTCGGCCGGGGTACCAAAATACTGCTCTTCGGAGTGACGGCACGATCTTTGGCCGTGCAGTCTTTCGCAGCAAAAAGAGCAGCAAAATCATCGTGAGACCGGGGCCAATTTGTCTATGACCAAATTCTTTTTCGCTCAAAACATTCGGAAGGATTGGGGCTCTCCCCACCCCTTTTTTTTTTTGCTGTTTTTTTAAACTTGCCCAAGGGGGTGGGGGAAGAGAGAGAGAGACTGAGAACTAGTTCCAAAGGGCAGGGACTGCATTCTGAGCAGGATGGCAGCGAGCCAAAGGGAGCCACTCTTGACGTGTTCCAGCCAAAGTCCACCCTGGGGCCACGAGGACTTGCTGAATTGCAAAGCCATCGGGGTGTCTCCTTTTGCTCCTGTCCTGAGAACTGAAGGCCCTTCCAAAACCGCTGAGCCGGACACGAGAATAATCTAGCCTGTTCTCTTTATTATTATTTATTTATTATTCACACCTGTCTACCGCCCTATTCCCACAAAGGGGACTCAGGGCGGTTCACAACATTAAAATGAGAACAAATAGAACAACAAATAGTTTCTCTGCCACAAAACACACCTAAACCTGCTACCTCGTGGCACAGTGGTTAAATGCCTCATGGCACAGTGGTTAAAGGCCTGTCCTGCAGGTAAAACTGTGCTCACGACCTGGGGTTCAATCCCAGGTATCAGGCTCAAGGTTGACTCAGCCTTCCATCCTTCCAAGGTGGGTAAAATGAGTACCCAGCTTGCTGGGGGGGGAGGGGGGCAATGTGTAGCCTGCACATTGTAATTAAAATTGTAAACTGCCCAGAGACTACTTGTAGTGGTATGGGGCGGTATATAAGCAGAACAGTTTGCTTTGCTTTTATCTGCCTCCCCCCCCCCCAAAAAAACTGGCAAGAATCCAGTCGCTCCCAGAATAACCAGCCAGTGCCCAAGCTGTCCTATGATACTGCGCTACCTCCCGACACACAAACACACAACCCTAATCAATTGGGCTCAAATTTTGTTTGGGAAGAAGAGATCTCCTGCCTTGAGAAGACACCCTGTGAAATTCCTGATCCAGACTCGGGCATTAAATGAAATTGTATGCTGTTTGTGATTTTTTTAACTCTTGGTTCTATGACATATTTTGTTGTTGTTGTTCTGAATGTTTTTCAAAAACCAAGCACCACTTTTAAAAAAAATGTTCCAAGGGCCCACATCTTATTGCTGGCTCCGAATAGAGCAGGTCTACGGGTTTATAGAATCATAGAGTTGGAAGAGATCTCAAGGGCCATCCAGTCCAACCCCATGCCATGGAGGAACCCCCATCACAGTCTTTCCGACAGATGGCCATCCAGCCTCTGCTTAAAAACCTCCAAAGAAGGAGACTCAACCACCCTCCGCGGTAGCATCTTCCACTGTCGAATAGCTCTAACTGTCATGAAGTTCTTCCTAATGTTCAAATGGAATCTCTTTTCCTGTAGTTTGAGACCATCGCCCCGAGTCCTAGTCTCTGAAGCCATGGAAAACCTGTTCCCCTCTTCAATGTGACATCCTTTCAAATATTTAAACATAGCTATCATATCTCCTCTCAGTCTTCTTTTTGAAAGGCTAAACATTCCCAGTTCCCTAAGCTGTCCCTCATAAGACATTTCTTCCAGGCCTTTAACTATCCTGGTCGTCCTCCTCTGGACCCACTCGAGGTTGTCAACATCCTTTTTTAAATCGAGGTGCACAGAACTGGACACAGGACTCCAGGTGGGGTCTGACCAGAGCAGAAGAGAGTGGTTTAATTGCTGAACAGTACCTCAAGCCTTATGCAAGTCCTCTTGAGTCAGTGGGTCTAACGCTAATAAGGACAAGCAACAGGAGACAGGTTAAAAAAAGAAAATATACAAGACTAGAACAATATAAACTGTGCTATTTGTACCAAGGGGAGTGCAAGGTATTGAGACTTAGTGCCATCCATTTCCCATGGTGGTGGCAAAAGCAGCTTTAGCAGGACAGAAGCCTCAGGGGTGTCCGAAATGAAGCCGCTGAAAACCAAAAACACACTTTTGTTAGCTCTGGGTTTTAAGTGCCCAGAATAACTTCAGCAGCAGCAGGACTCCCTACCACAAGACCCCCCCCCTCCTTGCACATCCAGGAAATCAAGCAACAGATCTCACCCGTTTCCTTGTTGATCAATTGCAGATTTTATTTCAGAAACTGTCAAAATTACTAAATTAATAAATTAAAAACAAAACAACCAAGAGATGCGGTAACAGACATCTTCAAAAGACACCGGAGCCTTCAAAAATCACTGTCTTGAAAGATTTCTTTCTGAATTCTAAAACAGGCACACACACACACACACACACACACACACACACACAAACGATTGGATTGAAAAACTGACACCAATGCACGGCTCAAGACTCCTTCAGCTCAGCCCCGTTCAGCTGAGACAACTACAAAACCCATCATCCCCAGCCACCCAGGGAGCTGTAGTCCCAGACACCTGGAGTACACCGGGCTAAGGAAGTCTTCCCCTACTCTTCCAGATAATTCCAGAGGGTTTGGGGTTGGGGTGGGGAGAAGGGGGGACAGAATCAAAGGCCTTGGAGTAGAACACAAATACTAGGTCTTCACCCCAAGAAATAATTAAAACTGAGAACAAAACTCTGGAAAAGCTGCTTCGTTACGGCTAAAAGATTCTGGCCACGTTTCCGTCTCCCCAAAAGGAGCTCCTCCCAGGTGTTGGGGAAGGATGAAGAGAAAGCGTCACTCTCCAGACATTCACATCCTGTACTACAACACCCATCAGCCCTAGCCAATGACAAGGAATGCTGGGCCTTGCAGTCCAGCACCCTCTGTGGGGCTCTCTTTTGCCCGGCAGCCCCACACTAGAAGAATCACCCTACGAAAGCAAATACATATCATGGATTGCACGTCAGAGATAGTACTTTCCCTGAACAGAGCAGTCCAAGCCGTTCAACGTCCAGATTGCTGCCTATTGGTCTGTACTTATATATGGTCTTTCTGGATGCTTCGCACCACAAAACCCCCACCCCCACCCCGAATCTCTGACCCGTGGCCACGCTGGCTGGCCCTTCTGGCAGAAAAGGGCCTGAAGCCCCCAGCAGGTAAACCGTTCAGTGAGACCACTTGTAAAGTATCCTGGACTTTTAAAAACCAGGGCTCCGAAAGGGGGTCCTTTTTCGTGTGGCCGCTTCCTGTTTCTTGACAGCCTTGCCCATGCCGGATGGGTGGGGATTAAGGGACTTGTAGTCTTGAGCATCGCTTCCTGCAACCCCGCAACAGCCGCGCACGCACACAGGAAGGGGCTAGCAGGGGTCAGGCCAGGGCTGCTTGGGACCGGCTTATACCTCCCAGCAGCTCGTAAGCCACGGCTGCCTTCTTATGAGTTTAGCCCTTGGCTGCCCAAGGCAGAGCGGTCCTCTTCCCTCCCTCGTCGGAAAACGGGCAATCCTGACTGCCTTTCCTGCGGGATATGGGAGGTGCTGGTTTGTGGGAGAAATTGGGACTCAAATTCTTTCACGCAACTTATTGCCAAGGGGGGGGTACATGGACCAAGGGACCTGATGGAGCAGCAGCTGACCTGGACACTCTGGAAGATGTCAGGGTGGGGGATTTTGTAATGCCTCCCTTGCCGCCATGTAGAATCTATTGCTTACCCAAAGAGAACCAATACTTGTCCAAGTGTTTTTGCAAGGGATTCACAGGAAGGGAAGAAAGCCCCAGAAAGCATGGGGCAAGGGGGCTGACCAATTGCAACCCTCAAAGCTTAATTACCATCCTCCCCTGTCCATCCAGCTTACAGTGAGGAACTCGGAGTAAAGTCCAAACGGCACCTGATCAGCTGCACTTTCACCACCCCGGCTTCAAACAGAAGCGAGGCATACCGATTCGAAAGCGCAGAGGAAAGAATTAGCTGGCAGAGAGGTTGGCAGGAACCAGAGGGCTTTAACCAGGCTGGGGGGGAAAATAGGTTGAGAAATATGTGGCCTTCTGGATATTCTTTCCACTACACCTTCCATCACTCCCCATCAGTGCTGGCGAAAACTGAAGGGAGCTGACGCCTAACACATCGCCATGGGTTCCCACCTGTGCAGTAGACATTTCCGGTCCTGTTTTTCCTTTCAAAAATTAATTCCACCTTCCCACTACAATCATAACAGGCGTCTTGGGATGATGGCTCAGAGAATAACCGGAATATTGATTTAAGGCACAGTGATGTCAATACATGAATCCACGCCTCCTTAACTTTGCTTGGCAGAGAAAGTGTTTTTTGTATACATACACACAAACACACATGGGGGAGGGAGGGAGAGAGAGAAAGAGAGAGAGAGAGAGAGAGAGAGAGATTGGCCAGTCGGTCAATTGGTCGGTTGGTCCCATAAGATTTTCAGGGCGTTTTGCTGTCCAGTTTGGTCTTGGCCGCCATCTTGGTTTCCCCTCGAGATTCTGCTGGGGAAGCAACCTTGTCCATCAGGACACCAGCCCTGCCTCGGAAATGACCTTATAGGGATGACAGTTTTCAGAACCGATGACCCCCACGGAAAGGGGCGCCTCGGCCGCCAACGGGGTGCCTTCGCCGGCCTCAGCTTTGGTGCCCGGCTCTTGCAAAGCCACGGAGGGCAGGAGGCACCGGGAAAAGTTGGGCATGGTGAGGAGGAAGAAGCCGCCGGCCACAATGAAGGAGCCCGCGGCTAAGAAGGAGGCCACATAGTCACCTGTCACATCCCGCAGGAACCCTGGGAAGGAGGAAAGGAAACCTAGAATCATGGAGTTGGAAAAACCACCTCGATCAAAGCAGACAGGACAGAGGGCAATCCAACTTCCCCTTGAATGCCTCCAGTGTTGGTTGCTGGTTCCATTGTTGTACTGCTCTAACAGTTAAGACCTTTTTCCTGTTATGCAACTTAATTCTGGCGTCCTGTAGCCGGAGCCCATTTTCACATGTTTTGTAATCTGAGTTGACCGAGAAGACATCCTACCCCCTCCTCTGTAGGGCTATCTTTCAAATACAGCGGTACCTCGGATAACAAATTTAATTCATTCTCCGAGGCAATTCATTATCCGAAGAAATTCGTTATCCAAAACATGGTTTTCCATAGGAATGAATGGGAAACCAATTAATTTGTTACGGAGCCTAGGAAAATGACACAGACACCTAGTTTTTTGCTAAAAACTCTTTGCTCAAACTCTTTATAAAGGGCACTTTAAAGGTACAGATGCAATGCAAGCCAGATAACTCTTTGCATCCTGGAAATTCATTATTCGAGGGAGCCCATAGGAAAACTCGTTATCCGAGGCAGACCTATACCTGGAAATTGTGATTCGTTATCCGGGCAATCGTTATCCAAGGTATTACTGTATTTGAATAGTATTCTGCCATCATGGCGCAGTGGTTAAATGCCTGTCCTGCAGCTAAAACTGTGCTCACAACCTGGGGTTCAATCCTAGGTAGCAGCCTCATGGTTGACTCAGCCTTCCATCCTTCCCAGATCGGTAAAATGAGTGCCCAGCTTGCTGGGGGCGGGGGGGGGCAACGTGTAGCCTGCATTATTGTAATTTAAAAAACTGTAAACCGCCCAAGGACTACTTGAAGTGGTATGGGGCGGTATATAAGCAGAAGCAGTCTCCTTTTCTCAAGGTTAAACCTGCTCAGTACCTTCAGTCTTTCCTCGTAGGTTGCTGTTGTGAGTTTTTTGGGCTGTCTAGCCGTGTTCTGGAGTACAGAGCACAGAGCACAGCGCGAACTCCTAGTTCCTTGAGAGCTCCTTGCCCTCTGAAGATGGCGGCCACAGAGTCTGGTAAAACGTCAGGAAGAAAAACTTCCAGAACACGGCCAAACAGCCTGAAGAGCTGACAACAGCTATCAGATCCTGGCCTTGGAAGCCTTCGAGAAGACATTTCCTCGTAGGGTTTGGTTTCCGGTCCTCTGACCATCCCGGGTGCCCTCCTCTGAACTTGCAGTAGTTTGCTTGCAACCTTCTTCAAGTTTGGTGTCCAGAACTGGACACAGTACTGCAGAGGAGGCCTAACCCATGTCCTTGCTAGGAAAATCTACTCTCTGGGTAGAAACCCAGATGTTCCATTCAGGACATGTGTGAGGAACACGCCTTGATTCCATGGGACGAAGGAGAGACCCTCAACACATGCTCAGTGGCTCCCTTGAGGAGCACAGCACATGCTCCTGAGGGCGAATATGATTGAGAGGTACAAAATAATGCAGGGCACGAGTCAAGTGGCTAGAGGGATGCTCTTCTCCCTCTCACAAAATCCCGGAACTAGGGGACATCCATTCAAACTGAGGGCTGAGAGAGTGAGAACAGACAAAAGAATGTTTTTTTTAACCCAGCGCGTTGTTAGTCTGTGGAACTCGCTACCACAGGATGTGGTGATGGCATCTGGCCTGGATGCCTTCAAAAGGGGATTGGACAGATTCCTGGAGGAAAAGTCCATCCCAGGTGACAAACCATGAGGGAGATGTGCCAACTCCAGGCTTAAAACCGGGGTACTTCAAGGGCCAGATGCAGGGGAGCAGTATCAGGAGACAGATATCTAGTCTCGTGCACTCCCAGAGGCACTTGGTGGGGCCACTGTGAGATCCAGGAAGCTGGACTAGATGGGCCTTTGGCCTGATCCAGCAGGGCTCTTCTTATGTTCTTATGTTCCTCCAGAACAGACTGGGCCTTCCACCTTGTTCCAAAAAAAGACTCCCTTCCAGGTGGGGGTGGGGTGAAGAGCTGGGCTTACCTGAGAGGGGTGATCCGAGCAGCCCCCCAATGCTCTCTATCATCTGCAGGAGCCCCATGGAGCTGAAAATGTCCGCGATGCCCACGATCTCCGGGATGATGGAGAAGACCACAGGGCTGAGGGCTCCCGAGGAGAAGCCGTAGCCCAGGCTGATGGCCACCAGCAGAGGGTAACTGCGGCCCCAAGGAATCAGCAGCAAAAAGATCCCCGTCAGGAAAGTCCAAGTCACCAAAATATGGATGAGACGGAAAGCTCTGCAGTTCCCCAGCCAGCCAGAGAAGAGGCGGCCACCCAGGTCAGCCACTGCCGCCATGGACATCAGGAAGGCCGCTTGGTACTCGGTGAACCCGAGTTCTCTGGCCCGGGCCACCAAGTGGACGTAGGGGATGAAGTATCCCGTGTTGACGAGGGTGATGGCCAGGACGAAGCACATGAAGGGGTAGTGGGAGAGGAGGTGAAGGCCGAAAAGAGAGGAGAGCTTCCCCCAGCAGGTCTCCCCGGGGTGTGCTTTGGCCGGGCAAGAGAGGTCCTCCTTCAGGGTCAGCGGCTGGATCAGGGCCCCGCAGACCATCAGGTTGAAGGACATGCCGGCCACGATCAGGAGGCCCCCCCGCCAGGCGTAGGTGTCCACCAGGAGTTGGAAGAGAGGGGAGAAGGCAAAGGAAGAGAGGCCCACGCCGGTCAAGGCCAGGCTGGTGGCCAACGTCCGGCGCTTCTTGAAGTAGCGAGCCACAGAAGCCATCGACGGGGTGAAGACCAAGGCCCAGCCGAAACCTGCCAAGAGATAGAAATGTACCAAGCCTCCCATCCCTGTGGTGTTGCCACGGACACGGTTGACCAATGGAGCTGCCACTGAGAAGGCCATCAAGTCCCTCAAAGGAGACTTCTCTCCAACACCTTCTGGCCCCTCTGTCCTATCCTGGCTTGTTACCAGAATAGGACAGAGTTCTTGTTCTTCCTGACAACAGGAACTCTTGTTTTTCCAAGCCTTGGTGCCAAACCGAGTTCACCAATTATAATGCCACTTCTGCCTCCCTTTCATTAGATCTCGAGAGGAAAATTAATCAAGGTACCCTGTGAATATCCAAAGGAGGAAAACCTAACCTTAACTCATATACCAACTCTCCCTCCCACAAAATACCAGAACTAGGGGACATCCATTCAAACTGAGAGTTGGGAGAGGATGAACAGATAAAAGAAAATATTTTTTTACCCAGCATGTTGTGAGTCTGTGGAACTCCCTGCCACAGGAGGTGGTGATGGCATCTGGCCTGGATGCCTTCAAAAGGGGATTGGACAGATTCCTGGAGGAAAAGTCCATCACAGATTACAAACCATGATGGAGATGTATCATCTCCAGGCTTAAAACCGGGGTATTTCAAGGGCCAGATGCAGGGGAGGGGTTTCAGGAGACAGAGATCTAGTCTCGTGCGCTCCCAGAGGCATTTGGTGGGGCCACTGTGAGATACAGGAAGCTGGACTAGATGGGCTGTTGGCCTGATCCAGCATGGCTCTTCTTATGTTCTTATGTTCATACAAAAGGACCCCTTTATCTGCAGGGGATTGGTTCCGGAGCCCCCACAGATACTGAAATTTGTGGATAATAGGGAATGCTAAATATACAGTAAAGAGGAAAGAAACCCCCCAAAAAATTCTAACATGCACTAATAGAACTGGCCTCTAGATAGTACGCTAAGTATATTTTCATTCCGTGGGTAAGTGAAACCGCGGATATAGGGTCATGCTGTATTTTATGCTCAGCTCTGCTTACAGGTGTGTCTTGACACTCTTCGATTCTATGATCAGAGCCAAAAGCGGACGGTTTGGGGGCAAGGCAGTAAGAGCCACCTGTGCATGTCACTGGTGGGCCAGAGGGGAAGGAGAGAGAGCACCCGAGGGGAACATACCTGACAGAAGCCCGATGCAGAGGTAAAGGTGAGCCAGGCAGGTGGCAAAGGAGGCCAAGAGCAGCCCCAGGCCTGAGAAAAACCCACCAGCCATGATGACCGGACGTGCCCCATAGTGACAGCTCAAGGCACTTCCCACCGGACCTGCCAGGAAGAACATGGCGTTATTGGATTTCCCGGGCCTGGAGTTGACTCTCTTACACCAATAACTACATCTCTCTATGCCTCCTTTTTTCTTTTCCTTACGGAGGAAAAACAATTCAGACTTTCACTTCTCCCGGAAAAGTTCTGCTTCTTGAAAAGATTCCATGACCAGCTTCCCTTGCCTCGTATCACAGCCATCAAAACATCTGGACTGCAGCAGCCTATACTCCCCGGGGCTGCCCTGGATAAGTTCTCCAAACTGCTCCCCGGCTATAGAATCCCCTGAATGTGGCAATTGTTTGGCAAGTAAGGATTTTATTTTTTAAATTCAGGGGAGTGGCTTTTCACTGGCATGCTTTTAATTGCTTTTTTAAAAGCACCATGTGGCTATGACTAATACTTATTTTTATTTATTTTTAAAGTATTTTTATTTTTACTTTTGCTTTATTTTATTTCACTCCACCTTTCTCCTTAAAAGGACTCGATATGGTTCTATGACACCACATATCATAGCCAGTGGAGAAGAAGGACACCCACAGACATTTTTTAAACGTCTACACCTCTTGGCTATTTGTTCTAGATGTTTTCCCTTTGCTGCTTGCATTCTGCTGGCCAAGAGATGGGCATAACTCTACTGCTTCCTCCTTGTTCTTGGGAGTGTGTTACTTCTTCAGAGCCATACGGATGCTGCTGAACTCTAACATCTGGATCTCAGTGCTAGATCGCATGTGATTTGGTCCTGAACAATAGACTGTGAAAAGGGTTTACAGATTTATTTATTTATTTATTTATTTATTTATTTATCTTGTATCCCGCCCATCTTCCCAAAGGAAACTCTGGGCGGCTTACAGCAATAAAAACAAGTAATAAAGCAGAAAATAAAAGAAAAAAGAAAGCAAGGCAAGGCATAAGTGAAGCGATGAGGCAAGATGGCGGCAAGGCCCGGGCATCGGGGGGGGGAAAAGCAGACTAACTAAGAAGGTCGGCAAAGGCCTCTCTAAAGAAGTGGGTCTTCAAGGCCTTCTTGGAGGCGGGCAGGGACTCCAACAGGCGCAGCTTACTGGGGAGATGATTCCAGAGCGTGGGGCCCACCACAGAGAAGGCGCAGTCTTGCGTGCGCGTTTTCTGCACCTCTCTGGGTGTGGCCACCCTCAGTGAGCGCGCCTGCACCAGTCTCGTGGGTCTGGCCCCAGTTGTCCTTTGGGAGATACGCTCCGCCAGGTACTCTGGTCCCAAGCCGTGGAGGGCTTTGAAAATCAAAACCAGGACCTTGAACCTGATCCAGAGGACAATGGGGAGCCAATGCAGGTGAGCCAGGACTGGGGTGATGTGCTCGTATCTATTGTATATACATGTATATACATGAAGAATCTAATAAAACTAGTGTAGGGGAGTTGCAGGTGGAAAAGAGTGAGAAAAGACAGGGCAATGAGGTGGTGGGAGGTCGCGAGGAGAGTGAGAAAGGTGCGTGCACGAGGGAAAGAGAGGCTTTATGGGTATCCAAGGATGACAGTTGGAAAGGGGGGATGTACAGCACCAGCTAGGGAATGACAGTTGGGATAAACGGACGAAAGAGAGAGAGAGAGGGAGAGAAGAGATTGAAGGAAGGAGGAGGTTTGAGAGACCAGAGGAATTTCAATGGTCTGTTCACCTTAGACCCCTCCTTTGGCCTGAAACCTCCGAGAGGTTCAGAAGGAAATGGAGGAGCGAGAGATCCCCGAACCCAGTAGCTCAATGGCCATCCTTGTTGCGGGACCCAGTGTATGGGGTCGGGGTATGAACACTCGCCCTTATTTCTAAAGTCTTCCGGTTATGATGTTCCAGTTGTTAATGTTATTTATGAAGAACCTGTAACTCAAGAGTCTGCACTGAAGTCGTGTCCTAGGTGAACGCCGCATTTAATTGAACCCGTTAGTTCAGTTCCTGAATTGGTGTTAAATAAAAATCCTTTTTGGCTTTACTCCACAAGATGTCTCAAAAGTAATTGTTGACTCGGAACCGGGTATGGAAATAAGACGAACCCTCGCATAGGCGACAGGCCATTCTTTGGGGAGGTTGACTGTGTGCCAACAGCCAGGCGATTTCAGCTCCCCAGATTTGATAAGGGTGCATTTTGGATCACGCGATCCAACTTAACAGGCACACATGTGGGCCACCCCAAAGTGGGAACTCCGGACAGAGTTTCACTCTCATATTTATAGACACAGCAAAAACACACTTGTGTACTCCTTATTTACGTAATCCTCCTTATCAACTATTCACAGGTCTTTGCTTTTTCCTACTTGCATATTATGGGCAAAACCAACTTCCTGATTACAGCCGGGGCAAGGGTTGTGTCCCCCCTGGGCAGGGCTGATAAACTTCTCATCCCTCCTCACAACTGGACGATCATCATCCATCACGCTTCTTCTCTTCCCTTAAAAAAAACCCTCCCTCCCCTTCCTCTAAGCGGGCACTTTCTGCTGACTCCACTCACTCACTGGCAAATTGCTGGACGGCGATCCCGATGGAGGTGATCCAGGAGATGCGTCCGGACAGTTCGTCAAAGTGGGTCACAAACTCCACAAAGAAGACGCCGAAGGAGCGGATCACGCCGAAGACTAACGCCGACTGGAGGAAGGCCGCCAGCACGACCATCCACCCCCAGCCTCCGTCGGGGGGCTCGGGGTGGACCACCCCCTGGGCTGGCATGGATCCTGCTGGGAGAGAATGAAGCAAGAGTGATGGCAAAGGCCACACCAGCTGTTTGGCTGGCCGGAACCCAAACCAAT
Source organism: Phrynocephalus versicolor (assembly GCA_023846285.1). Lineage (NCBI taxonomy): Eukaryota > Metazoa > Chordata > Lepidosauria > Squamata > Agamidae > Phrynocephalus > Phrynocephalus versicolor. The sequence continues at coordinate 1,198,951 of JAHTLZ010000224.1, read as the reverse complement.
AAACAAGACAAGATATATACCAATGGGACCTTTTGCTTCCGCGTAGGGCAGGCATGGCCAAACTTTGGCCCTCCTGATGTTTTGGACCACAACTCCCAGAATTCCAAGCCTGTATTGCCAATGACAAAGGAATGTGGGAGTTGTGGTCCAAAAACATCTGGAGGGCCGAAGTTTGGACATGCCTGCCGTAGGGGCAGGGCACATTTGAAAGTGGCGGTGCTTGTCATAACAGCCAGGCCCCTCCCACCCCAGGGAGTCCCAAAAGTTCAGGTTGCGGGATCAGTCAGCATTGCCAACGTTAGAATGGGGCTTTTGCACAGCTAATGGCTCTGGATTGCCCACCCAAGACCAAGCTGTCTTCGGATACTTTGCATTTTGATGGAGGTAGCTTATTAGAAGACCGTGTTCCTGGGAAAACCCATTTCTCTAAAAGCACCTGTGAAAGTTGAAGAGAAACCCAGAAGGAACAAGATACCATAGGTGTGTGGGTGGCGGATGATGTTATACTTTTACTGCTAAAAAAACTCTCGGGCTTTGATTTTGGGAGGCCTGGTGTTGTTACAGCACTACAATACTCCTGAAGATGGAAGTTTGGTTTGCTGTCTCTTCTGCTCCCTTGCTGAAACCTCCCAGCACCTGAGATTTTAAAAACTAATCTTTCAGCCTCATTTGAACTCTTCTCATGGGTGGGCTTCCATGTCTGTCTCTCTCACACGCACGCACACGCACACACACACACACCACAACAACAATCTCACTCAAAATGCATCATCAGGCACTCCAGAATCTGGCAGTCAAAAGCTAGGAGAGGACAGCGATGATGATGATGATGCCTCGTGACCCCAAACCCAGTCACCCTGCAGCCACTGACTCACCCCTTGATCAGCTGCTGCTGCTGCCCCCTTCTGCAAGGCGCTGAGCCATGGAGGGACCCACACCTCACCGGACCAGACAGAGGCAAGAGAGGAAACCCAGGTGTGGGACCAGCCGGCACCGGACTCCTGCGAGCTGGAGGAAGAGAAGAAGGCTTGAATTAACATCTCGTTCACAAATCACCTCTCTTTTTATTTTATTTATTTTATTTTTAAGTGAGGAATAAAGGAGGACTGCTGTAGAAATTTTGGGTTTTTTAGGTGGGAAGGGGAGCAACAGAGAGGGTGCCAGATCAGGGAATAAACCCTATTTGGGGTTCAAAGAGGTGGCCAAGGAAGGCCCCAAGGCAGAAAATGCTGGAAATTGGGGAAGGGAAGAAGGGGGGGAGAAGGGGGGGAGGGGAACTGTGCCCTCCCCATTTCCCCATGTCCTTTCTGGGGGGGGGGAGGAAGAGCCAGAGGCAAGAAGAGCATGCCTTTGCAAGTGAGTCAATAAATAAATAAGCAAATAAATAAATAAATAAATAAATGCATTAATCAATTAAATAAAAAGCCAGCAAAAAAATAAATACAATAATCAATTAAATTAAAAAGCAAGCCAAACTCTACCCGCTTATTCCCCTCCTTTATTAAAGGGGGGGGAGGCTTTAAAAGAAGTTAACCCTTTGCGTGACAAGATTCCCGAACACGCATTTCCCCACCCCCTTAATCTCCAGGCCAATGTGAAATTAAAGGGGGGAGGGACAAGGGAAATTAATGGCTCACTCTCCTTCCCCCCCTCCTCCGGATTCACTAAAAAACCCCGTGGGGGGGAAAAACCCTCACGCACCCCCCAACAGCCCCGTTTTCTGGGGGGGGCAACATACCCCCCGGATCACCACTAGCACCCCCTCCCTCCCTCCCTCCCAACGCGGGTCTCGATCGCACCAACCCAAAAGGCACTTACCGGCGGACGACCGAGCCGCTACAAGGTTGCAGGATTCCAAAGGGGCGGGGCCTGGCGGCCAGAAGCCACGCCCACCCGGCTCTTCCATTGGCCTCAAGCCCCCCCCCCTCGCACCATCCCCAAACCCCTTTTGCGAAAGGAGGCGAACAGGTTGGGTTCGCGCAGCCGCACAAGAGCGGCCGGGGGTTGGGGGGGAGGCAGGGTCTGGACGACCCCCCCCAGCAGGTTGCAACGGGGACCCACAGGCAGAGGGGCGGCGAGGATGGGGGGGGGGGACTTCCGCGAGAGTGGAGATGGGACAATTTCTGGACATTTTTGAAGCCATTGCGGGGGGGGGCGGAAATGGGGTGGTGGTCGTGGGGATAAAAGCAGTTTTCCAAAGTTTCGGGAAATTTTTACGCCTCTACTCGGGAGGCGGCAGCTCTTCGTGCAAACCTCTCTGCCCGGATCAAGCCTGGGGGGGGGGCAAATTATGAATTAAACCATGATCGCTGTGCAAAGCTGGGAGGGACCCCCATCCCTACCCAAGATCACCGCGTCCAGGCTCTGTCGAGGAGGCAGCGTTAAAAAAAGGCTGCTTTCCTCCCGAGGAAGCCTTCCTGGGATCGGGCCCTTCCATGCCGGCCGGCGTGCGCACATTTAAGCCGAAGGAAAGGCGGGATAAAGGAATAAATGCAGTAAAATAAAATAACATGCGCAGGAACGGGTTGATGGCGTCATCTTTTAGATTGATTTGGTTTTATCCCTTAGAGACCTTTTGCTAATTCAGTAACTAGACTAGCTTAGTTATACAGTGGACCCTTGTATAACAAACAGCTTGTATAACATAAAATTTGTACAACATAAAAAATTCCGGAGATAGGGAAAATTTGCTTAACATAATCGCCTATGGGGAAAAATCTGTACAACATAAAATGGGATTACTCCATTTTCAATGCATTCCTATGGGAATTTGTATAAAGGAAAATTTGCTTAACATACGTTCATTTGGAACGAATTAATTCTTTTATGCAAGGTACCACTGTATTCTTTTTTAAGTTCTGAGGGAGTCCCCCGCCCCCCAATTTGCCCTCGCTAGTCTGCTCTTTCACTTGGCTGGTTTAAAAGCCTGCCCCCACCTGCTGTCTTCCAGAGGTGGTCTCCACATCTCCTAGCATAAGAACATAAGAAGAGCCATGCTGGATCAGGCCAACAGCCCATCTAGTCCAGCTTCCTGTATCTCACAGCGGCCCCACCAGATGCGTCTGGGAGCTCAGGAGACTAGATATCTGTTTCATGATACCACTCTCCTGCATCTGGCCCTTGAAGTACCCTGGTTTAAAGCCTGGAGAGTACACATCTCCATCATGGTTTGTCACCTGGGATGGACTTCTCCTCCAGGAATCGGTCCAATCCCCTTTTGAAGGCATCCAGGTCAGATGCCATCACCACATTGTGTGGCAGGGAATTCCATAGACCAACAATGCGCTGGGTGAAAAAATATTTTCTTTTGCCAGTTTTTACTCTCCCAGCCCTCAATTTGAGTGTATGTCCCCTAGTTCTGGTATTTTTGGAGAGGGAGAAGAGCTTCCCTCTATCCACTTTACGCATACCCTGCATTATTTTGTATGTCTCAATCATACAAGACAGAAAAACTGGACTTCAACTCCCAGAAGGGGAGGGGGGGAAAACAAGTTTTAAGGCTTTGCAGGTTCTTCTGTTCTCTTACTGCTTGCTATTGCCCCCTGCAAGGGTGGCTGGCAAGGCTTTTAAATTTCATATTTTCCTATGGCACCGTTCTCTCTCTGTGTGTATTTTTGTTTAGGCTCTTAGGGAATAATCAACATTATTGCTGGCTCATCCCTGGGGTTTGCCTCGCTTGTGATTTGCCGTTGCTTTTCTCTGGAACCCCTGGGTCCCCCTACCTCTGATATTTACACAGGAGAGGGAGACTCATAACCCTCCCAGTGTTTCACTCAGTCTTGCCGCCACCAAAGCATGTTTTCAGAGACTAGGACTCGGGGCAGTGGTTTCAAACTACAGGAAAAGAGATTCCAATTGAACATTAGGAAGATTGGTAGTGGAAGATGCTACTTCAAAGGAGGGTGGTGGAGTCTCCTCCTTTGGAGGTTTTTAAGCAGAGGCTGGATGGCCATCTGTCGGAAATACTGTGATGGGGGTCGCTGCATGGCAGGGGGTTGGACTGGATGGCCCTTGAGGTCTCTTCCAACTCTAGGATTCTATGAAAGCAACTGTCCTTTCAGATCCAAGCAGCTGAAAATATGCAGAATACAAGTTGTCCATTGGGTAGGCGGGTTTGTGTGTAGGAAATAGGATGTATCCAAAGAGCTAGCTGGCTCATTTCTCTGTTGCAGTAAAAACCATAAAGCAGCTTGCAGGGAAGTAAAATCATAATGATAAAAAATCATCCATGGTGTCACACATTTCTGTGTTCTGCACAATCTGCCATGCATCTGCCCACAAAATTCTATGGCATCATCTTTAAGGTGTTCTGTGACTGTTTGTGCCTTTCTGTAACATTTTCTAGAATTTCAGGTATACTGTATCTGCAAAGCATGGTTGCAACTGGGACTGGCAATACAGAAGACAGAGAGAAATTAAATTGCAACATGTTATTTTTATTTATTTATTTATTGGATTTATATACGGCCCATCTGGCACAGAGGCCACTCTGGATGGTTCACAACAGTGCCAAAACAGTGGGACCAAATCAAGACCGAACACAACAGTACTTAAGTAAATGTTACTGTTACCTTAATAAGTTACTTAATAAGGCAACAGTTACATTATGAGCGCTTCTGCTAACAAAACTGAAAGTATCCCAGCACAAGGAGAGACCAAAGACAAATACAAAGAAAGAAAGATTTTAAAACGAGGAAGAACCCAGCTCAGTGCAAGGAATCCAAATCAAAGCAGATTGGACAGAGGGTTTTCCGGTTTTCTCTCAAATGCGCCCAGGTCTTCCTTTTAACCTGTTTTAGTACTGTATTTTTCCATGTATAAGACTTATAATTTTTTTACTAGAATTGTTAGACTAAAAAATTAGGGTCGTCTTATACAAGGAATTAAGCCAATGAAACACACAGTTCAGAAACTGTTATTTCGGGCTGGAAAATTGGGGGTCTTATACATGGGGGCGTCTTATAGATGGAAAAATACAGTAGATGGCTATTTTATTTCAGTCTGCCTCTGTCCCAATATTCAAGGTTGAACGCAAGTCTGAACTTGTTGGGATAGAATCATAGAATCATAGAATCACAGAGTTGGAAGAGACCTCGAGGGCCATCTACTCCAACCCCCTGCCATGCAGGAACCCCCATCACAGTATTTCGGACAGATGGCCATCCAGCCTCTGCTTAAAAGCCTCCAAAGAAGAAGACTCAACCACCCTCCTTCGGGGCAGCATCTTCCACCAGCGCGTGGAAACCTGGAAAAATCCTACCCTGCCTCCTTCCAAAAGATGACTCTGTTTCCTGTTTAAAAAATGCAGTCCGGTTCATTTGTAATTCCTTATATGGAGCAGGTGAGGTTGGCGGAAGGAGAAGCCCAATTCACAGACGTGTTTGCCCAGGTTGTCCTAGGGCATTTCGCCATGGCATGACTCACGCTGGCGGAGTGGATCCTTGTGGCCTTCGGCACCTGTTTCCTGCCACTCCTGGCCCCCGAGGAAAGGAGCTGGAAGTGTTCTGTGTGAGTTTGGATCTGGGCCCGTTTCCCCTGATTTGACACCACCAACTACCTCCTGCTCGGAGGCAGGATGTCCAGGGGCGCTGGGTGTTTGCCAGATGTGATGAGGAAGGAGGCCGGCTAGACCTTGGTTGCAACATCAGCTAAAAATATGAAAAGTACCGCTGTGCCAGCCGTGTTACAAACAGGAATTGGGAGGTCAAGCAAACGTACCAATGGCTGATGGTAATCTTTTCAAGCCGGTACAAGCTCCAGCCTCCTCTCGTATAAAGTGTGAAGAGCCTTCGCATCCCCCTGTGGGTTGGGTCTCCCGTGGTGGTACCCCCATCTGCCCAGACAGTCGTGCAATTCTCCATTGATCCAACAGGCTTACTCTAGTGCAATTTACTGTGCTGAGCAACAGGATTCAGGCCGTTGCCTGGGGCCTCGAGTCAACAGAATCCTCCCAGGGTTGGCGGGACATTTTTTTTTTTTTTGGATGAGAGGAACTCACATTACCTGAAGTACAGTAGCACATCTACCTTAGAAAATGTTTAAAGTGATATTAGGACCGTGGAACCTCTCTCAGCTTTTAGGAAGCAATTAAAAACTTGGCTATTCCAGGCTGCTTTTGGTGACTAATGGTGGCTTATCCTTTTTTGGCCCTTCGTTTTTTGCCGCCATTGTATATCCCATTTTTTAAATTGATTTTAATGTTCTGATCGATTGGGTTTGCTTTACATTAGTTTGTGTAGCTGAACTGTATGGATTCCCTTGTTGTGAACTGCCCAGAGTTCCTTTGGAAAGTTGGCCTGTAAACCAACCAACCAACCAACCAACCAACCAACCAACCAACCAACCAACCCCAGAAGGTGAAAATAAGCTTTCATTTGCAGTTTAAACTATAGGAATTCTCTCTCCCTTCTGTGAGGCTGAATCTCACAGCGTGCTGGGGAGGGTGTTTTGCCCGTGGCTGAAGGTCAAACTGAATGTACAGTAAGCAGTATGCTTGTGGATGAAGATGACCAGGGCAGTTGGCCATGCTTAGTCAGACTGTGCATGCAATGTTTGCAATGAACAACCTACCTGCATAATTGCAGGATTAGGATAACCGTGGGCCCGCATATGAGCCATTTAGAAGATGCAATAATGTCAAGGTTGCACATGCCGTCCACCAGCAAAACCTCAAGCAAAATTTAAAAAAAATACCCAACAAAATGAAACAAAACAAAAGCCAACAAACCTGTACCACCTTAAAGACTAACTATTATACAGGTAATATTAATATAAGCTTTCATGGATCAGGCCCACTTCTTCGGACATATGGCAACAGAATGTCCGATGAAATATACAATGGGATATAAGTTTCATACCAAATATAAATTGGCTGTCGGGTGTATGGTACATTTACATGCAGTGATTTGGCTTGTGTTGTTTTACGGCTCTGTTGTAAAAATCCCCCAGGAGACGGAAACCAGGCACCACAGCCTCAGTCTTACAGATGCCAGAAATAAGATTTTGCTACGGCCAGTGGTGTCATGGAACCAGCGCCCCCAGAGTTGAAACCCCTGTCCTTTGTGATTGCTGGTATTTCCAGAATTCATGTTCCAACACATCTGGAAGGCAGCAGACTGGGAATGGCTCCTCTGTATTTCAACTTATTTCCTGCTTAATCCTCTGGTGTGATTCTGCATGCCACGTTAAAGAGCTTCGATGCATCCTCACCAACCCCCGTCTTTAACATCTCTAGGCCCATGTACTGCCAGGCCAGGACACTTCTCAAAAACGGAAAATGAATGAGGTTCGTGGCCCAGCTGCCGTCACTGGAAATATGCTGGTGCTGAAATGGGTTTGAGATTTCTTTTCTTTCTGGGAGTCCTGGGCGAAAAGCGTGAAAATAACCAGTTCTCCCTTTGAGCAGTCCATCTAGATCTCCTCCCCGCTTCTTTCTCCTTCATTTCTCCCTGGGAAAACGGTCACTGTGCTTGTGTTAAAAATATCGCTGCAGGAAAAGTGACAGCAAAAGCCCTGGATTGTTCTAAGCACATAGGTCAAAGGCTGTTTCCCTGGCGGGGCTTCCAGCATGGCCCAGATTTTTTTTGGGGGGGGGGGGGGAGTGTGTGTGTGTGAGAGAGAGAGAGAGGGGAGAGAGAGAGAGAGAGAGATGCTTGCAAGGCTGAAATGCCACCCCTTATGGTGAAATCAGTTGAACCACGAGGTGGCACAAGAATTCATGCTATAATTATAAATCTGCAAATCCGTACTGAGGACATGTCTTTATCCAATCAGCCAAAAGGGTGCGAGGCTTATGCAACCTACCCGAAATCCCCTTGCGTAGGATAATGGGGAATACCTTGATCTCGAAACGATGTGTCTTTTGGATTATTTGTTTGTTCGTTTTGCATCTGGTCTTCAGCGTGGAGAAGCATCTCTAGAGAGGTTCAAACAGGGGCTATCAGGTTGTAGGTTTCGCCCTCAACAAGGGCACCACGGGTTTGTTAGGATGTTGGAACAGGCAAGACGATAAGTTATAATAACCGCAAGCTGTCAAGTCAGTTCTGACTGATGGTGACCCTTTTCTGGTGTGCTCCAGGCAGAGGTGCACACAAACATGTTTCCCCCTTTCCTTCCTCTGGGACTTTGCAGCTTGCCCAAGGCCACCCAGGCTGGCTGTTCTCCCAGGAGGCAGTATAAAGAATCGAACTCACAACCCGTGCCTCTCCAGGGAGAGACCTCAACCACCGAGCAAAGCCAGGAATCATGTTTTGGTTTTCCATTTTGAAAACGGTCCTAATAAACAGACTGGTCCCATCTCCCAGTTGTGTTGGACGACAAGTCCCAGTATCTCCAGTTTGCAAAGCCACCCTTTCCCAAAGGTTGCTGTGCGGCAGAGACATAACAGTGGGAGATGTAAACCAGACATACCTGGGGGGCAGTAGCCCTGCTTTATATTATACCAGTGGTTCTCAACCTGGGGGTCGGGACCCCTTGGGGGGGGTTCGAACAACCATTTCACAGGGGTTGCCATGAGCCAGTGAAGAGAAAAGCACAAATGGCTTGGGTCTGGATGTGTTGATTGTTCACCATGAATTGCTACCTACCGGCCGAGCGCAGCTGGTGTGTGTTGGGAAAGCGCCACCATTTCCAGGATCAGCTCCAGACGGGTTCACTGCCTGGGATGGAAAAGCCAGATGATATCCCAAAGAACCAATCCAAGCCCGTTTTCTTCCCATTCCGCTGAGGACCATGCGGGGGAAAATTTTTGGTGGATCGGGCCCATTTGCTTCAAACTCTGCTGCTCTTTAACATGGCCCAAATTAACTCCCTGCCAAGACTCCCATCTCGGCAAGGGAAAAAGCCATGGTCTCTCTGCACCCAGATTCTGAAAGGACAGAACTGCAGCAATTATAATGGAATCGGACTATGGAATCCAGAGGCACCTTTGGATTAAAATAACAACACATTAAAATAACAAACCAGGCAATGATTTGATGGACAAAAGCAGATCTTTGGTCTTCTCTCTGGAAAAGAGAACTTTGTTCAGATCTTGGGAAAATCAACATTTTGGACTCTCTCTCTCTCTCTCTCTCTCTCTCTCTCTCTGTGTGTGTGTGTGTGTGTGTGTGTGTGTGTGTGTCTTTTTGTGTCTTTCCCAGAATCCCCCAGCCAGCTCTGAATTACAGCTGGGAGTTCTGCATTTGAGACTGATGAGGCCCTGCAAGGTTCTTCTATACCTTCCCTACAAACATCATCCCAGACATCTGGAACCTATGCAAGGACGGGAAAATCTGAGTCCAGGCACTGAGTCGGGGAACAGGGTAAGTAAAGCCGGATGCACCTGCTTCCGGGTGCTTTGTTTAAGCCAGGAAACCCCAACCAGGGTGTGTGTCCAAACAACCTTTCTTTTTTTGGGAGAAAGTATAATCCTCGGGAAGTCTCTTCACTGGGCAGAAAAGCTGGGTTGCAGCTGTGCGGGCGTGTTTGATTTGAAACCCAATGGGCAGGTTCCTGCCCACGCACTTTAACTTATCGTAAACTTTTCCATCTCTGCCACCCAAATACTGTAAATATAAATTAAAACGATCAGGCCCTTTTGTGCTTCGTAACCGCTGACTGAAGATTTTTCTTGGGGGAGTGTTCCAATGCTGGAACATCTCCAACCATTTCTATTAAAATAATGCAGTAGGACCCCCCCCCGGATCCACTGATGCATTATCCACTGATTCAGTTATCCACGGATGGCAGAGGGGGGGAAAATCAAATAAATAATTCAGCAGCCGCAAAGCAAGCTACTGTTGTAAACAAAGCAAGCTACTGTCACAAACAGCAGCAGTAAAGCAAGGTACTGTTGTCAAACAGCAGCCATAAAGCACACTACTGTCACAAACAGGAGCCGTAAAGCAAACTACTGTCATAAAACAGCAGCTGTAAAGCAAGCTACTGTCACAAACCAGCGGTTTTCATTATCCACGGTTTTCAATATCCACGGGAAGGTCTGGAAGCAATCCTCAGCGGATACCGGAGTCCTACTGTAATTAAAAAAAACATTATTTCTAAAAAAAAAATGCATGCTACCTGGTTGAAATAATAATGAGCCTTCATGCTGCTCTTAGTAAGTGCATGGCATGGCACTTTTAAAATGTAGCTTGTTCTGTGGAAATGAAACTGCTGCTGTTATTATTGTGTCCAAAATTTAAAAAAGGAACAACTTGTATTATTCACTGCATTTCCAGTAAGTTCACAGGATGGAGAAACTTTCGACACCCACTTCTGGAGCAGCCTTGCAGCCTGCCGTAAGCCCCACGGCTACGTTGGGACCCTTCCCACGAGGGTCTCTGCAAATTTGCAGCAGTGTGAGAAGCTGCAGTCGTGCCATGTGGGAAGTGCACAGTCCTCCTTATCACACACGTTCTGACAATGAAGGAACCTGGGGGGGGGGGTTGTTAAACACAAGTCCATGCCAGCCAGTCTAGAAATGCCAAAGATCTTCAAACAACTTTAGCTTTATTGAGAGAGGAGATTAACGTTGGAAACCTTACAAAGACTTGGTAAGTTTTCATTACAGGTGATGGTAAATAAATAAAACCTTAAAAAAAAATCTCCAATGACCCTTCTAGCTCCCGCTCTCCCTTCCAAACGACCCTTGGACCAAAAGGAGTTCTGCCTGTTTGGTTCGCTTCCTGGCACTCAAATTTACCATGTTGCCACAGCCTTGGAAAAGTTCCTTTTGTGTGTGTGTGTGGGGGGGGGGGACAGGGCATACAAGAACCCCCAAGCCAAGGGTGAGCCACTCTTCCTGGCATATCAAAGACGTGGTTAAGAAAATAAGAAGAGCCCTGCTGGATCAGGCCAAAGGCCCATCTAGTCCAGCTTCCTGTATCTCACAGGGGCCCCACCAGATGTGTCTGGGAGCGCATGAGACTAGATCTCTGTCTCCTGATACCCCTCCCCTGCATCTGGCCCTTGAAGTACCCTGGTTTTAAGCCTGGAGATGACACACCTACATCATGGTTTGTAACCTGTGATGGACTTTTCCTCCAGGAATCTGACCAATCCCCTTTTGAAAACATCCAGGCCAGATGCCATCACCACCACCTCCTGTGGCAGGGAGTTCCACAGACTAACAACACGCTGGGTAAAAAAAAATATTCTCATTATCCCCAACCCTCAATTTGAGTGGATGTCCCCTAGTTTCCTGGTTCAACAGAAAAGGGTATTTTTCAAATTCTGCCATTTCATACGAGTCCCAATAAGGATCTCAAAATATAAAACAAAGTAAAAACAAAAGCATCCTGAGATGTACAAGAACTTGCATCTTACATGGCAGGGCTGCTCTCATAACCCACCCGAGATCATTCAGTGGCAGGGCAGTCTTTTCTCTCTGCACAGGGCTTGAGCCCACACATATGGTTCATGGTCCCGAATAAAATTATTTCTTCACTGTGCTGAAGCCTTCATGGATCAGAGGTGCGAAATGAAACAGATGGGCACCTGTGTTGCGTCATTACAGTTGTGACCGACTCTCTGTGACCCATGTCCATGGAGTTTTCTTGGCAGGAATATTGGAGTGGCTTGCCAGTTGCTACTCCAAGCGCCTACAGCACCTGGTATTCCCTGGTGGTCTCCCATCCAAG
>JAHTLZ010000224.1:1161312-1181373 GCA_023846285.1 Phrynocephalus versicolor | reverse complement strand
GTGTGTGTGTGTGTGTGTGTGTGTGTGTGTGTGTGTGTTTTTCTTTCCCAGGGGCAGACATTGAGATCCTAGCAATTGGGCCTCACTGCCTTTCCTCGCACCCCATTTTTTTTTCACTGCCTTTCCTCGCACCCCATTTTTTTTCACTGCCTTTCCTCGCACCCCATTTTTTTTTTACCTGGACAAACCGGGAGCCACACGTCTCGCACTTGTACGGCTTCTCCCCTGAGTGGATGCGCAAGTGAGTCTTGAGGTTGGCCGGCCGGTTGAACTGGGCTCCGCAAATCCCACAGTGATATGGCTTTTCTCCTAGAATGGCAACAGCAGCAATGCGTACAGCAAACTAAAGGAGATGGTAGGAAGGGGTGTCAGCTATATTCCCCCCCCCCCACACACAGCTTGCAGCTAGAGGAGTTATCCCACCCCTTTCATTCATCATTATGATGATTCATCATCATAATCAGCAGCAGCAGCAGAGGCAGCAGCAGCAGCAGCAGCAGCAATAAATAGGGATTTCTGGAATTTTTTAAAATTTAGTATTTTCAGACAGCAAATACCTTAAGTGAATCAGTGAATGCTGGTCCTGCAGATAGGACTGCCCTATCTGTGTGATATTTAAAAATATTTTATATTTTTATAAAAATATAAAAATACCATTTAATAAAACATAAAATAAAAAGCCTAGAAATCCCTATGTATTTGTATGTATTTCCAGGTGTATTTACCAGACCTGGCCACTAGAGGTCGCGAAAGACCACATAATGCATAGTGTTGGCTGTCATTCACATTTTCCAGCATCAACTGGGGAGGAGAGGGGGAGGGGATCCAATCCTCCATGGACACTGTAGTCCTTTTGTACTACTATTAGCATGCCATCTGCATACATTTAAGGAAACATGCAGACTAAATCCAGGATAAAAATATGGCCCATCAAGTGGGACAGTGTACTGTGTTTATTTATTTATTGTTATATTTATATCCTGCTTATCTCCAGACTAGGACTCTTTGTCACTAAAATGAAACGAAACGAACAGAAACACCGGAAATTTTGTGGTGCATTTCGTTTTTGTTACGGCAATACAAGTGATCTGCTTTAAATGCTAAAAAAAATCACAACAAAATTGAAATAAATGGTAACGAAATGGTAACGAAATGAACGAAAACGAAAATGAATTTTTTGCAAAAATTCCCGAAAAATAGAAACGAACCGAAACGGACCCCCTAAATGACAAACGAAACACCATTTTTTTAATTCGTGCCCATCTTTACTCAGCGGGATGGAGAAACAGGCTCACCTGCATGGAGAGGTCTATGGCTGGCCAGGCTCCCCTTGTAGTGGAAGGCCGGGCTGCAGAACTGGCACTGGGAGGGCTTTTCAGAGGATGAACCTGCATCGGCTGTGGACCCATCTCCCCCTCCATCTTCCTGGAGGTATTGTGGGTCACACGTCCTACAGCTGTAGGGCGGACCGCCTGCAGGGGGAAAGACACACACGGGGTTGAGACTTCCTCTTAACATAAGAACATAAGAACATAAGAAGAGCCATGCTGGATCAGGCCAACAGCCCATCTAGTCCAGCTTCCTGAATCTCACAGTGGCCCCGCCAGATGCCTCTGGGAGTGCACGAGACTAGATCTCTGTCTCCTGATACCACTCCCCTGCATCTGGCTCTTGAAGTACCCCGGTTTTAAGCCTGAAGATGACACATCTCCATCATGGTTTGTAACCTGGGATCAAGTTTTCCTCTAGGAATCTGTCCAATCCCCTTTTGAAGGCATCCAGGCCAGACGCCATCACCACCACCTGTGGCAGGGAGTTCCACAGATTAACAACGCGCTGGGTAGAAAAAACATTTTCTTTTCTCTGTTCTCACTCTCCCAACCCTCACAAAATACCAAAACTGGGGGATATCCACTCAAACTTTGGGTTGGGAGAGTAAGAACGGACAAAATAATTTTTTTTTTTACCCAGTGTGTTGTTAGTCTGTGGAACTCCCTGCCACAGGAGGTGGTGATGGCATCTGGCCTGGGTGTCTTCAAAAGGGGATTGGACATTTCTGGAGGAGAAGTCCATCCCAGGTGACAAACCGTGATGGAGATGTGTCATCTCCAGGCTTAAAACCAGGGTCCTTCAAGGGCCAGATGCAGGGGAGTGGGATCAGGAGACAGAGATCGAGTCTCATGCGCTCCCAGACGCATCTGGTGGGGCCACTGTGAGATTCAGGAAGCTGGACTAGATGGGACTTTGGCCTGATCCAGCATGGCTCTTCTTATGCTCTTATGTCCCTGTCCTCAAAGGCTGGCATGGGTTTCTTAAGGCTGAAAGATGCTGAAATTTCATTCCTGGCTTTTGGAACCTCCCACCACTGGAATGCAGGGCTCGAGAACCTCTCTGAGACTGGACAGACGGATGAAAAACTTCTGAAAGGTGATCCCTGCCTTTGATCCACAGACCCCCTACCTGGTCTTTCTCTGGCAACCCCTGGTTGCTCATCCCCTACAACTCACCAGTACTGCAGGGGGCTTCCTGGATCCTTGAGATATTCTCCTCCGGAGGGTGGGGGCAAAGCGAAGAGGGAGGCTGGTGGCAGACAGAGCAGGGGGTATCAGCTGGGAGGACCCTGGGCCTACGGAAATAAGGAAAGGGTGGGTGGGCAGGTAGTGATCAGAGCCAGGCCGAATTTTCTCCTGGGCTCCTCAGCAAAGGATTCTTGTACAGGCGGCGGGGTGGTGGTGGACCAGAAGACCTTTGGTGACCCATCTAACCCTACACTTATATTATACATCCCAAGGGAAACCTTCCTGGCCAAAAAGTAATCTATGCTCTTCTTATTTAAGGAGCCCCGTAGCACAATGGTTAAACACCTGTCCTGCAGGTAAAACTGTGCTGACGACCTGGGGTTCAATCCTAGGTAGCAGGTTCATGGTTGACTCAGCCTTCCATCCTTCCGAGGTCAGTAAAATGAGTACCCAGCTTGCGGGGGTGGGGGGAGCAATGTGTAGCCCGCATATTGTATTTAAACTGTAAACTGCCCAGAGACTACTTGAAGTGGTATGGGGCAGTATACAGTAAAAGCAAAACACTTTTATTTCTACAGCAAGAAAAATCAGAGGAGATTCTAAACTAAGAGACAAAGGGAGGGGCATCAGCCCAGCTTGGGAGATCAAGAAACCTCACTCGTCCCTAACCTGTGGAGGGTGACTCCTCTCTCGGAGGCATTGAGGTCAGGATCGTGGCTGGCCGGGCCCAGGGACTGGGGGGGCTCCGCCTGCCCCTCGTGCAGCAGAGAGTTGAGGACGATGAACTTATATTTCTTCCAGTTGCAGGCTTTGGGGTCAGGGGTTGAGGCGCAGCTGCTCGACTCGCGAGGAGAGGCCGGCCGGCCCAGCGGGGGCTGGTCCCCAGTTCCCGGCGACATCATGGGCCCCCATCCCTTGTCCTTTGGAGAGGAGAATCTGGGGAGGGTGGATTTGGCAGCCGAAGCACCATCGGTCACTTGTGTGTGGTCGGGGACGCTGGTAGTGACGGGTCCGGCTTCCTCTTGCAGGGACTGGAATTTAGGGCACGGGAAGAGAGGGGCCAAGGGAGGCAGGAAGAAAGTCACCCGGTCATAGCTGCAGGAATCAGAGAGAGAGCGAGAGCGTTTATACACAACCCCTAAGCTCCGCAGCAAATGGCTCCCAGCTCCGGAGCTTTAAAATGTTTCCCCACAAGCTCCGGAGCTAACAGAAAATTAAGTGCGACCCCGCCCACCTAAGCGCGACCCAGCGTACCTTTCAAGTACCTGCTCTGGGAGAGTGAAAAATTTTGATGCGGAGAGTGCTGGGCTCTCCTCGCTTCTTTTTGTTGTTGTTGTTTTGCCTCCCGCCCCTTTAAGAGGAACCAGGAAGTGAACGGGGCTCGGAGCAACTTCCGCCAGCACTCGGAGGTAAGAGTGCATTCTTTTCTCCCTTTTTTCTCCCTTTTTTTCTCCCTCCCCTCACGCAGACAGAACAAGGAAGCGCGGAGGGGGTGGGAACACAGGGAGAGCGACAAACCCTCAAGATCTCTGGTCTGAATTTAAGGGACCAGCGGATCTTAGGGGTCATGTAAAAAGGCCCAGAGAGAGAGAGAAATAGGTCTGGGTTTTTCTGGATGAAAGGAACACACTATTCCATACCTGTCAAGTATCCCGTATTCACTGGGAAATCCCGTTGTTTATCCCTATTCCCTGCTGTCTCCCCAGATATATTATTTTCCAGGAAATATCCTGGATTATATAATTTTTAAAAAATCCTCTGAATGGCATGAGTACCGCCATGTTGGGGACAGCTATTGAGAATGCTCAAAGTATCGAGTATGCTCAATAGGGTGGTAAGGGTGGGATACTATGCCTACAATTCCTTACAGTGGACCCTGGTATAACAGACACCTTGTATAACATAAAATTTGTACAACATAAAAAAATTGGAGATAGGGAAAATTTGCTTAACATAATCGCCTATGGGGAAAATCCGTACAACATGAAAATGGGATCACTCCGTTTTCAATGCATTCCTATGGGAAATTTGTATAAAGGAAAATTTGCTTAACATAATTTCATTTGGAACGAATTAATTCCTTTATACAAGGTACCACTGTATTTTTAAATCCAAAACTTGACAGGTATCAACTACTCTTGTACAGTTTCCCTGCAAAATTTCACAGCTGCCGTGGAGAAAACACAGTTTAGAAGAAGTGTGGGCAGAGCCAGCAGAGGTCATGAAATCTGTTCAAGGGCACGAAAGGCTGCCCTAAAAAGATAATAACAGATTCATTTCTCTTCTTGAACAGAAATTCGCTCAGTGGTTGCGTGTGAGTTCAATCCCTCCACTGGACCCTCCTTGAGAGGGGCGGGACTTGTCAAGTAATGTAACTTTTAACAAAATGTATGTAATATAACATTTAACAGATTCAAAATGGTTTCTGTGTATAAAGGCGTAGTCATTTGTCAAGACACAGGTGAATAAAAGCAAAAGCAAAGTGTTCTGCTTATATACCGCCCAATACCACTTTAAGTAGTCTCTGGGTGGTTTTACAAATTTAATTACAGTGTGCAGGCTACACATTGCCCCCCTCTCCCCAAGCAAGCTGGGTACTCATTTTACCAACCTCGGAAGGATGGAAGGCTGAGTGAACCTTGAGCCTGCTACCTGGGATTGAACCCCAGGTCGTGAGCACAGTTTTACCTGCAGGACAGGCATTTAACCACTGCGCCACGAGGCTCCTACGTGTAATCCCATGAAAAGGTCAGAATAATTATATCCAGGTGCTTTGGATAACTGCTTAACATTGTCTGCCTATGTGTACCCATGTGATTGGTTTATACAGTAAACCCCCACCTATTTGCAGGGGTTAGGGACCCAACCCGACCGCAATAATTGAAAATCTGCAATATGCGGATGCTGGGTCAGGTCGGGACTGGGCGGGCTCTCTGGGGGCTGTTGTACTTGCCCCAGGCCTGGCACTGCCCCAAACGGGCCTGCAAGGGGCTTTCCAGTCCCCCAGAGGCCCCAAAAGTGCTTTCTAGTGATCTGGAGGTCAGTTCTGGTTTACCGGAAGTCAATTCCGGTTTGCGGGGAAGCACTTTTTGGGCCTCCGATGGGCCTGGGAAGGCCTTTCCTCCTTACCCCGGGGGGGCGGGGGGCTTTTTTTCATTTACTGCGAACCTGCGATATACCGGGACCGCAGTACAGTGGTACCTTGCATAAAGGAATTAATTCGTTCCAAATGAAAGTATGTTAAGCAAATTTTCCTTTATACAAATTCCCATAGGAATGCATTGAAAACAGAGTGATCCCATTGTTATGTTGTACGGATTCTCCCCATAGGCAATTATGTTAAGCAAATTTCCCCTATCTCTGGAATTTTTTAGGTTGTACAAATTTTGTTATACAAGCTGTTTGTTACACAAGGGTCCACTGTATATGAACTACGAAACGGGGGGGGGGGGGGAACCACTGTTCTAAGGATGATGTCTGCCATATGTGTAAAAGGCAGGGTTGTAACCCATTTTACTTTGGGACTGCTTTTTGATGAGATGAACAGTTTCCCCACTAGTCTGTAATATGTATGCTGCGTGTTTTATCTCGTTGTGTATTTGTGTATGTTTTTGTAATATAAGCTTTTATGCTAAAGTTTACTTCTGTCTCCCAGCTTCAAATCTGCACTTAGCAATTATCTCTCCATGCCACTGTGTAACTCTGCTAATCTTTGAAACATTTGAAACTCAGCCACTTTTTAACAGAGGGCCCAAAGAGTCCCTCCCAGCGCCATAGTTCTAAGATTATCATTATTCAAAAATACCAGGTGCAGTCCATCAAAATTATAGAAAACATTGACTCATACTACATGACACGTACAAGTTTTAACCAACAAAAAAACCCTAAGTATCTGTTAAATGTTGATGAAGTATATATGCAGTTCCTTTTTTTTTTTTGTAGTTCTGCTGATACTATTGCTAGACTCTGCAACAGCATATTATTATTGTTGTTCCTGCTTGGTTGTTTGGCTGAGTGATTGGTTGCTGCTGTTGCTAATTATAAATTATAATATTATTAGTAGTAGTAATAATCAATGGCCATCCCTGTGGAAGTCGGAGATTTCCTGCAGTAACAGCGGGAGGTGGTGTGGACTCACTGATCTCTGGTGACCTTCTGACTCTATGATGCGGCAATTCTAAAATGCACTTGGGCATTATTGTAAGCGCTAAGGATTTCTCCTGTGAAATCTTGAATTTTGGGAAGAGACTTGCTGCAAAAAGCCAGAGGGCTCATTAACCTCTGAACCCCAGAAGAGAATTCTAGGTCCTTTACAAACTGCAGGTTCCAGATTTCCTTCCGGGGGGGGGGGGGAATGCAGCCAATAAGATGGAATCAGACTGCTATATAATCGTGCCGTGTGTGGCATATTCTCAAACAGGGTCCTTTCCAATCTTCAACACCAAAAGCAAAAAAGCAAAGTGTATGGGGCTTATACAGTGGACCCTCATATAACAAGTGGTTTGTTTAACAGAAAATCCGCTTAAAGGGAAAAAAATACGGAGATAGGGGGAAATCGCTTAACAGAATCGCCTATGGGGCGAATCTGTAGAACAGAAAAATGGTTGTGATTTCAATGCATTCCTATGGGAAATTTGTACAAAGCAACATTTGCTTAATAGAATTTCATTTGGAACAAATTAATTCCTTTATGCAAGGTACCACTATATATGGCCATCCCCTGCAACCAGACTGTCTCTGAATGGTTTGGAATTAAATTATGCAAGCTACACATTGCCACTGCCCCCAAGTGAGTTGGGCATTCATTTGGTTGACCACAGAAGGCTGAGTGAACTTCAAGCTGGCTCCCTGGGACTGAACCCTGGTTGCGAGCAGAGTTTTAGCTGCAGTACTGTAGTTTAGCCGCTGTGCCACGAGGCTCCTCTTCCACTTGCCAGCTGAAATAATACATGGTGGGTCCAAGTAGGACAGCCTGGGCCCAGAGTCTGACTCAGTAGAGGAGAGCCTCTCGGGTGGGGTGGAGGGGTGGTGTCTCTCATGATTCCCGTGTCCAAGTCCACCCCACCCCCAATACCTGGCTTGGATGAAGCGGTGGCAGCTCTCCACCACGTGTTCCATCTGCAGGTAAGAGGCGGCCGCAAGGATGGCGGGGACGGTGCCCGGGGTGAGGAGGAGGCGGGAGGTGTACATGAAGTCTAAGAGGGCCTGGAATCCGGCCGGCTCGATGGAGCTGGGCAGGGTCAACACCTTCACCTCGTGGCCCCCTTGGCCCAGAAAAATGGAGTAGAAGAAACCACTGGGAGAGGAAAGACAAAAAAGAGGTCCAGCTAGCTCAAATCTAAAATCTAAAATCTAAAACCGTTAAGTCCACTATGTGAAACAGAGCCTTCTTGGCGGTGGCCCCCGTGTTAGTGTTAGGGTTAAGGTTAGGAACTCACTCCCAGGGAAGCTTCATCTACAGTAGGACCCCAGTATGCACTGGGGATTTGTTCCAGGCCTTGCTGTGGATAATGAAAGCTGTGGATAAGAGAGAACACCTGCTCACCACCCCCAACCTGCTGTTTCCTGACAGTAGCTTGCTTTATGACTGCTCTTTGGAGACAGTAGATTGCTTTATGGATGCTGTTTGTGCCAGTAGCTTGCTTTACAGCTGCTGTTTGTGACAACAGCTTGCTTTGTGGCTGCTGAATTATTTAATTTTTTCCTCTGCCAATCATGGATAAGTGAATCAGTGGATAACGAATCGGTGGATACAGGAGTCCTACTGTACTTCCCTAGGCAGTTCAAGACCTTGCTGTTTAGGGAGGGATTGGAGACTTGTGATTGCTTTGCTCCCCTTCCCTTCCCAAATCTAATGGCTTTAGTTTCAGCATTTTTTGTGGCACCCTCTTATCTTTTTGTCTTGCAATGTGGTCTTGAATGTTGGTTGTTATCTTGCTATACTGTGTTTCATGTTTCTTTATTGCAAGGTTAGGGCGGCGGGCAGGCGGGGGCGGGGGGGCAGGGTGGTGGCGGGCGGGTGGTGGTGGCGGGGCGGCGACGGGCGTGGGGGCGGACGGCAACGGCCACGGGAGGCGGCGGGCGGACAGCAATGGGCAGCGATGGGTGAACGGGGACAGGTGGCTGGCGGGCGGTGGGGGGACGGGGGCGGTGGCTAGTGGCGGGGGGTGGAGTGGGGCGGCAGGCTGGCCATTGCCCTCTCTCCATTTTGGCACCCTAGGCAACTGCCTAGTTCGCCTTAATGGACGCGCCAGCCCTGACTCCATGAAACTTTTGGGAGCTACATCTCAAACAAATAAGAGAAAGTACTTTTTCACCCTCAGAGGATCACTGGTCTGTGGAACTCCCTCCCTGCCAGAAGAAGTGGTGGCCGCTGTCAGCCTTGACAGCTTTAAGAAATGGTTGGAAAAGTTCATGGAGAACAAGGGTATCCATGGCTATCATTAGGGATGCCTGAGGACAACCTCCGGGTTGGAGAGAGAGGCAGGATATTTCTCAATAATTCCATTTGCGGGGAATCGTAAGCAGGTGAAGACATCTGCTTGGGAAGACCCTGAATCAAATGGTGGGCCACTGTGTGAGACAGAATGCTGGGCTGGATGGGCTGTGGCTTGTTCTAGCAAAGCTGTTCTTATGTTCTTATGTTGTTTTATTGTTATGAATCTGGAGCAATCATGACTGATCACACTGAGAGCAATTTCACACCTAGGGCATGGGAGAGGGCCTTCTCTCTGGCTGTTCCTAGACTCTGGAACTCCCTGCCACTGCAGGCCAGGCTAGAGACCATCTTTTGCTGCCCTTCTGCATGCAGGCCAAGACCTTTCTCTTCAGGCAAGCTTTCCTGAAAATTTGGGAACTGTAGTCCACAAAAAAAGGTAACTTTGTCAAGGTTTGTCTCCGGCACCCCTCTGCCACCCTCCTGATAGTGACACCTGGGATTTTGCAGACCCCGGGTTGTGAACCACAGATACCATGTTTCCCTGAAAATAAGACACTGTCTTATATTTCTTTTTTCTCAAGAAGACACACTAGGGCTCATTTTCAGGGGATGTCTTATTTTATTAATTATAATATGCTTGAATGTCAGCCCTGCACACAACCATAGCCACGCCCATCAATAGGTCTTATTATCAGGGTAGGGCTTATATTTAACAAATGCATAGAAATCCTGCTAGGGCTTATTTTGGGGGAGGTCTTATTTTCAGGGAAACAGGGTAGTCCCTCCATGCCACCGCTTAGGTGGCACACCACAGCCACACACAGCCACACACCCGCTCACCTGCAGGCCGTGAGGACAAGTTTGTGGGCGTGCAGAGGGAGTCCCCCGACCCGCAAGGTGACGTCAGTGAGAAGGTGTCGCTTGCGCAGCTCATCGAGGTTCGTCAAGACGTCGCTGGAGTGACGAGTGAACTCGCGCACGAAGGTGGAACTGCCCGGCCTGGCCATTCTGCCTGGGAGACCAGAAAGGGAGGCGGGTGAGGCTTCCGGTCTTTCAGGTGGGAAAAGCATCACACCAACAAGCGCTCACAAACAGGGTGTTACCAATCACATTGGGTATTTGTACACGACCCCTAAACTCCGCCGCAAATGGCTCCCGGCTCCGGAGCTTAAAATTGTTTCCCCACCAGCTCCGGAGTTTACAGATAATTAAGTGCGACCACGCCCACCTAAGCGCGTCCCAGCGCACTTTTCAGGTACCTGCTCTCCGGAGGTGAAAATTCCTGATGCGGATATAACGTAGTGACTCCCGGGCTCTCCTTGCTTCTGTTTGTTCTTTTTTTGCCCGCCCGCCCCTTTAAGAGATCTGAATGCAGTGCCAGGATGGCAGAATGGAGGTGAGCGGCATTCTTTTCTTCCTTTTTTTCTCCCTCCCCTCACGCAGCCAGCAGCCAGGAGTGCGGAGGGGGTGGGAACGCAGGAACAGCGACAAACCCCTAAGATCTCTGGTCCGAATTTAAGTGGCCAGCAGATCTTAGGGGTCGTGTGAAAAGGCTGATTGTCGCCTGCCACCAGTTACTTCCCCGAAAAGCCAGAGTGCAACAAAACCCCATTGCAAAATTACTTGATTTTTATTATTCTGAAAGCTTAATCTGAAATTAGGAGGATACAAGTGATACATTGCAATGGTTTCCACTGAGATTCCAACTGATTTAATACAGAGTGGCCGAGTAGCTAGATGGACAGCATATAAATGTAATAAACAAACAAACAAACAAATAAATGTAATAAAATTAAGTTGCCATGGAAACTTTCCAGTAAAGGTTACTTTTTAAAAGAAACGAGCACTATAAGAGTGAGATGAGAAGTGGTGGCAAGTTACTTTTGAACTGCATTCCAAAATACATTCTGGATGAACTTTTTCAAGTATTCTGTCTCTGCCCCCCCCCCCCCAGTCCCAGGATCACCCAAACTCTCGTATTTCTGATCACCATGTACGGGCATGAAAGTGGGACAGTAAAGAAATCTGACAGGTTAAAAAAAATTGATTTGTTTGAAATTTGGTGCCAGAGGAGAGGTATGCGGACAACCTGGGGAAATGGGCCTGAAATCTCGCTGGAGGCGAAAAATATTCCAGCTGAGGCTGTCCCTACTTTGGACACATCCTGAGAAGGCAGGTTTCTCTGGAAAAAAACCCATCATGCTGGGAAAGGCAGCAGGGAAAGAGGAAGATGAAACACAAGATGGACAGACTCCCTCAAGGAAGCCACAGGCGTGAGCGCTCTTCATCGATAAAAGTTCATAGAATCATAGAGTTGGAAGAGACCTCAAGGGCCATCCATTCCAACCCCCTGCCATGCGGGAACCCCCATCACACTATTTCTGACAGATGGCCATCCAGCCTCTGTTTAAAAACCTCCAAAAAAGGAGACTCCACCACCCTCCTTTGTGGCAGCATCTTATTTCACTGCCAGATAGCTCTAACTGACATGAAGTTCTTCCTAATGTTCAAATGGAATCTCTTTCCCTGCACTTTGAAACCATTGCCCCATGTCCTAGTGTCTAAAGCCATGGAAAACAAACCTGTCCCTTCTTCAATATGACATCCTTTCAAATATTTAAACATAGCTATCATATCCCCTCTCAGCCTTCTTTTAGAGAGGCTAAACATTCCCAGTTCCCTAAGCTGTTCCTCATAAGACATTTCCTCCAGACCCTCAACCATCCTGGTTGCCCTCCTCTGGACCCGCTCGAGGTTGTCAACATCCTAAGTGAGGAGCGCAGAACTGGACACAGGACTCCAGGTGGAGTCGGACCAGAGCAGAATAGAGTGGCAGGATCACTTCCCTTGATCTTCCCTTGTTCTAGAGCTGAGTTGAGAACATTGTGGTGATCACTCACTCATAAGGTTTATGGGAATTGATGGCACATAACAAAACAACAACAACAACATTACCTTACTACTATTGTTTTATATTGTTGTTGTTGCTTCTACAGTATATTTGTATTTATATTTGTATTGTTAGCTGAATTGTTCAGCCTTTTGTAAGCCGCCCAGAGTTCCCATGGGAAGATGGGTAGGGTAGAAGTTCAATAAATAAATAAATAATAAATAAATAAATTGTGCCTCAAAAGAACAAAAAAGTAATAAGGTGGGGCTTCCCCTTTGATTCCCAGTGATGTGGCTGGCAGGACCAACCGTCTGTTGTGGGGTACGGCCACCTAAATATGTTCCCTCAAATTCTCCAGCCTTCTTGTCTGTATTCTTGACTCCCAAACACCAAGATTCCTGAACCAGTTGTTAAGAAAATGTCCTTTTTAAAAAGACTACAGTTCCCAGAATCCTCCGGCGAAGGATGGCTAAAGCATTCCGAGAAATGAAATGAAATAATAATAATAATGATGATGATGAAATTAATTCAACCTTACTTCATTCCTGTCAAATCAAGGCCATGAGTTCTTTGCCCTGCGAAAGGCGGGAGACCCTGAAACAGACTGAGTTTCTCTGCCTGTCTCAAGAAGGTGAGAAATATCAAAAACTCTTTATGCCTATTATTTTATTATTACTATTCTGTAAAATATAGGCACCTTGGGTCCTTTTAAGGGGAAAGACAGGGTTAAAATATTTTAATTAAAAACAGTTTTTACTACTGTTTTTATGCTGTATTTAATTATATTCATTTGTGTGTTGTGAACCGCCCGGAATTCCTTCGGGAAGACGGGCAGTATAGAAGCCTTAAAATAAATAAATAAATAAATAAATAAAATATATAATTAATTAAATTATAATTATAATAATTATAATTAAAATATAATTATATAAAATATATAATTAATGTGTATGTATATGTATATATATATATATACACACACACACACACACACAATATAAAAAATTCCAGAGATAGGGGAAATCTGCTTAACAGAATTGCCTATGGGGAGAATCTGTACAACATAAAAATGGTCACAATTAGGGATTACTCTGTTTTCAATGCATTCCTATGAGAAATTCCTAAAGGAAAATTTGATTAACATAATTTCATTTGGAACAAATTAATTCCTTTATACAAGGTGCCATTTTATACACACACAAATCCCATAAGACAATCCTCTTCCTCTTTGTATTTCATCAGTACTCAAACAGTTAACTGGAAAATAATAATAATAATGACAATGCAAAGGCTGTTGGATATGCCCTGATCCCCTTTCGTTGTTGCTGAAATCGGCCAGCCCGAACCAAGGGAGTGCCATCTTGGCAGCTGGCTCTGTTTTCACTGAGGCGGCCCTTGGACACCGTTTCAGATTTCATCAAAACCGGTATCATCCTAAGCCTCTGCTGAGAGCAGGTCGGGCAGGCGTTCATGGTGAATGCATAAACACAAAGACATATCTATGCGCGTAATAAAAACAAAGAGATCAAACCAGCGGATGGCCCTGTCTTAAAGACCAACCCATCCGTTCCTAGCCAACGGTGATCCCCAAAAGCTGAAATTGGTCTGTTGGCCTTGAAGGCAGCTCAACACATTTTGCTTTTTGCTTTTCTTTTTTTAATAAGCATGTTGCAACAGCCTGACCCACCTGTCGCTCTGAAAAGAGCTCCAAATCGATAAATTATCCGTTACAGAGGAATAGAGCCAAGAAGGTTCCTCTGCATGAATCTCCCTAGAGATACTTTCTCTTTTTTGAGTTCAGCCCCGGATACCAGTCCCAAACAGAAGAGAAACCAGCAGACTCCCCCCCCCCCCCCCTGCCACTCACCCCTGTCCTGCAGGGATGTCCGTCCGTGGGACAGTCGCGGAGCCCCCCACGGCGGGCCTGCTCCTGCCCGCAGGTGCTGCTGTGGGGATGGGGTCCAGAGAGCCAGCTGGAACCCCCCCCCCGACCCTCCCGGCCCTCCTTGGGAGCCCCCAGAGCTTTTGAGAACCAGCCTCAAAGCTGGCCAGGCCAGGGGTGGCCTTTTATAAGGTTGGAGGCAAACAGAGAAAGGAAACTATGGCTATCGGTCATCTCCTTCCGCTTTGACGGATTTGTCATAGGAAGGAGGGTGCCTGGAAGGGTGTATTTATAGAGTTTTTCAGGAAAAGGGGTTTTTGCTTAGAACTCCAAAATCTTTTTTCCTGCTTAGCATCACTGGGGGGAGGGAAGCTCCATCTGTTGGCATCCCCCCCCCGGATAACTTCTAAAACTGATTAAAAAAATTTAAAAATGAATAAATTATATGCCTCCAGTATCTATGCCTCACTCCATGGAGCCCTCCTGGGTAGAAATGCGATATAATAATCAAAACAATTCAACATGGTCATGGTTAAAACTGGGGACCATGGAGACAAAAGAACTTTTATCCCCAGCGTGTTGCTGGTCTGTGGAACTCCCTGCCACAGGAGGTGGGGATGGCATCTGGCCTGGATGCCTTCAAAAGGGGGTTAGACAGATTTCCTGGAGGAAAAGTCCATCCCAGGTTACAAACCATGATGGAGATGTGTGATCTCCAGGCTTTAAACCGGGGCGCTTCAAGGGCCAGATGCAGGGGAGTGGTATCAGGAGACAGAGATCTAGTCTCATGCGCTCCCAAACGCATCTGGTGGGGCCACTGTGAGATCCAGGAAGCTGGACTAGATGGGCCTTTGGCCTGATCCAGCATGGCTCTTCTTATGTTATGTTCTTATAAATAAATGGATTGTTGGTCTCTTTTGGCGGCATGAGAACAAGCGCTCCAAAGCAGTGTGATAAAAGTGAAGATTCAAGGCATTGGTGCCGACAGTGAATGTCGACTCTGTCCGAGAAAATGACAAAATGGTGTCACACCTCATCAGCGAATGTCCCAAGAGTTCACAAACAGAATGTAAAATGTGTTTATAAAATGTGTTTTTTCACAGATTGTGAAAAGGCTCTTAGACATGATTAAGAGGCACTGGTCATTATGCCAAAAATATAACCGGTCAGCTTCTCAAATAGCCAGGGGAACACCGGGTAGAAAAAGCATCAGAAAAGGACCAAGTCAAGATCTTGTAAGATTTCCAGATCCAAACTGATGGACACCTTGAGCAGAACACACCGGACATAGTCATAATCAAACGAAGAAATGTCTGCATTGTTGACATTGCAACTCCTAGAGATGACGCCCTGGGGAGGGGGGAATTAACAAAACACAGAGACCTGGCCATTGAAACACCTCAACTGTGGATGAACCACGCCTTTGTAGTCCATAGTCATTGGAACTTTGGGAACAACGCCAAGAGAATTCACACAGCGTCACAAGCGGTGGCTGATCCCAAAAATGACACCGTTGGAGCAATTTTTAAAAAAATTGCATGATTAGGAATAGCGCACACACTGCACCGATATTTAACAGATACAGTACTTACATTTTTGGATTAGAATTTGTATCTGTCATATAATATTGAGCAGCATTTTTATCAATTTGATTGACAGTGCCTGGCATTTTGGAATAAGAATATAATGATGACCTTTAACCTCTCAACAGTGGGTTTCTTTTGTTATTCTTCACTCCGAGGCTGCTGCCACTCTCAAACTCTACTGACACCCCCAGCCTCCCCCTTTATCTACCACATCACATTCAAGATCATGAGGTGGTCCTGTTCTGTGTGCTTCCGGCCATTGTCACCTCCTGCGGGCAGATGGAGGAGGGCAGAGGAGTTAGTGGACAGGAAGCACCTGCAACCATGAAGCAATTTCCTTGTCTTCTGTTTCTCTCCCCCCCCCCCACCGCCTTCCTGATCCTCTGGCACCAGGTCCTGACTGAGCCGAAGGCAAGGGGACAAGGGGACAAGGGGGATGGATGGGGGGGAAAGGTGAGAGAGAACTCAAACGCCCCCCCCCCCATTGTGAACATAAGAACGTAAGAACAACCTTGCTGGAAGAGGCCACAGCCCATCCTGTGCAGCATTCTGTCTCACACAGCGGCTCACCATTTGCTTCAGGTTATTCCCAAGCAGATGTCTTCACCTGCTTACGATTCCCTGCAAATGACATTAAGGGATATCCTTCCTATCTCTCCAACCTGGAGGTTGTCCTTAGGCATCCATCATGATAGCCATGGAGACCCTTGTTCTCCGTGAACTTTGTCCAATCCTTTCTTAAAGCGGCCAAGGCCGACAGCTGCCACCACTTCTTCTGGCAGGGAGTTCCACAGACCAGTGGGTGGATGTGAGTTCAAAGATGCCATGTAAGTGTCATGGCGCTACACCCTTCCTTTTGGCATAAAGGGATACAAAAAACCAAACCAAACAAAACAAAAACTCCAGGGGAGAAAAAAGGCTTTGAATTCATGAGACAGGAGCGGCCCAGAGCAAAGATAAGGGCCACATCATCTGTATCAATTGCCATTAAGATTGGCGAAAAGAGGGAATGAAAACTGTACAGAATCTGGAAAGATTTTATTTCCTATATCAGTCCCTAAAGGGCAGGGGGCACCCGTGCCCAGGGGCCTCTCCAGTGCCAGCTTTCTGGTTCTCCACATAACAGGAGAAGGACTTTACGGTGGCAGCTTTTTAAAACTGACCAGGGGACCCTTTCCTCTCTCATTCCTACTCTATGTCCCTTGATTAGCTAGCCCTAACCCAGTATCCTTCAGATGAGACGATCTGCCAGTCCCATCATCCCCTCACAAACATGCTGGCCAGGAAAATGGGAACTGTAGTCCATCACAGCAGACACGGCCAGGCGAGGGAAACCTGAGTCTCACCGCGTTGGAATGGCAAAGCCGATTCTGAATACAGAGTCTGGAAAATCTTCCTTTCTCGTGGGTGTGGTGGGGACGAGGGACTAAGACTTGCAGAATCCTGCGTGGAAGATGCTGGGGACTGCAGTTTTAAATAAAAACAGAGGTGGGGTCCTTTTGCAAGCTCTAGAGAGGCAAAGCCGAGATCTCAAGACGCCCCTGGATGGAAGCAGAGCTGAATGGCTCTGAATGGTTGGGAGAGTGAGAACAGACAAAAGAAAATATTTTTTTCACCCAGCGCGTTGTTAGTCTGTGGAACTCCCTGCCACAGGAGGTGGTGATGGCACCTGGCCTGGATGCCTTCAAAAGGGGATTGGACAGATTCCTGGAGGAGAAGTCCATCCCAGGTGACAAACCATGAGGGAGATGTGTAATCTCCAGGCTTAAAACCGGGGTCCTTCAAGGGCCAGATGCAGGGGAGGGGTATCAGGAGACAGAGATCTAGTCTCATGCACTTCCAGGGGCATCTGTTGGGGCCACTGTGAGAGACAGGAAGCTGGACTAGATGGGCCTTTGGCCTGATCCAGCAGGGCTCTTCTTATGTTCTCATGTTCTTATGGCTTTCAGAAGGTAGAAGTCTAAAATAGAGCTGGAGATCTCTGAGCACCCGCTCTTGGGCAGTTTCAGCCCTGGCATTATATTTAGATATTAGGTTTCACAGAACTCCGCAGGCACCAGCAGGGCGTGGCGGGCTTTAAATAGACCCTGGCTTTTGCCAGGCAGTGACTGTGCAGCCCAAAAGGGTGGGAAAGACAAGATTTGAAGCCTGGGAACGTTCCTTTAGAACACAAACACACAAATACACACGTGCACACACACACACACACACACACAGAGAGAGAGAGAGAGAGAGAGAGAGAGAGAGAGCTCAAGGAGCTGGTCATCCTGGCAGGAAGTTTGGGTCTGCCTGGTTCCACACACTCCTTAATCCGGACTTGGCCACTTTATGATCTCTTCCAGCGCCTGGACTCTAACCATTTATTTATTTACAGAAGAACCTTGTATAACAAACAGCTTGTATAACATAAAATCTGTACAACATAAAAAATTCCGGAGATAGGGGAAATTTACTTAACATAATCGCCTATGGGGAGAATTCGTACAACATAAAAATGGGATTACTCCGTTTTCAATGCATTCCTATGGGAATTTGTATAAAGGAAAATTTGCTTAACATAATTTCATTTGGAACAAATTAATTCCTTTATACAAGGTACCACTGTATTTGTTTACTTTAGAGTATTTTCCCCCCAACTTTCTCCTTGGAAAAGGACCTAAGGCCCCTTACAGTAATGAGGGACAATATACAGTCCAATACAATTAAGACATGTTCAAATATTTGAGAACAAGGAATTGAGGGACATCTTACAGCATTAATAGACAACATTACATTAAAGCAGGCATGTCCAAACTTCGGCCCTCTGGATGTTTTGGACCACAACTCCCAGAATTCCAAGCATGTATTACCAATGGCAAAGGACTGTGGGAGTTGTGGCCCAAAACATCTGGAAGGCCGAAGTTTGGACATGCTGCATTAAAGCTACAAGGTTATAATTTAGTACTGTAGTTATAAACACAAACTCTATGTGAACCCATAGATTCCTATGAAATACACATGGTAGTCCCTCATTCAGGGAAAGCTTGCCTGAAGAGAAAGGTCTTTGCCTGTTTCTGTAAGGACACTTTCCCACCCAATCTCTCCGCAGCTGTTTTCTATAAGGATGCTTTATATGTTACAATGAAGATTCTTTAGGGCCCATTAAATTTCTGAGCCAATGCCAAGATTGATAAGAAAGGCCGAGCCCAGGTGATAAGGTTGGGACACGGCCAAACCGCAAAGGCTGACACTGGGCCTGCCGCTCGCTCCTCCCCTGCCATCAGGCCGGCCAACCTCACAGGGCTGTCGTGGGGGCAAAAGAGACCCCCCCTCCCGTAGGCTGCCTTGAACTTGAGGAAGAGAAAAGCCAGGATATGTGGCGATGCGACAAAGAAGACAGCAATAATTCTCCCCAGTTCTCTGAATGGTTCTGGATCACCGCAGAATCCATTCCAGATCCCCAAAAGCAAGGGGGAGGGGAATCTGTCTATTGCACTCTGCATATGCCCTGGAGTTTTGCGTGGTTATCTCCTGTAGTTAGCAGTGGGAGGAAAGACATTCTTTTCAGGGAGTTTTAAAAAAACAGAAACTTGGTGGACAGCTCTGTGTTTAGGAGGTCTCTGCCTACTGAGTTGGGAGGTTCAGAGTTCGATTCCCCCTCGGTGATCCATAGGGGGTCCCCTCCAGCCTAAAGTTCTTTTTATTAGAAATCAAGATACAGTGGTACCTTGTATAAAGGAATTAATTCGTTCCAAATGAAATTCTGTTAAGCAAATTTTCCTTTATACAAATTTCCCATAGGAACGCATTGAAAACAGAGTAATCCCTAATCGCGACCATATTTATGTTATACGGATTCTCCCCATAGACGATTCTGTTAAGCAAATTTCCCCTATCTCCGGAATTTTTTATGTTGTACAGATTTTATGTTATACAAAAAGTTTGTTATACGAGGGTCCACTGATTACTGGAACACACGCCCTCTGCCCCGCCAGCGAACCTGACTGACTCCTTGGGAGCTGAACACCAGGAGTCCAGAACTTTTGTTTCTATATAGACGACAACGCCCAGAATCCTCTGCTGGCTGGGGGATTCTGGGCGTTGTCGTCCGAAAAATGCTGATTTTTTTCTCCACCACCACCCTTTCTTTCTGCCCCACATGGCTGCCTGCCCAGCTCCAGGAACGGAGGAGGCCCCTTGCAAGGAAAAGCAAAAGGCTCCCAGGCAAGATCTCTAGACTGAGAGAAGCGCCAACAGGTCCCGGCACGTCCCAAAGACGGGTCCGCCCTCCCCCCTCTAACTACTACACCTCACTGCCCTCGGACGTTAGGAGGGGTGTTGAATGCTCCTAATACACCATCTCCTTTTTTGCCTCCCAAAGAAGTAGACCCAGGGGTCCTGCCTCTTCTCCGACCCATTCCTTCTCCAGGAAATCCCCCCTTTTTTTCCTAATTCCTCCCCCCCCCAACCCACAGCCAGGTGCTCCAACCACTACCCCGCACGTCCTTTTTGGGGGTGTGGGGAAGAGAGAAGAACGAGCCACACCCCCTTTTTAAAGGCCACGCCCCCCGCGCTGCTTTTCCCCCCTCCCTCCCTCTCCGCCCCCTCGCGGAACCCCCGTCCCATTCATTCTCGCCCTCCTCCCACCGGAAGTGGCAGGAATTCCCAGGCCCCACGTGACCCTTTTGGAATGCGGTGACGTCACCCACGGGGGTCCATTAAAAAAAAAGTTTCTTTTTTTGGGAGTCCGAAGGGGGAGGGGAGAG
>JAHTLZ010000224.1:1144217-1157285 GCA_023846285.1 Phrynocephalus versicolor | reverse complement strand
GGGGGGACTCTGAACCATGGGACCATTCAGTTTAATATACAGTGGTACCTTGTTTAAAGGAATTAATTCCTTCCAAGTGAAATTATGTTAAGCAAATTTTCCTTTCTACAAATTTCCCTTAGGAATGCATTGAAAATGGAGTAATTCCTAATTGCGATCATTTTTATGTTGTACAGATTCGCCCTGTAGGCGATTCTGTTAAGCAAATTCCCCCTATCTCCGGAATTTTTTATGTTGTACAGATTTTATGTTATACAAACCGTTTGTTATACGAGGGTCTACTGTATTTTGTATATTAAAAGTTTAGATAAGTTACCTCAAGTTGCCTGGAGGTTTACTGATGGTTTTTTTCATAGGCAGTTGCACCTTCATATGGGACGCGAATGATCATCATAAGCATCTCCCCAAATATCTTCAGCAAAGTATATTGTAATCCCTTGCAAGTGTGTGTTTTTGTGTGTGTGTGCGCGCGTGTGTGTGTTTGCAAGTAAATAAGGCATAGGATACTGTATATGGATTCCTCCACACCCCATCCCAAACTTTAGTGCAGGCGTGGGCAACCTTCAGCCCTCCAGTTGTTTTGGGCTGCAGCTCCCAGAATTCCAAGCCTTGGTCGCCCATGATAAAGGACTGCGGGAGTTGCAGTCCAGAACATCTGGAGGACTGACGGTTCTCCACCCCTGCTTTGGTGCTTCAGTTTGATCCTACAGCGGGTTAACAAGTGAGCCCCCTCAGCAATAACACATATTTCACAGTCAGAGTTCCAAAAATAAGATTAGTCATAACAAAGGGTGAGCAATACAACATCGGGTGGCGTTGGCCCTGATTGAACCCCCGGCTGGCGAGATGGAGAGAGAAGGACAACCCACCCAACCCATACCAGTGATGGCAATTCCTGTTGACGATCTCCTTGCAGGGGGCAAGCTCCTAGCGACTGGGAGGAAGGGGGGGACAATTTCCGGTGTTTTGTGAGCTGATGAGGTTGTGATCCTTCTGTTCCGTGAAGTCGCTTCCCACTTACGACGACCCGGCAGTGGGTGAGAGGCCCCTAAAATGTCCTATTCTAAACAGCCCTGCTTGTAAACTGAAGCCCGTGGTTTCCTTGAGGGGATCAGTCCATCTTGTGTTCAGTCTCCCTCTTTTGCTGCTGTTTTCCACTTCCACGCTAGCATCATGCTCTTTTCCCAGTGAGCCAGGGTGTGCTGCAAAAGCAAAGCTCTGGAGAGTTCCTTGGGGGTGATGAATAGTTCAAAAGCTTTCCCCCAGTGATGCTGACATTCAGAATGCTCAGGAATTAAAATCTATCTCAGCATTTACTCCTGTCTTACTATCGCACTGCCATAGAGAGTGTCCGAAAATACGGTATCCTTGCATGGTATGGGTGCGGCTCTGAAGCGGATTAAAAAAGCCTACAGAGAAATATTAAAATTGCCCATCAGGCTTCAGTCACCAACCCTGGCTAAGATATTTGCATCTCGTTGTCTCAGGAAGTCACTTAATATTCCCAGAGACCCTTCTCACCCTGCTTATAATTTCTTCAAACTGTTGCCTTCTGGCAGAAGATATTGAGTAACTAAAACTCGGACCACACACTTTTTGAACAGTTTTGATCCTAGACCCATAATACCACTTAATAATGAACTCAAGAACCATTAGTAGTGAGTTGCTGAACTGTATTACTTGGTCTGTGTCTCGGGGGGGGGTGGCATTTTGGTGGGTGAATGCCACTAAGTGGCCACTTCAGTTGTTGAGTAAGTGCTGGACTATATAACTCATTGTCTTGTTTGGAGCCCTAGAGAACTGAATAGAATATCCAGAGGTTAAAAATAAGTGGGTTGAGTCATGTGACCAGAAAAACAAATTCAAAAGTCGGCTAGGTGCTACCTTTATTGGTCACTGCTAAAACAAAAAATGTAAGCTAAGCTTTCGATAGCAACTGTCTTTATCAAAGCATTGTACCAAAATTGCAATCTTGAGAGAGGATGTAGTCTATCAGGTGCTGAGAAACTTTTTGGTGAGATGGAATACACCAGAGGACGATATCAGGAGGCAGGGCTGATAAGTCCTGGATACAGTTGCTGGGTGTGAAAGGCTGGTTGATTTAATAGGGACAGAGCCTGGGAAAAGTCGGTGGATGCAGACCACAACTTGTAGAATCTCTTATGCTCACTAGGAATTCGAAGCAGGGCAAAAACTTCTTTTCCCAATTATGCTCTAAAGCAGGGGTACTCAAACTACGGCCCACGGGCCAGATCCATCCTGCCAGGGTCCTAAATCTGGCCTGCCGGCCATTGCAGACCCCCCCCCCGCCCACACATACACACTTGAGCTGAAAACTCACCACACAACAGCAGCAGCTACCACCACCTCAGCCACCAACATGAGGGCAAAGCCTGCCCTTGCCCATAGTATCTTGCAGGAGTGAGCAGGATGGGTCCTCCCCTATACCCCCCTTGGAGCCCCGGGAGAAGTGGGGCTGCTGCGAGGGCCAGCGGGCGAGGACAGTGGTGTTGGGCTGGTGTGTGTGTGTGTGTGAAGCAGGCCGGGCCTTCCCTCATTCCCCCCCCTCAGAACCACTCTGGGGAGCTGCAGGGTCCGGCCCCCAACAGTGTCTGAGGGTCAGTGAACCAGCCCCCTGTTTAAAAAGTTTCAGGACCCCTGCTCTAAAGCTTCCCAAGCCATTTTTCAGACGCGAGCTGTTCTGCACTTCTCTGCTATTATTATTTGTTTGTTTGTTTCATTTTTATACCGCCCATCTTCCAACAGGAACTCTGGGCGGTTTGCAAGTTAAAAACATCAATATACAAGAAGAAAAAGAGGGGGAAAGCCCTAAGCGAGATGCATCAGGGGGCGGGAGGGCGGGGGAAAAGATCAAATTTAAATAACTTAAATTAAAATAAATTAAAGGTCGCCATATGCCTCCCTAAAAAGCATGGTGTTCAAAGCCTTTTTGAAGACGGGCAGGGACTGTGCGAGGCGTAGCTCACTCGGAAGGTGGTTCCTTAACGAGGAGCCCACAACAGAGAAGGTGCAGTTGCGTGTAGCTTAGAGATGGGCACGACTCAGAAAAAAAGTTTCGTTTTCGGCTAGGGTCTGAGTCGTTTCGTTTCCGTTTTCGTGGGCTAATTTCATAATTTTTCGTTTTCGTTTCGTTATGTAACGAAAACGAAAAACGAAAACGAAAACGAAAATTTTTTCATTTCTCCCCATTTAGCTCAATTGAGGCTTTTCCAGCAACGAAAAACGAAAACTGGCTCGAAATTAGTCGTTTCGTTTCCGTTTTCGGTCCAGGTTGGTGCCGATTTTCGTTTCCGTTTCGTTTCCGTAACGAAAACGAAAAACGAAAACGAAAATACTGCTAAGTCGTGCCCATCTCTAGACTGTAGCTGACCTCCGTGGCTCCCTAGGAGTGGGCACCCTGAACAGTAATGAAGTAAAATTCAAAATCTACATTTCTAGCCTTTAAAAACCATATTTAATATTACGTGTACTTTTGAGGTGTGGGGAGGTGACCGGAGAGGCAGGAGAACAGAAAGGCAGGAGGGGAATAAAAACAGAGGTGACATTTTCCTCATTTTCTGCCTCCCGCCTGGTTCTGTCCACCTGCTACTGGTCCCCTCCGTGCTCCTTCCCGCTCTGTGACAGCCTTTGTAAAGCGTCTCTGCCGATTTCCATGCAATGCCACTGCTCAGATTCGGTGGTGTCGTGTGCCCCCAGGCGGGTGTAGAAAGCCTTGGCCCGAGAGTTCCACTCCATCGTCACAAACTTCATCTCGACGCAGCCGGCGCCCAGGGCAATCTGCATCGAGAGAGAGAAAGAACCAAATGGGAAGAGAGAGAGAGACACACACACAGAGTTCACAAGCAAGGTGGGGGATGTTCCCCACCCCCCTCAGGTTCAGAAAGACACCTTGAGGCTGGATGAACATATCAGAATCAAGGACATATGACAGAATCGTACCAATGTTTACATCAAGATTCTGCAACTTGAGTCGGCTAAGGGCGGCTGATTTATACGGTGCCAGGGTTGCGCAAGGAAGGATGTCACCAAACATATCACTGAGATGTCAATTAGTCACAATTAGCTGCAGGAATTTATGCAAACCCGTTGCAAACACCGAAAGGATCCTGGTTCCTATATTTCTATAAGAAAATAGTGTTTTGCTTTTTAAAACAAAAATCAGTTTCAAAACCCCTGAGATCCAGCATGAAATAAATTCACGAAAGCTTTCAAAGGTTTGTGCTGTGTTAGAGTGAAGGTCTAATCCAGGCACCCTCCACCTTTGGCTTCAATGCAATGACCAACCAGATGCCCCCAGGATGGAGCCCACTAGCACAGTTATTCTCCCAGAAATTGCAGGTAGAACTGGTCTCCTCCTGAACCCGATGCTTGCAAAGTTCCATTTCTGATGTCTGTATATGCCATTACTTATTGCTTTTGTTATTAGTAAGAACTTTTCTCTCCTGTCTTTCCTTCATTGAACTCTAGGTGGCAGACTTGGGTGTCAGCCAGCCTCCCCATGTTATCCTCACACCAACCTTGTGAGGTAGGTCAAGTGGAGAATGACTGGCTTGAGGACACCCAGAGAGGTTCAAATCACCCAAGTGGTGATTTAAACCTTGGTCTCGTGTCTCGCAACACAACCAGGCAGGCATAAATCACTTACCTTTGCTACTTTGCTCAATAACTGCCTTCCGATTCCTTTATCTGAGAAAGAAGACAGGCAGAAAGAGGACTGAGATCAACAAGGGAAGGATTCCATTAGCAATTTGCCTGTGTGTCGGTGAAAATTATTTCAATATTTTTACCCTGCCTCTATCCCAGAAAAAGGCCCCACGGTGACAAAAAGCACAACATTAAAAACTAGAAACAGAAAATTATTCAAATATTTTAAAAAGAATTAGTAGCATTATTTTATTTATTTATTTATTTATTTATTTATTTATTTATTTATTTATTTATTTATATACCGCTTCATCTAGTCACATGGCTACTCTGGGCGGTTTTAAAACTATTCGGCAAGAGCATTGCTAAAAACAGATTTTTAGAAGCAACGAAATGCAAACCGTTCTAGTTTAAAAACCTCTCCTGCACAATCTGACACTAAAGAAGAAGCCTGCCTGTGGAAAGACTGCAAAGATGGGGTGCAGCCAGGCCTCCAGTGGGAGGGAGTTCCACAGACTAAGAGCAGCCACAGAGAAGGCCCTCTCCTGTGTCTCTACCAAATGTACTCCTGTAAAAATAGTGGGACCAAGAGAAACGCCTATCCTCATAATCTTGATGCCGGGGGCAGACTCATAAAGGAAGACCCTGTCCTTAAGAAGGCTTGGAAGCCAAGCCATTTACATCTTCATCGGTTGGGTAAAATCTCATCAGCAAATTGCTGGACATGAATCTGACTAGTCAGTTTTGGAAGCATATTTTTTTTTACCCCTTAAGTACAGTACTTGTTGGTATCAGCAGCGGTTAGGTAATTTTTATTATGCAGATAAGCAATTGATGATTACAGTGGACCCTCCTATAGCAAGCGGTTTGTTTAACAGAAAATCCGCTAAAAGGAATTAATTTCCAGAGATAGGGGGAAATTGCTTGACAGAATTGCCTAGGGGGGGAAATCCATACAATAGAAAAAAACGGTCGCGATTAGGGATTAATCAGTTTTCAATGCATTCCTATGGGAAATTTGTACAAAGGAAAATTTGCTTAACAGAATTTCATTTGGAATGAATTAATTCCTTTATACAAGGTACCACTGTACTTTCTTTCATTTTTTTGCTCGTATTGCAAGCACTTTCTCCGGGTCCCGAGCCTGAGAACCCAGCTTCTTTCAATATCTGTCTCCTCCGAGAACAGGAGCTTAAACACCAATTTACCGTCTGCCTGCAATGCGTGCCCCCTGAAATTCAGATTTTTAAGCCAAAACGAATCCATACTTTCCCTGCAAAGCCTGGATACTTGGTTATTATGCAGTTTTTCCTTTGGAGAGTCTGCTGACATCAGGGTGGCCCCATGCAACTGGGGACATAACGCCCCTAGCCTTAGCATGAGAGAGGAAATTCCAGGGGAAGTCAGTGTAACAAGTGACTCTTAAAGGGGCAGGAGGCAAAACAACAACAACAAAAAGAAGCGAGGAGAGCCCGGCACTCTCCGCATCAAAATTTTTCACTCTCCCAGAGCAGGTACTTGAAAGGTGCGCTGGGTTGCGCTTAGGTGGGCGGGGTCGCACTTAATTTTCTGTTAGCTCCGGAGCTGGTGGGGAAACATTTTAAAGCTCCGGAGCTGGGAGCCATTTGCAGCAGAGTTTAGGGGTCGTGTATAAACGCCCATCTGATAAAGCTCCTTCTGCTACAGAAGGACTCCGTACCTCATCTTCCTTTTCATGGAGGCCAGGGAAGCAGGTGCTCGACCTCACAGTCCAGCCTTCGACGGATGCCCTCACACATACCTCTGAATTCAGACACCACGTAGAGATTTTCGAGGTAAACAATCCGTCCATGATTGACGCTGTATCCATAAAAGTACAGGGCGTAGCCGATAATGCGGGCTGCACAAAGGGACAAAGCACAGGCCTCTTCACAATTCAGAACAGGGTGATGGGCCAAGGATAAGTAAGTTTTATCCTTTTAAGTGTTTAATATCCTCGGACTACATGTCCCATCAGCCCCTAGTACTTTAAACCGCTAGGAGTTGCAGCCAAACAACATCTGAATGATCACGTTTGTCCGGGTTTGCTTTTAGAGAATGATCCATTTTAAAAGAAAGAATTGATTGGGTTGCTAATCATTTGGCATCAGGTTAGTTGTCCTCATTGTTCTCCCTTTCAGAAAAACAATACATTGTGCTGGATATTATGCATGCCCTTCATTATTAACAATGTGTAAGGAAATTACAAAGGAATACTCTCCACTTCCCTCTACTGGCCAATTTTGATACTGCATTTTTATTTATTTATTTATTTATTTATTTATTTATTTATTTATTTATTTATTTGCCCATCCCACCCAATTAGAGGCCCAGGGCAGCAAAGAGATCAGACTAATACATAAAAATACATTAAACTTTACTTAACAAAAACATAACGATGAAACAAAACTATGATTTATTTGCCAATTAGGACTGATAAGTAGAATAGCATTAAAAAAAAAACCTCCTGTCAAGATATATCTAAAAATGTTCTTACAAGTAATTCTTGAAAGTAACTAGGAAACATTACTTGTTGTATCCAAGAGACATGATGCAGTGAATTGTTTTCTTAATTTGGGGATGAGATGTCATAAGAACATGAGAACATAAGAAGAGCCCTGCTGGATCAGGCCAAGGGCCCATCTAGTCCAGCTTCCTGTATCTCACAGCGGCCCCACCAGATGCGTTTGGGAGCTCACGAGACTAGATATCTGTCTCCTGATACCACTCCCCTGCATTTGGCCCTTGAAGTACCCCGGTTTTAAGCCTGGAGATGACACATCTCCATCATGGTTTGTGTAACCTGGGATGGACTTTTCCTCCAGGAATCTGTCCAGTCCCCTTTGGAAGGCATCCAGGCCAGATGCCATCACCACCTCCTGTGGCAGGGAGTTCCACAGACTAACAACACGCTGGGTTAAAAAAAAAATTCTTTTGTCTGTTCTCACTCTCCCAACCCTCAGTTTGAGTGAATGTCCCCTAGTTCTGGTATTTTGTGAGAGGGAGAAGAGTGTCCCTCTATCCACTTTACTCGTGCCCTGCATTATTTTGTACCTCTCAATCATATCCCCCCTCAGGTGCCCTTTTTCCAGACTAAAGAGCCCCAAATGTTTTAGCTTTTCCTCATAAGGGAGGTCCCCCAGCCCAGTAATCATTTTAGTCGCTCTCTTCTGCACCTTTTCCAGTTCCACTATATGTTTTTTGAGATGCATTGACCAGAATTGTACACAATATTCCAGATATGTCAATGTATCTTTATCACACCCACCCAAAGTAACTTGTAATTACAGACAGCTATTTTGCTTCTGGGCTGGCTAATCATTTACAAGGTCTTTCTGCTTTCTTCCTGCATATCATAATAAATAACATAAGCCATGATAATGCATGCAGCAGTGTGCAAAGAGACAAAAGCAGAGCAGAGATGAGGAAGTGCTGCTTTAGCAGACTACACCTCCCAGCATCCCCAACGACGACATGCCATCGTAGTTGGGGGATCCTGGGAGTCATAGTCCCAAAATAAGTTCTGAGGAGATCCGTGGAGCTCAAATAACATCTGGTGCGCAATCCCCCTTGGTTTTGGTATCTGTCCTCACTCTATTATCTCTAATGCCTGCCGGATTAATGTGTGATTTCTTTTTCTGAGACTAACTAAGGGTGAAGAGGACAAACCCTCTTTTTCAAACAAACCAGTAACTGTAAGTTGATCCCATGGACTCTCTGAGTAAACAGCCCAAATAGTACTTTAACAATAGCAAAGGAAACCAGGTCTTCATTTTTTTGTTTGTTTACGTTTTATAACCTGGGGCAACTTAGAACAAAGTTTGATCCGTCTTTTGCACTACAACTCCCAAGATTAGTTGGCTGGGGGATTGTGGGAGTCATAGTAAAGCAAAGCAAAGCAAAGTGTTCTGCTTATATACCGCCCCATACTACTACAAGTGGTCTCTGGGCGGTTTACAATTTTTAATTACAGTGTGCAGGCTACACATTGCCCCCCCCCCAGTAAGCTGGGTACTCATTTTACCGACCTCGGAAGGATGGAAGGCTGAGTGAACCTTGAGCCTCAGAGTTTTGAAGCTCTGACCTTAGAAAGTCATTCTCTCTCTCTCTCTCTCTCTCTCTCTCTCTCTCTTAATAAACATAGAACATAATATACAAACTTAATAATAGTGCTCCCTTCCTGCTTGGGACCTTATATCTTACAGTATATCTATTATCTATAATCAGACTTTTTCTTTTATTTCATCAACCCCTGAAAATCCTTCCAGAAATACATATGACTATTGCTTGGTTTTATGAGTTCTATGAGTTCTTTCAATAAATCTATTAATCTTTGTTTCTCCCTTTCAAATTTTAATTTCTGGAGTTAATTCTTCTTGGAAGGCTCTGAGAAGCACTGAGAAGCAGATGCAGCCTTTACAGCTTCCTGCCCCACCTCAGAGGACAGCCTGGCATGGCAAATCACATCTTGTGCCATGTCTGGATTTTTGGTACTTACTTCGAAGAAGAGGACATGTCCTCAAAAGCTTGCAATGATTTTTTTTGTTATTTTATTCATGGCCTATAAAGGTATCACCTCATTTTGCCTCTTTATATATCTATGCTGAGGCCCCATCTGGAGTATTGGGTACAGTTCTGGTCACCATACTCCCAGAAGGATATTATGGAAATGGAAACAAGTGCAGAGGAGGGCAAATGGAATGATTCGGGGACTGGAACACGTTTCTTACCATCTGAGGCTGCAACGGCTGGGCCTCTTCACTCTTGAACGACAGCACCTAAGAGGTGACCTGATTGAAGTTTATAAAATCATACACGGTGTGGACAAAGTAGATAAGGAAAAACTGTTTTCCCTATTGCACTAGGGAACTAGGGGGCACTCCATGAAACTTTTGGGTGCCAGATCTCACACAAATAAGAGGAAGTACTTTTTCACCCAGAGGGTCACTGATCTGTGGAACTCCCTGCCAGAAGGAAGTGGTGACAGCTGTCAACCTTGACCGATTTAAGAAAGGATTGGACAAGTTCATGGAGAACAAGGGTCTCCATGGCTATCATGATGGATGCCCAAGGACAACCTCCAGGTTGGAGAGAGAGGCAGGATATCTCTCAATGCCATTTGCAGGAAATCGTAAGCCGGTGAAGACATCTGCTTGGGAATACCCTGAAGCAAATGGTGAGCCGCTGTGTGAAACAGAATGCTGGACTGGATGGGCTGTGGCCTCTTCCATCAAGGCTGTTCTTGTGTTCTTATGTAGAATAGTCTTTCTACTCTCTCTCTCTCTCTCTGTATGTGTGCGCGCAGACAGAGTTACCTTTCTGGCATCCCTTTTCCACGGGTCTCTCTGCCAGGATGCATTTGTAGAATGGGTCCTTGCCAAAGCCATCAGCTTTTAAAACTGGAGTAGGAGAGACACAAAGGAAAGAATATAAGTAGCGAAAGATCTAGGGCCCAATGAAAAGAAAGATCCCTTGCTTGGGGGTTCCAGTTGTGCCCCAAGGGGAGAGGAGGAGCATATATGTATGAGACTGAATGGGGAACACTGGATTTGGGGGGTAGGATCCCTTCTACGGACACGGGCCTTAATGAGGCGGAGGGGCTTGCGAGAAGAAAATTGCAACTAGAGATGGGCATGAAACGAACAATTTTTCGTTTCCGTTTCCGTTTTTTGTTTCATTACATAACAAAACAACAAACAAATTTTGTCTCCAAAATGAAACTAAACGAACAGAAACACCGAAAATTTTGTCGTGCGTTTCGTTTCCGTTACTGCAATATGAGTGAATTGCTTAAAATCCTAAAAAATATTACAAAAAAATGAAATAAATGGTAACAAAATGGTAACGA
This sequence comes from Phrynocephalus versicolor, assembly GCA_023846285.1. NCBI lineage: Eukaryota > Metazoa > Chordata > Lepidosauria > Squamata > Agamidae > Phrynocephalus > Phrynocephalus versicolor. The sequence continues at coordinate 1,146,754 of JAHTLZ010000224.1, read as the reverse complement.
AACGAATGAAAACGAAAACGATTTTTTTGCAAAAAATTCACAAAAAATGGAAACGAACTGAAACGGACCCTCCAAACGACAAACAACAAATGAAATGCCATTTTTTTGATTCGTGCCCATCTCTAATTGCAATATTTCCAACACATAATGCACAATAAGAAATACCATCTGCTGCAAGTTATCCTTCAAGGAGAAATACAGTAGATGGGAAGGGTGGCCCAGGACGTAGAAGAACATTCTGGTTTAAGAACTGAAGCCAGTGGTCCGTCCACAGTGGGCACAGCTGCTCTATTCAGAATAGCTTTAAATGGAAACCAGTTCAGGCTACTGGTCCCCAACGTTTTACAAGGGCAGGACACACGAGGAGGAAGAAGATCCTAGTCTGAGGAATCAAGACCAGGGACCGAGGAAACTGCAGACGGGTTGTCCTCCCCCCCCCCCCCACCGCTCGATGCCTGCTAGACGAGCTAGGGTCAAGCAATGCTCCCCCACCTCCCCACGCGAAGCTCAACCAACTTCTGCATGAAGGAAACCCCTCCACCCAACGCAAATCTCCTTACCTTGTGAATTGATGGTCACCTCTGCTCCTAAGTGATGATAGTCAGCAATTTCCTGGGGGCCGGGGTGGGGTTGGGGGGACAGACAAGACACATCAGTGACAGGCATCTGCTCCAAAGCTTGGGAAAAGTACCTTTTTCGTAGGACTCCTCTCCCGAAACCTCTGAGCCAGTGTGGCCAGGGAGGCCAATTATGTCATCGTCCCCCCCCCCGCCATCATGAGACCTAGGCATGGCCTTCCCTCCTTGTGGGACAGCCCCCCCAAAACAGTGTCTGTTGCCCATTTCCTTGACCCTCATTATTGGAGATGCTGGGGACACACAGGGGCCGTCTGCATTTGGAAGCACGAGGTTTATTTACTGGTGAGTTAAGGACCAGCTTTTAGGGTCATAAAATCCTGGAGCTGGAAAGGAGGGGGGCTATATGGACACCGAGTGCAACCCCCCCTCCCTCGCTGATCAGAGGAATCCAAATCAAAGCAGATCGGACAGGTGGTTGTCTAATTTTCTCCTGAATGCCTCCAGTATTGGCTCATTGCCTCCCGGGATCTTTGCTTCTATTGTCACGCTGCTCTAACAGTTGTGAAGTTTTCCTTGATATTCAGCCTAAATCCGGCTTCCTATAACCTGAGCCCATGGCTGCATGTCCTGCCCTTGGGAATGATCAAGAACCGATCCCGCCCTTCCTCTGCAGAGAGACAGCCAGAATAAGCTTCGGTTTCCTAGCTTGGGGATGCGCTGGCAGGAAAAAGTTCCTTGCATTGTGTGCCTAACGACAGGCGTGAGAACCAAGAGGACAGAGCTCCTCTGAGCAGGTGCAGAGTTCGTTTCCTTCCCTGGGAAAGAGAGGAAACGGGGGGAATGGAACCAGAGTCTAGAGCAGGGGTGTCCAAACTTTTTGCAAGGAGGGCCAGATTTGGTGAGGAGAAAATGTGTGGGGGCCAAACATTCAGCCACATTTGGACTTTGGATACACCTCTAGGATATGTAAGAGGGCAGGGAGGATGCTGCACCAACGGAGCCGGGGGTGGGTAGGCTGGGTAGGGGGCTGGGGGGACAGAGAGAGGCAGGGAGGACAGGCAAACTGTAAAACTGTAAGCTGTTGGGTCTATCCAGTATGGGGGGAGGCCAGCTGGTGGGGATGCACGACAGGATGAGCTAGTGGGGAGAAGAGGCTGCAGGCCGCTCAAAATTTGAAACTGGGTGACCTTTGGCCCCTGAGCCTGACTTTGGACATGCCTGGTCTAGAGCGTGAGGATGGGATGTTCAAAGCAAGGGACCACATAAACACAACCGCATCCATTTCCAGGTGTTGGCTGGTGAACGGCTCACCTGTATTAAGCCCATCAGATGGTCACAGTCTTCGCTGGTGGCTTCGCGGATGTCACACTCCATGGTTCTTGAAAGGTGAGCGACACTGAAGACTCCCCTGGGCTCTGGAGGCAGGTGTGTTTATAGCTTCCCAGCTCCCATGTGACTGAGGCTTTATTTGATTTTATCTAGATCATGTCCAGGCCGGTGACAGAACACTAGAGGGAGGTCACTCCGCGTTCAGGAAACACTCCCGCGTGCAAACAGAGGGCTGTTCAGCTTGGCAGCCGCTGGTACGAAAAAGACAAAATGCCCATCATCCTGCACATAACAGATTTGTCCTTTTGCGATCTCCAAAACACCCATTTTAATTCACCCTTTCAAGGAAGAAATGCCCCTCGAGAACTCAGAGCTCAGGAAAGTTCCTTCTCTGGGCGACACTTCAAATCGCCGTCGCCGCCACCACCGCGGCCAGCCTGGACTACATGGCCCATGCACATTTACACACATCCCCCCACACAAAATGAGCAGGGCAGAGGGTGACAGGGTTCTGGTGCTTGTAAAGAAAGCTGATTGATGTCTTCTAGTTGTCCTCAGTATAAAAAGAGAGAAAGAAATTTGTCTCCATCAAGCGTATTATTCCTCAGTTACTCATTAACCAAACGATCT
>JAHTLZ010000224.1:1106077-1141717 GCA_023846285.1 Phrynocephalus versicolor | reverse complement strand
AAATAAATAAATAAATAAATAAATAAATAAATAAATAAATAAATAAACCCTGAATGTGAACACCAAGCACAAAACACCTGTTGCTCCTCTTCCAGGGTAGAGATCAATAATTTCCAGAAATTTTGCAGAGGGGGAAATAGAGGGAGAAAATTGATAATTCCCCCCGTGCCCCCCCCCCGCCCCCAATTTTCCATTTTTTTCCCAAAGTTTTTCTCCCATGGCTTCAAAAGTTCTGGACAGTTCACATCTCTAGTCCAGGGTACAGGAGGAAGGCTTGTCTGGAGCCGCCTGTCCGCAGGGAGGTGTCTTCCTCTAGTCTACGGGCCTCTGCCCACCTCCGGACATTCAGCTCTCTGCTCACTTGCTGGTGTGCGCCCATGGAGGAACCCTTGGGGAGCGAGCCTTAACCGTTGTTCTCCTTGTCTTCTGCTGCGTTCACGGTTCCTGTTGTCTCCTGCCAGGGGAAATCTTCTTGGACGCCGTTCCTTTGAAGTCCGGGTTTGCGCCTGCCCCGGACGGGACCGCAAGACCGAAGAGGAAAACTTGAAGAAAACAGCTAGTTCTGGAAGGGAGAGCGAGAAGGGTAAAAAAAGCTGAGAGGGAACGCCTTTTTTTTGGGAATAGGGAAATGGGAGGAGCCCGGTTCTGAAGTAGGAGAGCTGAAAAGGAAGACCAGCAGAGGGAACGCTTAGAGGTTGCAAAGAACCCTGCATGGTGATAAATTTAAATTTGGTACAAAAATAAGCACTGTTACATCTTGGTGTCTGGAGCAAGCAAAGCTTTATTACAAAATACAAACAGAAAGCGAAGAGATTGCAAAGATAGTAAAGTACTTGACAAGACAAGCACACAAAATAACTAAATGCATTTGGGGTCACAGAATCTGGGCGACGCTAACAGTGGCCACAGAAATTCTGAACCCCCCAAATGGCCCAGAACATTTCCTTAAACACCCTTTCGCCTGCCACACCCAGAGTCCAGAATCTTCCATAGCAGTTCCACTTTTACGGGAACTAGCTCGGACCAGTTTGCTGTTACACTAATAGTTGTTCCTTTTTTTTTAACCTGACAATGACCTGGTGTTCCTCTGTGCATGTCTAAAGTTATACTTCTAAAGTGACACTTCTTGACTTATTCAACATTCTGTCACATAAGCATTTTTATAATTTCACCATTTTGCGGTTTAGCATCCTAGAAGATATTTCACTCTCAGAGAATTCAGAAGTTGTCAGCAAGCCCCTTCTGCTGGTTAGCCCATCATGCTCGGATGGTTAACCCATTTAGAAAATAGCTAAAATTTCAGACTTATTAATTAATGGCTAGTCCCTGCAGACAACCAGTTTACTTCTTTGGACTGCCAACTCCCAAGAGTTAGTCCAAAGAAGTAATGGCAGGATATCAGAGAGGAGTTGGAAGTCCATCACAGGTTACACACCATGATGGAGATGTGTAATCTCCAGGCTTACAACCAGGGTCCTTCAAGGGTCAGATGCAGGGGAGTGGTATCAAGAGACTGAGATCTAGTCTCGTGCGCTCCCAGAGGCATCTGGTGGGGCCACTGTGAGATACAGGAAGCTGGACTAGATGGGCCTTTGGCCTGATCCAGCATGGCTCTCCTTATGTTCTTATGTATGTTATGAAGGGCTCTCTGAGGCCATCAGGCCCAACCCTGTCCTCCAGGCAGGAATACAAATCATAGGATGCTTGCCAGGTGGTTGTCCAAATTTCTCATGAATTCCTCCAGTGTTGGAGCGCTCGCCATCTGTCGAGGCCGTTGTCATACTGCTCTAACAGTTAGGAATTTTTTCCAGATGTTCATTCGAAAGCTGGATTTTCTTAACGTGATCCCCTTGTTGCGCATCCTGCACGCTGCAGGAATGGAGAACAGCTCCTACCCTTCCTCTGGATGACAGCCCTTCAAAAAATTCAGGGGTATAGGTCTCTAGTGCTCTCTGCAGAGACAACTTGGTCTTCCTTGATGATCCAGGGGTTTCCTTGCAGCTCTGCAGTTCAGAGATTATGAGGGAGGGCTGGAAAGCTGAGTGGTTGGAGCATCTGGCTTGCAGGGCCAATGGTTGGGTGTTTAGATCTCCCCTGGGGCTTCTTCATAGGGCGTCGGACTTAATGGTCCCCTAGCCGGGCTGGCTGCAGGTGTCTGCAAAATACGGTTCAGAAAATAAACTCTTCCAAGAGAGGACCCCCCCCCCATCATTCTGGACATTGTGGAAAGGGGCCCTTGGTACTAGAGAGTGTTCTCCTTATATACTGCCCCATAGCGCTTCTAGCACTGTCTGGGCAGTTTACAATTTAATTATGCAAGGTACATATTGGCTCCCCCACCCCACAGCAAGCTAGGTACTCAATTTAATGACCTCGGAAGGATGGAAGGCTGAGTCAACCTTGAGCCGGCTACCCGGGATTGAACCCCAGGTTGTGAGCACTGTTATAGCTGCAGGACCGGCATTTGACCCCTGCGCCAGGAGGCTCCCAGAGGATTCCGTCGGTCGGCTTTTGTTTCCAGGCTGTGCTGACCTCTATCTCTTTTTCTCTCCAGCTGTTGTTCCGACCAGCAGTTCTGAAAGCGCCGCCAAGCGATCCTCTGCTGAAACGTCTAGTGGCAACAACGAGAACGGCCCGTACATCCTCCAGGTGATTTGAGTGTGGAAGTTGGCTGACGAAGCCCTGGGTTTGGCATCTTTGCGGCCAGCTTTTGGCACATGTGCCTTTCAGAGGGTGAAGGAGGGGGGAGGCTCCATGTGGTCTTTTTAGAAGGTGGTCCATATCTTGCAAAAAAAAGGGTGGAGTGGCCATCAGGCTGGGGTGCTTTTGGGGAGGGGGAAGAGCCCCATGCACTGCTGAGGGGCCGAAATAAATTTTCATCAGAGTTGAGAGCAGTTCCTTTTGTTTGTTTGTCGGGCTACTGCCGCTCCCAGAAAACTCCCGCCAGCATGGCCACTGCCTGATCTGTTCCCCCATAGACAGTGCGGTCTCGTAATCACACCCAGGAGGCTGGGCCATGGGGTTTGATAGGGACCCAGGGAGGCACCAGCCAGGAACATGGAGCCAGCGCCCTTCTTCCCAATAAAGGAATGATGGCTGCTTCCAGGGACGCTTTTATCCATCTCCACAGGATCGCTCAGATCCGCCAGTATCTCAATGAGTTCTCTCTGAGGACAGTAGTGCAGGCCCTAGTGATCTCGAGGATCGACTATTGCAATGCCCTCTACGTGGGGTTGCCCTTGACCCTGGTCCGGAGGTTACAACGGGTGCAGAATGCAGCGGCCAGGCTGGTGGTGGGTGCTCGTCGATTTGAGCGCATCACCCCAGTTCTGGCTCGCTTGCACTGGCTCCCCGTTGTCCTCCGGATTAGGTTCAAGGTCCTGGTTTTGACTTTCAAAGCCCTCCACGGCCTGGGACCAGAGTATCTGGCAGAGCGTATCTCTCAAAGATCAACTGGGACCAGACCCACGAGACTGGCTCAGGCGCGCTCACTGATGGTGGCCACGCCCAGAGAGGCGTGGAAATCGTGTACGCGTGACCGTGCCTTTTCTGTGGTGGGCCCCATGCTATGGAACCACCTACCCAGTGAGCTGCGCCTGACAGAGTCCCTGCCTGCCTTTAAAAAGGCCCTGAAGACTTATCTCTTCAGGGAGGCGTTCGGCGACCTTTCTGTTTAGTTTTCTTTTTTCCTTTCTTTTCCTTTGCCCACGTTTAGTTTGTTTCGGGTATGCCCCCCATCTTGCTCCCTTTTTACTTGTTTGCTTCTGTTTTACCTATTTTTTTTATTATAAGCCGCCCAGAGTTCCTTTTGGGAAGATGGGCGGGGTATAAGACTTAACAAACAAACAAACAAATAAATAAATAATACCCAGGCGCTCATATCAGGCGAAAAGAAAAAGAAAAATGATAAAACCTAAGGCAACAGAAACACTGTGGCATCTTCAAAGACGGCTAGCTTTTGTGGATGCTTCCACATCCTCAGTCACGGGAGTGAGTTTTTCCATCCTCTGGTACTCCCACAGTCTTGGGCTATGGATCTGCAAGGTGGGCAGAATCTAGAACTGAAGATGTGCAGATGGAGTGGGGTGGGGTTTTTTGATGACATCTCCCCCCCACCAAAAAAAACCCCCAGAGGAATTGCAGTCCAGTCCCAGCTCCTGCCCACGGCTGTGTAGAAACTTCCTGATGCATTTACTGCTCAGTTGGAAGGAGGGTGGCCATTTGTCGCCTCCTGTGGTTTGGCGCTGACCCCCCCTCTCACTCACCCACCCACCCACCCCCTCCCACCCCGGTGGCCTCTTTCTCTTCAGATCCGCAATCTGAAGCACTACAAGATTCTGAAGTACCAACTTGAAGCCATGGAGTGCCTGGATTCCAGGCAGCAGCAGCAACAACAACAACAACAGGGAGAACCAAACCATGCGGTGGAGCCAGCGGCTTGCCCGCCACTGAAAGGGTGAGTGTAGAAGCCCCGCCTTTTTAGTCTTGGAGGGGGAGGAGCCCAATGGGAAGCTCCACCCACAGTGGGAATTGTCCCTCCCCCCCAGTAGGTCAGGAGGAAAACACTTCTGTTTGGAAAGCGTACCGATAAATAGGCATTTATCCCTTCGCCCCTGCTGTTATCCTCAAAGTGGGGGACGGCTTTTTCCCCGTGTGAGATGATGGCTCGGTTGGGATGGGATGTGTTATGCTGATAGAGGATGTCACTTGGCTGACTTGCTTAAGAGCTCTGTTACGGGTGTGGTCTTCCAGTACAGATCGATTTTGGCACGTCGCTGAAGGGTTTATTGGGTGTAGATGGTTTGTACACCTGAGCCTGCTTTGACAAGTGTGTTTGAATGAGCCCTCAATAAACAGACGTCATGTCAATGCTCAGGGAGGAGGAGAATGCAAAACGTAATAGAAATAGTAAAAGCAAACACTGTGATTTGTGTCTTTGCCTCCTCACTCTTCTCTCCATCCCATGTATAACTCTCTACAGAGGACATATTGCCCCATTTAAAATGGTGGGTGTCGCAAACCAAAGATAAGACAAAAATTGTCAAATCTTGTTAGGCTTTTAAGGCACTACAGCAGAACCCCAGTATCTGTTGGCAATTGGTTCCAAGTCCCCAACACCATGGATACCGATTACCAGAGGAAATATATATAAAGGCAAACGTTGAAAAGTCCCTGATGTCAGGAAAGACTGAAGGAAAAGGAAAAGGGGAAGGAAGAGAATGAAATGGTTGGATGGTGTCATAGACTTGACCAATATCCGGGAGGCAGTGGAAGACAGGAGGGCCGGCGTGCTCCGGTGCATGGGGTCACAAAGAGTTGGACACAATTTAATGACTAAACAACAACAACAAAGTGGAAAAAGAGAAAACATGTTCACATCTGTTACTATACCTGGTCACCAGAGGGCATCAGAGACCATGCTCTATTCTTCACTTAAGGGTACTCAGAGCATGGTCTCTGCCTCCCCCTACTGGCTGGTTCTGCTAATACATGTGAAAATAGTTTTTCTTTTCCCCCTGGATTTTTTTTTCCTTTTGGGATAAGTGAAGCAGTGCATATTGATCCCGTGGATACAGGATTCCCATTGTCCATGCCTCTTGGTTGTTTCTGCATCGTGTGACCCCTCGGGAAACGCTTTCTTAACACCACATGAGCGCTGTTCCCCCCCCCCCCACTCCCCACTCCATTAACATTTCCATTTTCTGCCCCTTTTGTTTCCCTGTCTAGTTTCCCGAAGGCCCGGAAACGAGATGGTGGCCAGTGTTCGTCCAGCGGGAAGAGGCGAAGGGTGAAGGAGGAGTCGCAGGATTCTGACTAGAGCCCCACCCTCCTTCCTTCCTTCCTTCCTTCCTTCCCTCCCTCCCTCCCTTGGCTTATATTTGGGCCTGTCCTGTCCTCTCTGTCTGCCCCCCCTTCTTCCTCCTCTTCCTCACAGTAATGTCAGTATTCCACATAATAATTGTTCGGAAGGGGAACCACAACTACTGGCATGTTAAATGTTTTGGATGGCCTAATGAAACAACACAAAGGACAAAAAACAAACAAACACAAATCCACCATTCCGGGGGTCGTTGTCCCAAAACCAGTCAGCTTTCCAGAAGCGTTGGCTGTGTGGCATTTTGCCCTCCTGTCCAGCTTGCCAGTTTCTCCTTGAGACCCCTGGGTTGCTGTTCTCTGGGAGTGGAGGAGGTTTTTTTTCTTTTCTTTTTTCAACCTTCCGGTTCCTTCCAGGCTTCCCTGATAGCTGCTATTGGAGGAAGGCAATGTTAGAGGGCTGCTCTCTCTCGCTCTCTCTCTCTCTCACACACACAAACACACACAGCCGTTGATATTTAGAGATAACACGGTTTGTGATCGGGGGCGGGTGTGTTCCATTAGGTTTTATAAAATCGTTGGAGGGCTGCTCACACACACACACATACACACAGCCGTTGATATTTAGAGATAGACGGTTTGTGATCATGGGTTTGGGGGGGGTGCGTTCCATTAAGTTTTATAAAATCGTTGGAGGGCTGCTCCCAGGCTGGTCCTTTCAGACAGCCCTCATTTTTTTTTATAAACCTAGCAAATTGTCTTTCACCCTTGATAAGAATTGTCTCTTAGGTGTAGCTTCCTCTTCACCCCCATCCCTTCTTTACTACTGGTCAGTATTCTGTTTCTTACATGCAGTAAGGCTGTGGTATCTGCAGGGGATCCTCCGTGCCCCCCCCCAGATGCCATAAATTTGGCAAAAGAGCAAGCAAAGATGTAAGAAGTATACATTTCAGGGGTGGAGGGTATTTAGTATTTTCAGAAAGCAGACTTACTGTAAGCATTTCCCAATGAAATTAGATAACCCTTCCCTTGTTTATATAATGCTCTGCCCTTGGTTATTTCCTTGAGGGCTTTTTTTGTATTACCTCCTTGAGTTCTGTAGTGTATTTTTGTAGTAATTCTGTTCTTTTTATTGAATAAAGTCTACGGACATTTTTTCCCTAACGTCTTCGAGAAGCGCCTTTTGTGTTTATGAGAAGCGAGCGGAGCAGAGGGAGGGAGACATAGCCGGCTTCTTAGGGCACTTTTAGGCAACCTCTAAAATCTGCTGGCAGCTTAAATTTGGACCAGAGATCATGGGGTTTTGTTCTGCTTCCTGTGTTCCCACCCTTCCGCACTCCATTGCTCCTGTCTGCAGGGAGGGGAGGGAGAAAAAAAAGGGAGAAAAGAATGCAGGCTCACCTCTGCTCACCTCCGTCTGCTGTAGGAGCAGCCCCGTAGGCATTCCAGGCTGTTAAAGGGGCGGTGGGGACAAAACAAACAAACAGAAGGCGAGGAGAGCTGGCATCCACAGCTTTATAATCCTCATTGGAATTTTTTTTTTTACCTCCAGAGACCAGGTACTTGTAAAATGTGCTGGGGCTTGCTTAGGTGGGTGTGGTTATACTTATTTTTTTTTTTAAAGTCCGCAGCTGGTGGGAAAACAATTTTAAGCTCTGCATCTGGGAGCCCTTTGGCTCGGATTTTAGGGGTCGTGTAAAAGCAGCCTTAGCTGCTTGATTCTATGCCCCCCCCCAAAAAAAATTGATCTTAGCCTCTGATGCTAAAGAATGCTGCCAGCACTTGCCAACACAGGCTCTCCTTTCTTTGTTTGGGAACCTAGGTCATTGCATGGCTTCCAACATAAAACAGCAAGCAGCCTCCTAGCTTCTATCTAAGAGACAAGCCTGCCTGGCGAAACCCAAGAACTGCTGGAAACAACTTGGCAGGGCAACTTTCGATGCCCATTTTGCCACTTAGGTTTGGACTTTAAGATTTAGATTCAATGTTTTTCATGTCGGGCCCGACTGGAGGAAGCGGTGTTTGATCCACAAAAGCTTGTTTCTTGTATGCATTTTTGTGGTCTATACAGATCTCACCTAATTTTGTAAATAATTCAAAAGATACCGCTGCCTGCAGGGTGGGAGTGAGGATTGAGACTAACCGTTTTCTAACCCGGGTGTTATTGGGGGCTTTATGAAGATTGGTGGGCCTTCAACTTAAGAGACCATCAGGGGGCTGAGATGTGTGGGTTATAGCCTGTGTGTGCATATTTATGTACACACAGATACACATGTACATTTAGACATTCAGATGCAATCTCACCGCTGCCAGGGTGTGCACCTAATGGCACGGGATTGCTTTCATAGGAATGATTGCTTCCCCTTTGCTGGGAAATTGCTCCAACATAAGAACGTAAGAACAGCCTTGCTGGAACAGGCCGCAGCCCATCCAGTCCAGCATTCTGTCTCACACAGTGGCCCACCATTTGATTCAGGGTCTTCCCAAGCAGATGTCTTCACCGGCTTACGATTCCCTGCAAATGGCATTGAGAGAGATCCTGCCTCTCTCCAACCCGGAGGTTGTCCTTAGGCATCCATCATGAGAGCCACGGAGACCCTTGTTCTCCACGAACCCGGCCCTGAAAAAGTAGGAGTCCTACAGCCAAAGGTCTTTTGAGATTGGGCCGGAGGGCATTTCCTTGTGCCTTGTGTGGTCGCTGGAAAATAGATTGCACCAGACCCCTCCACAAGCAGCCCAGGTTGTGATCTCAGTATGGTTGTGGGACAGCCCCTTTTGTGCGGTCGCTCCAATGGAGGGAGAAGGGGGCTTTGGTGGGGATGATGGGACAGCAGCTGTTTCTAGCCCTGTTTCTCCCCTTCTGCCTGTGTTTCAGGATTTCCTCTTCTCATCCAGGAGGGGGCGGTAGCGCATTGGTGGCCGTGGCTCCCCCGGCCGCCTGTCTTGGCACCGTTCATTCAGAAGCAAAAAAAAAAAGGACTCCTGTGAATGAGAGAGGCTGGATTGTGAGAAGGGGGGGTGAGCGGGAGTGGATGGGGGCAGCGAATCTGGGTTGGCTGAATGGAGGAGGACACAGCTAGCGTCTCCTGGTGCCAAAGCCCGCCATCTTCCTCCCACTTTCCCTGCCTTAAAAAGTGGAGGGGGGGAGGCACAGGCTTAAGCCCCCCTTCCAGCAAGATGGGAGGGAGGGAGGGAGCTTAATGCTAGCGGGAGGGGGCTGAACCCCCCCCCCCCACAGACATCCCTCTCCTTCAATGTAAAAGAGATGCTCTCCCCCCCTTCTACGCTGCCGATGAGCCATTCCCTGGGCTGTAAGGTCACTGGGGAAAAGCAGGGGGGGGGGTAGAGATGCTGGTGGCAGTGGCTCAGCAGCCTTTTCACTCTCCTGTCTCTTCTCTCCCCCCCCCCCCCGCCAACCTCCTCAGTGTCAAGAGCCTGCCAAGTTTCTCCAGCAAAACGTTCCTCTCTGCCCTTCCTGCGACCTTGCGCTAGCCCTCTGGGGCCAACAGAGAGAGAGGTGCATGGGTTTCTGTGTACCTGCTCCTGCTCTTTTTTTTTTCTTTTTTAAATCTGGCATTTGCGTGGGGGGCAATGGGGTCTCAGGGTCCGAATTTGGCCTCTTCTCTCCCCTCTCCTAACTTCCTTCTGCTCTGCAGGGCCGTAACTGGGGGTGGGGTGGGCAGAAGGGTACATCTGCCCCGGGCACAGCAATCTGGGGGCACCTGGAAGGGGGGGCAGGAGGAAGAAACCGTGCACCCTCCCACTGCCCAGCAGTCCTCCTTTCCCCTAAAGCTTGGCGACAGCACCCCCTCCGCTGCCGCGCACCAGGTGAGCAGCGAAGGAGGCAGGCAGGTAGGGGCGCAGGGGCTGTGGCGCGCTCCTGCTCCTCCTCTTCCTCGCCTTGGTGGGAGAGGTGTGAGGTGCATGCACGTCCTACTGTGTGCGCGCGCACACACACACTACGCCCACAGGGTCCCCCCCCCCGTTGCTGGGTGGGTGCAATGTGGGTTGGGGGGCGGCAGGAAAGGCCCAAAAAGAAATTTTGTCCCCAGGCGCTCCAAACCCTGGCTATGCCTCTGCTGCTCCGGCCTCGAACTGTCCAAATCCCAAAGTGGTGCCTTTCTAGAGCAGAGTTTTAGAAGAGTGCCCTGTTGTGGAATACTGTACAGTTCCCAGAATCCTTCAGTGCTTCATAATAATAATAATAATAGTAACGGTAGAATTGCGGGCCTGGACCCTCTGGATCCAGAGTGGAATCGAACCCCCAACCTATTGGCTTCATAGCCCAATGCCTGTTAACCCATGAAGCTGTCCAGCAGGCTCTTGTCAGACCCTTTGGCTTGGAAGCGTCACTAAAACTAAATAAATCTCGTGCTGGTTGGGGGGAGGGTCCGGGCGCTTGTGTCTGCAAAAGTAACTTCTCCAGTTCCTTGGTGCCCTTGCCTTCGTTTTCACCACCATCACAAATATTTCCCACTTGGTTATTCCAGAAGGTTCAGAAATTGCATCCAAGACCCCAGGACGTTAAGTACTACTGAATAAGGTGCCTCTCTGGGCCCAGCTTCTGTAGGACACAAGCTGCGTTCTACAGCCTGAGTTTTGAACTAGTTACAGGAGGGGTACAACTCTGTTCTCTGCATCTTTTTTCCCGTTTGTGAGAGGAAAAGCACAAGTTTCTAGCTCTCAGGTAAAGTTACAAGGGCTAGAATTTGGCTGGATCGTGTCAGCCTCTGGGCCCTTGCCACAGTGACCAGAAGCTGAATTACATAAGCAGAGGGACATGCAAATATTTTTTTAAAAAATTATTGCCTTTATACCTCCAACAAAGATGCCAGGTTTTGTGAGGAATACTTATTTTTTTATTTTATTTTGCTGTACAAAAAAAAGGAAGGGAAAGCTTGAAGACGGAATATTTCATTGTAATTGGAGGGGAGATTTCATAGCTCTCTCCTTGCGCTCCCAAACCTGAAGGCTGTCTAAAGACGGACTAGTCAGGCTGAATACCAAACAGGTTTTGCTCTAGCCGTGTTGGTGGCTAGAAAAAAAAAGTGGATCGGGAAAGTGGGGCAGGCTGACGTTTCCGTGAGGATGCCGCCACCAACCACTGCCGCTGTGTGTCCTCCTTAACACCCGTTCCTCAGCCTGCCTTTTTAAAAAATCAGGACACCTATTTCTTACCCCAAGTGAAAAAGTTACACTTCCAAGCGGCTGCTTCCTTTCTGCAAAAAAAGCCTGCCAAAAGATGCTCAGCACTTCCAATACTGAAGCGTGCAAATACTGAAAATACTGAAGCGTGCAAGGGTGCCCATGCATGCCCAGCGAAGCCTCCCTGGCTCCCTTTGGGGGAAGGAGGCTTGGTATCTTTCCCTTTCGCCCACCATCCCTGACATGATGGAGAGGCTGATCTGAGTCTCTTCTCTCTCTCTCTCTCTCTCTCTCTCCCCCCCGCCCCCGATCTTCTGGCTCTTCTGCACAGCCTCCCCTTTTAAAAAGCAGCAAGTGCCCCCCAGGGAGGAACACAGACTGAGATAGCCAGAGGCAAGAGCAACATATTTATAGAAAGCTAGGAGGCTCTCTTGGCCCAGTTGACAAACCAGCAGAGATTGGGGCGAGCGGGCGGAGCAATACTGCCCGAGCCCCCACCCCCCACCCTCCACCAAGTCCAGATAATCCCACCCCACCCTGAGGAAAATCCCATAAGCTCTTGGTGGCGGTGCTGCTGTTCCTGCATCTCTTCCTCTGTCCTTGGCCTAAGGATTAGCCTGGCCGCAGGGAGAGTTAACTCTTTCAGTCCTGGGGCCCATCTCACGGGTGGTGGGGAAGAATCAGAGTTGGAAGAGACCTCAAGGGCCATCTAGCCCAACCCCCTGCCATGCAGGAACCCCCATCACAGTGTTCCCGACAGATGGCCATCCAGCCTCTGCTTAAAAACCTCCCAAGAAGGAGACTCCACCACCCTCCTTGGTGGCAGCATCTTCCACTGCTGGACAGCTCTAACTGTCATGAAGTTCTTCCTAATGTTCAAACGGAATCTCTTTTCCTGTAGTTTGAAATCATTTCCCCGAGTCCTAGTCTCTGAAGCCATGGAAAACAAACCTGTTCCCTCTTCAATAATGACCTCCTTACAAATATTTAAACATATCTTCTCCACCCGGGAATTGGTATGTGTGATGCACATTACTGGAGTGCAAGCAGGTTCCGTGAGTTGTGCGATTGGGCCCGGTGTGTCCCCTGCAAGCACTTTGGCTGTAAGTGTTAATTAACATGTGGGCGTGGAGTGCAAAGAACCAAATTGCAGCCTAGTTCCGCCCCGCAGTGTTGCAAATTCCCTTGTCCCCCTCTGGTTCTACATCTTTAGCCAAACTTGGAGAGGCAGTAATGGCACTTATAACCTCTGGCTCCGTAGCTTGAGTCCTCAACCACGGACCGGTTCAGCAGTTCTTAATCATAACTTTCGAATGGCATAGCAGGCTCCCAAAGGATGCTTGAGTCCAGGCCCTGTCAAGGAGACACAGACGGGAATCGAACTCCCAGCTTCCAGCATGGCAGCCAGAGACCTTAAACCGCGGAGCCATTCGAATTGTCCTCTGATGATCCTGCTGGAGATCCGTCCGCAAACTCTTCGCCTGCTGAATGGCAGCAGGCCAGGCATGGAGGCTTTGTGGGAAGAGAATTGTGACCCACAGTTGCCCCAGAGATGGGGAAATGCCCCAGCACAACTTGAGTAGCGGTTGTGCAGATTGGGAGGGGGCATTCTGTGAAAATCCTGTCCCCCCCCAAAAAAAAAGAGATCATTTCCCCATCTCTTTCTTGGTAACGGCTACTTCTAGATCAAGGGAAGTGATAGTACCACTCTATTCTGCTCTGGTCAGACCCGACCTGGAGTCCTGTGTCCAGTTCTGTGCGCCTCAATTTAAAAAGGATGTTGACAACCTCAAGCGGGTGCAGAAGAGGGCGACCAGGATGGTTGAGGGTCTGGAGGAAATGTCTTATGAGGAACGGCTTAGGGAACTGGGAATGTTTAGCCTTTCAAAAAGAAGACTGAGAGGGGATATGATACCTATGTTTAAATATTTGAAAGGGAACAGGTTTGTTTTCCATGGCTTCAGAGACTAGGACTCGGGGCAATGGTTTCAAACTACAGGAAAAGAGATTCCATTTGAACATTAGGAAGAACTTCATGACAGTTAGAGCTGTTCGGCAGTGGAAGATGCTGCCACAAAGGGTGGTAGAGTCTCCTTCCTTGGAGGTTTTTAAGCAGAGGCCGGATGGCCATCTGTCGGAAATATTGTGATGGGGTTCCTGCATGGCAGGGGGTTGGACTAGATGGCCCTTGAGGTTTCTTTCAACTCTATGATTCTATGATTCTATGATTCTATGAAATGGCTGCAGCAGCCTCTCCCTCTCTCTGAGAAATGGTGCTTCCCTCACCCCACTTTGGCCCTCTGGGTCCAGCTGGGAACATTCTGTGCCGCTGCTTCCAGGCTCTCCCTCCGCAGCCACCCCCCCCGCCAGACCTGCTCCTTCCATTCACAAAAGCCAGAGAGTTCCTGGGCGGGGGGCCAAGAGCAAGGAACGGTCCAGGGAGAAGCCACAGAAAGAGAAGCCACAATGATTGATTTCATTATTTGTTTCTTACGTGGACGGGGTTGCTCGTGAACATGTACATTAAACTTATGGGGAGTTATTGGGGGTCTCCCCCCCCACAAAATCCTTTATATCTCATCACGAGGGATTAAGAAAATCTTTGTCAATTAATCGCATGAAGCGGTCTGATTTATTTAATGTGTCACGTATGATGGAAACACTAGCTTTGCATAGAAATATATACCGCCCCATAGTGCTTACAGCACTCTCTGAGTGGTTTACAATTTACTTGTGCAGGCTCTGAGCAGACTAACCATTTTCACACAACCCCTAAGATCTGCTGGCCACTTAAATTCGGACCAGAGATCTTGGGGGTTCGTTGCTCTTCCTGCGTCCCCACCCCTCCGCACTTCCTTGCTCCTGCCTGCGTGAGGGGAGGGAGAAAAAAAGAGGAAAAAATGCAGGCTCACCTCTGAAGCCGCCCGTCGTCGTCCTGATTCCTTCTCTTAAAGGGGCGGGAGGCAGAAAAACCAAACAGAAGCGAGGAGAGCCCGGCACTCACCAGATTACATCCGGATCTGGGGATTTTCACCCTCCGAGAGCAAGTATATGAAAAGTGCGCTGGGATGCGCTTAGGTGGGCGTGGTCACACTTAACTTCCTGCAAACTCCGGAGCTGGTGGGGAAATAATTGTAAGCTCCGGAGCTGGCAGCCATTTGGGGCGGAGTTCAGGAGTCGTGTACAAATACCGCATTCCCTCTGAGCTATGGATCCAAGTCATGTCCTTTGCTAACACCAGTTTGAAACCAAACATCTGAGCCCAGGATGGTGGAGATTTGTAGGTGCCCCCATTGGCCACTCCCATGCACAGCACCTGGATGGACCAGCCGAATGCCCTCCATGCGGGAACATATCAGAGTACCTTGTTTTGAAGCCAAATCAGAATAAATACACACGTATGTCCATTAATGATCATGTGCCACCAAGTCAGTTCTGACTAGAGGCGACCCTTTTCAGGATTTTCCAGATATAGAACTGGTTTACCACTCCCTTCTTCTGGGGGAGGGTGGTGCCAGTTTGCCCAAGGCCACCCAGACTAGCTCTGATATATTAGTACTGAATTTATATAGGCATACTTTTTAAAAATGTCTTTTAAGGGAGCAGGGGAATCTTAAGTGTGTCAAGGAGAACACCATACCCCAAAGAAGGCTGCAGTGACTCTGTGGACAGTTCTGTGGGCCTCAACTTAAAAAGGATGTTGACAACCTTGAGCGGGTCCAGAGGAGGGAGGCCAAGATGATTGAAGGCCTGGAAGAAATGTCTTACGAGGAGGAACAGCTTAGGGAACTGGGAATGTTTAGCCTTTCAAAAAGAAGGCAATGTGGATAGGATACCTATGCTTAAATATTTGAAAGGATGTCACATTGAAGAGGGAACAGGTTTGTTTTCCATGGCTTCAGGAATGGAACAATGGTTTCATACTACAGGGAAAGAGATTCCATTTGAACATCGGAAGAACTTCATGATGGTTAGAGCTGTTTGGCAGTGCAATATGCTGCCACAAAGGAGGGTGGTGGAGTCTCCTTCTTGGGAGGTTTTTAAGCAGAGGCTGGATGGCCATCTGTCGGAAATACTGTGATGGGGGTCCCTGCATGGCAGGGGTTTGGACTGGATGGCCCTTGAGATCTCTTCCATCTCTAGGATCCTATGACACAGAACATTCACTGACTATGCTAGTGGAATGGACTGGTATATCCTAGAAGATGGCCTGGTTGGATGGATGGCTGTCATCCTTAACAAGACCAGAGTCCAGTCTACAACTAGGAGAAACTCGAGGTCTGGAGAATTCTGAGACCTTTGGTTCCCCCTCCAAAACAATATCCCTCCACAACTTTCACTGACTGCCAGGGGCACTGCCTCTATCTCTCCATCCCTGGCATTTGACACATTGCATTCTTCCCCTGCTCTGCTCTTCTTCTGCTCCCTGGCTGGATGGCATCTAGCCAGTTTGAACAGGAATCAGTTGGGTGATGGACCGCAGACCAAGAAGATTTGAACTGTCACTGATCTGTTGGCCAAAGGGCAGGTGGGAAGGGGACAGAGGTCAGAGAGGGGCAGCTAGTGGTTCAGCCACCGACCAGCTCAAGCCCACACCGCTTTGCCTCTTCGACGGAGGCAGGGAGCGAGGTCCCCACTTCCATTCCCCTCCCCCAGCCACTGCATGGATGGGCAAATGCCCCCTCTCGGTGTGGGCAAAGATTCCCTTTGTCTGTCCCTTCTCATGCTGGCCCCCTGGACCGTCCCTCCTGCCCCTGCAGCCCACGGGAGTGCAGGGGGGGGGCACCAGAAGCAACTCTGACCGGCGTTCCCCAAATGCAATGCAATGCATGACTCTGCAGAGAGAAGGGCATGCGAGGCCACCATGGAGATCACACGCACACCCCCTCCCTTCCCCAGCCTGGCATCAAGCTGCACCACAGCTGAGTAGCGGAGGTTGGCAAGGGGCCGGCTGGGCAGCCAGACAGAAATGCAGGCTGGGACTCTTCGGAAGACGCCGGAGGAGGAGAGGAGGGAGGGTGGCCAGCTAGCTGGCCCGGCCGGACAGGCCGCCTAAAGCATCAGAAGGCTCACGCCCTCATTCTGTCTCCCAAGCTGGAGGGAAGGAGGGAGGGAGGGGAGGGGAGGGGAATAATAATACTGTAATGGGAGGTAGAAAATCTGTAACAAAATGTTGCAGTGCAGGACCTCAGAGTTCAAGGCAGCAGCCTAAGGATACAGTAATCCCTTCAATTTTTTCCCCCTTATAAATTCTCAGCATCCTCTCCACACTGAGCTGGTTTAGTCTCCTTTGGGCTGTTTTGGGGGCCTTTAGTTGCTTGGCTGGTTGGTTTATACCTCTGGAAACATTATTATTTCGCCTTAACTGCTGATAATCTTTCTCTAGGGTAGGGATCATGCTGGTTTGCCTACATAAGGATCCATGCTCTAATAATATTCATTATGATCATATTGCATGTGTGTGCTTGCCTCCCTCTCCCTCTGCTTTGCATAGGCTCACCTCCCTCTGCCTGCTTCGTGATATATTTCTTTATTCAGTTTATCGCCATCAGTATATTAACTGCCATTCCTTATGTACAATTAGCTGCAATTGGGATACCGACTTATCTTTAATTTTACATCCTCTGGTCTCAAGTATATTGTTTATTAAGTTGTTATGTTTTTACTTATTTGTTGCTTACTTATTTTATGCATTGTATTGTTTGTGGGTCTGATTTTTGTTCAGTTTTGTAAACCGCCCAGAGTAGCCATGTAGCTAGAGGGATAAATAATCAATAATATATTCTTGTTCTCTCTCTCTCTCTCTCTCTTTTTTTTTAGCCTGGCACCCTTTCCTCCCAACCATTCTTCTCATATTACAGCCTCCGCTCTCCAGGGTTCCCTAAAAAACAAAAATGAATTGGTATAATAGAATATTTCTTCTTTTTTTCTCCCCTCAACTACTGGGTTTCACTCTGCCCCACCCCAAACCCATTCCTTTCAGACACACGTTTCTAAGCCTGGGATCTTCCCATTGGCAGCTTCTGGAGGCAGCTGAGAAAGGAACCTGGGTAGGAGTCTGGCGTGACCTGCTGGTGGACTTGATTTCCCTTTTCTCCTCCAGCCCCCACTTAGGAAAGCAGCAGCTGGCCTTGGTGCAAAGAGGTAGACGGCAGTGGCAGGGTGTATGTGTGTTGTGCGTGTCTGAGTCAGCAGGCTGGGCTACTTGCAGCAGGAGCAGTGAATGGAGGCTGTCCAGTAACCCCAGGCACTCAGACCGGGCTGCATCTGTTCTTATTATCTGCTGGAAATGGCAAAGAACTGCAGTCACTGAATTTAAAGCCTTGGTTGGAGGTTTTGGAAGGGAAAACTGGCCTATCCCTCTATCCTCTAGCCTATCCCTCAAGCCCAAACAGGAGATCCATAGCTCGGTAGCTTCGGTCTATTTTTGCACTGCCAAAGATTGGGAGCTGGACTTGAAGAAGATCTGCAGGGTCCCTTCCAACTCTGTACTTCTAAGGGTACCAATATTATGAAGGACCCCATGTGACTGCCAGTCTCCATCCCATTCCTCCCACTTGAAAACCTTAGAATCCTCTGCATTTTTCTCTTCAAGGTTGGGATTCAAGGTCTTCAGTAGCCTTGACTGCCTGTTTTTAGCCCTTGTCCCTCCACCTCAGCACTATGTGCTTAGCTTCCAAACCCAGACAAGATTGGGTGGGTGCATCAGGGTCATCTCATCATACATAGAACGGAGTGAACTGAGGGTTTCCCTGATGGCTGTCTAGTCTGACCCCACTCGGTTGCTCTCCCAGCTTTGCTGTAAAAGACTCCCGGGTGGGGAGAGCCCTCCTACCCACCCAGACCATTGATTTATCTATCAGGTTGTTCTAACGAGTAAGAATTTGCTTCTAATATTTAACAACACAAGTGTCCTCAGAGCTTGCGAAATCTTGGGTACCATAGCTCCAGAATTTCCTAGCTGACCTAATTTTCCACTACTGACTTTTAAATTAAGATGGTTAGATGATGCCTTGCAGGAGAAATATAGAGCTGCCCTTTTCCCTTTTGCCTCAGGCAGCTTCTTGAAGCAACAACAAACATATCTCTGAGGGCGTGCAGAAGGCCTTTCCTTTCTGCATAGGGGAAAGGCAACCCACAGCCACCTCTGTACGGTTGTGGAGCTCCTGGGTTTCTGCAGCATGCACGTTCCAATCCGAGTCTCCCCTCTAGCCGTTAAAAATCATCCATCTAGTTCATTCCAGTTGCTGAATTCTTATTTCCCTTGCTGCAGAATAAGTAGGGGCAGGATAGGTTTCAGTGCTACACTTTTTTTAAATCTTCCTTTGAGCAAGAAATAATTCCTGATGGGAAGGGGGGGGAGAAATAGGCCTGAAGATAGGAAACCTTTTTGCAGCAAAAGAGCGGCCTTTCCGAAACACAAAAGGTTGTCTGGAACTCCACAGGATGGCAGCCTACGGAGGCACCCTGGAACCTCCACGCAACCGAAGCTGATCCCGCCAAGACCCTGAGCGGAGGGATTGTGTTACGCAGGGAGATTAAAGACATACAATCTGTCTCGCTGAAGCAGCATCTGATGGGAGACAGGGAGGCACAGAGTAAGGGGCGGATTAAGGATGATCCAGGTTGGAGTTAAAGAGACAACAAAGCGCTAGGGGGAGGGCAGCAGCAGGGCGGTGGGGGGGAGATATATTATTATAGTGTTGAGGGAGGGGGGAGAGAGAATATAGGTTACTAGGGGAAAAGTGCCAACAGGCTGGAGAAAGCTATATATCATTCACCCCCATCCTCTCCCGTGGGGGAAAACACTCAATCCAGTGAGAAAGCAGCTGATCCAGAGAGAAACAACAGGAAGCGAAAAAATATACCTCATCCCTCATCCCGAGACAGCTGCTTTCAAGGAAGGAAAGGATAGGGGGCCCAAGGCTTTCCAGAGACACCCCCCAAGGGGATTAGGTAGGCAAGCTTTGTTCTAAAGCGTCCTTTGAATCCAGAGATGTGGCTGAGTTAGTGGCGCTTCCGAGCACCTCCAAAAGACCTGCCCTTTCTGCTGTGTGAGGCCACCCTGAGTCACAGACTTTCTGACAGGACAGGAGTTTGTTTAGGATACCTAGATATGCCCCTAGATCGCTCGGGGGCGGATGTGTTGTAACCAAATCTGAAGCCTTCGAATGACATTCGGCTCCAGGGGCAGCTTCTGTGTCAGCAAAGACGACCGCCCTGTGACATCTCCGAGGCCGCGTGGTTTACTGTGGCCCCGGTTTGTGCGGGTCACCCTTGCTGGTTTGGACAGCCACGCAGATGGATATGGCTGCCCAAGTCTGAGAGAACAAAGGGAGTGAAAACGGAGGCCGAAGCAGGCGGGTCTCGGAGCGACACAGAATTCTGCGCAAAGCAAAAGGAACTATAATAGAGCCAAGATCTTCTCT
This sequence comes from Phrynocephalus versicolor, assembly GCA_023846285.1. Classification (NCBI taxonomy): domain Eukaryota; kingdom Metazoa; phylum Chordata; class Lepidosauria; order Squamata; family Agamidae; genus Phrynocephalus; species Phrynocephalus versicolor. The sequence continues at coordinate 1,122,329 of JAHTLZ010000224.1, read as the reverse complement.
GGCTGCAACCTTGCAGAACCCTCAGGAAGGATGCAGCATTCGGGAGCTGTGGCGAAGCTTGTCTGGTGGTTGACCCACTTCTTTAGACCAGGCAGATTAAGAACTCTGCATCACCCTGAGGCTCACAGGCCTCTAAACTTGTAGAAAGCCGGTTAGAAATCCTTATCTCTGTGGTCTTAGTTTTTAAGCACATTTTTAACAGCAAACCCTCCCACCCTCCCCATTTCAGTGGGGCATAATATTCTGCTGCCGTAGCTGTGGACCAGATCAGGCGGAAGGGAGGAGGTGAAAGGCATAATTCTCCCCCTCTGGGGAGCTGTCTATGGTGCTGATGCACACACTGGCCTAGGGGCTCGAGTCATCCATCTGTGGTGGGCTTTCCCTGGAATTGGGGGGGGGGGTCCTGTTCTCCCCATGCCAAGTGACAGCTGTAAGGCCAGCCTGTTCTCCTCCGCCCCTTTCCCTCTGCAATGAATGGCGTGTGTCCCAAGTAACCCTCCTTCTGCAGAGAAGCACTCCCTGTCTCCATGGCAACAGACCCCCCCCCTTTTTGGGGAGCTGTCTGTGGTGCTGCGGGCTCCCCCCACTCCCTCCTGCTGCCACGACTGCGCAGATCAGCACTCGAGGTGTCAAGCAGGGCTCCCTCCTGGCTGTTTCTACCCTCTTCAACACGCCTCCCCCCCCCCCACACACACACACTCCAAAATCAGAGGGGATAGGAAGCATAATGACACCCGTATAGGCTGGCTGGGGGATTCTGGGAACTGTAGTTTTTTAAAAAAGAACATTTCCCAGCCAGCTCAGAGACAGGTGGTGAATGGGATTGTGTTTTCATAATAAAACAGAAAAGGCATCTATGGCCACTCACTGCAACAAGATGTTGTAGATAATTCTGCCTCCCAGCCCTCTGTCTCCTGATCCAAAATGCTCATAGAGTACCTGCAAAGAGTTGGAATCAAAGAGTTGGAAGAGACCTCAAGGGCCATCTAGTCCGACCCCCTGCCATGCAAGAACCACAATCAAAGTACTTCTGAGACAGATGGCCATCCAGCCTCTGCTTAAAAACCTCCAAAAAAGGAGACTCCACCACCCTCCTTTGTGGCAGCATCTTATTCCACTGCCGGACAGCTCTAACCGTCATGAAGTCCTTCCTAATGCTTAATTTAAATCTCTTTTCCTGGGCAGTAGTTTGAAACCGTTGCTCTGAGTCCTAGTCTCTGAAGCCATGGAAAACAAACCGGCCCCCTCTTCCATACGACATCCTTTCAAAAGTTTAAACATGGCTATCATATCGCTTCTCAACTTAAAATGCTGGCTCTACCTCTGCCTTAGAATGATCTGCCACTCCATCTACCGCCAGCACATTTAAGGAAGCCCCAAAGAACTGACAGCATTTTAAAATGGAGGTAATGTGAAGTGGGAAGTTTGTGCATGGGGCAAGATATTAAATACGAAACAAAAATAAAAAAAATCTTAAATAAAACAGAAGCATAATTTCTGGGGGTCGAGCAGGTAGCCATGTTATTCTGCATCATGAAGCAAAACCAGTGGCCCCTGGTACATCATGAAGATGGTTTTATTTGCCACAATTGTCTTCGGACTGGAGCTCACATTTACAGATACTCTTGATTTTTATGGGCATGTCTGGTTTTATTTACTGAACTTTTAATGGGTTTCATGGTTGAACTGGCTTTTCCTTCTTGCTTTCATTATGTTTTATGATTGTTGTAGGGTAGAAATATAATAAATAAATGCAGTGGTAGGACCATGAGCTGCAACTAGCTGCATCAGTTCCCTAAAGTTTGATAGTTAGAGTGCTGTGTACTCCAGAACTCTACATGTGCAAACAAAAGAGATGCATACAGTTAAATTCAGAACTGGATATAAATCATAGTACAGCAAGAAAATCCATTTCTCTCGTTTGAGGGCCCATATTCGTTGGGAACAGGGAAATACCTGATTGCTAGCAAGATACCCAGAAGCAGAAAAAAATACGGGCATTACCCAGCAACCCATTCAGCTTTAACCCATGGCTGGCAGGAACAGAAACAAACGCATGTACGCAACCACCACCAAAATGCATCTCTTTCACTGACAGCCACAGACAAGCTGTACTACGGACCGAGCATGGGTCTACATCCATTCTGGGAGGTCTGAGAAAGGAGCCAAATAAAGACGAGATATCAGGGAGAACAAGAGACCAGGGAGAGGGTCCTCCACTTGCCATCCAGAAGCCCCTAGGAAAACTTTTAAGCTTTCAATCAATAGTCTCCCTTATTCAGCTTTGCCCCCCCCCACACACACATACATCGTATTTGCATATCTGGAGTATGCTGTCCTCTCTGATATCCTCTATTCGGTCAAAACAAGGAGGTGCCTGTATTATCATTAATCCCACAAGACGGTAATCAGAACTTGGAAAAGTTACATGTCATGGACTACAGCTCCCATAATCCCCTCTTCAGCAGCTTAGGCTGTAAAGAAAGCAACAGGCACTACTATTTCACATAACGGCAGGGCTGTAAAAGACACTCTTTGAACTACAACCTCCAAAATCTCCCAGCCAGTATGGCCCTCATAACTAACTTTTCCAAGCCAGAGCAGAACTCTGCTCATGCAAAGAGGAAAAATTAAACCCCAACAGCATAAGGAAATAAGGAAATGTTACACATCCTCAGAATAAAAACTGTGACCTCCACAGCCACTGCGGTACCATGCATGAATTGCAATTTCAGAAACCAAGACAGGGGTTAGTTAGGCTGTGTCTCCCAGACAGGGGCCAGGCTGGACAGTTCATAGGATCCTCTCCAGCAATACAGCTCAAAGATTAGTACAGTGGACCCTTGTATAACAAACAGCTTGTATAGCATAAAATTTGTACAACATAAAAAATTCTGGAGATGGGGAAATTTGCTTAACATAATTGCCTATGGGGAATATCCGTACAACATAAAAACGAGATCACTCCATTTTCAATGCATTCCTATGGGAATTTGTATAAAGGAAAAGTTGCTTAACTTAATTTCATTTGGAACGAATTAATTCCTTTATACAAGGTACCACTGTATATTATTAAATGTTGATGTAATTGTTAGCATGGCTGGCTTCCAAGCTAATTTTCTCTGATTGCTTGGGTCCCAGGAAGGTGGGTTTATAACTTGGCTATCCCTTGGACATTTCAAGTGAATTCCCAAGCCAGAGATACAGGAGGAGGGTGCACTGGGAGCCCAATAATGGCAACATGGCAAAGAACTAGATAGAGAGCAGCCTGTGTGCCTTCTAATAATAGCCTTGACAAGGCGGCACAGGCAGAGCAGAGACAGGCCTGGGGGCTTGGGGCCTGTCTGCTCTGACTGCAGGAAAGCAATTCAGAGCTGCAAACCTGTGCAAGGGAACAGCACCTAGGAAGATACCACAGGAAGCAGGAGATGCCGGCAAAAATATGGAGCCCATCCTGCCGGACACAGCAGGCATTGCCACACTGGGGGCGGGGTGGGGGGAGAGGGTGCTGAACCAGGCATTTGTAAAAAGCAAAAGCAAAGTGTTCTCCTTATATGCTGCCCCCATAGTGCCTCAAGCACTCTCTGGGCGGTTTATAATTGAAATATGCAGCAAGCTGGATACTCGTTTTACCCACCTCGGAAGGATAGAAAGGCTGGGTCAACCATGAGCCGGCTACTTGGGATTGAACCCCAGGTCGTGAGCATAGTCTTTTTTAGCTGCAGTACAGGATGGGAGACCACCAGGGAATACCAGGTGCTGTAGGCACCTGGAGTGGGAACTGGCAAGCCACTCCAGGATTCTTGCCAAGAAAACTCCATGGACATGGGGTCAGAAAGAGTTGGTCACGACTAACACCATACACACACACACACACACACACACACACACACAGAGGCATTTAACCACTGCACCACATACCCTTTCTGCACGCTAGGCTTTGATAGGACAGTCCCCCTTCTGCATGCCCAGACCCCCGCTTAGCCCAATGGGCAGTATAGCTCAGTCTGCCCCTGCCGTTCCTCCCTGGCATGCACATTTCCGTCTCCAGTCTTACTTTGCCCTTGGACCTGTGGGGGGGGGGGGATGTGGTCTTTAAGAAGCCAATCCAATGCTCCTTTACCCCTCCCATCAGCTTCCTCTCCCCATCAGCCCGATGAAAAGAAGAAAAGCTCCCGCCAGGATTTAATGAAAGGCATTCATTCTGGTCTGGCTCAGAAGGCAGGAGGGTTGATCTGCCAATGCTTCCCCATATGCCCCCCCCCTTTGCCTCCTGGGCACACTGAGTGATTTATTTATTTATATTACATACTACTTCGCTTCCAGGTCTACAGAGATTCTGTAAGCTGCATAGCCCAATGTGCACCTTATAGCATCAATGCTCAGGCAGAGCACATAAATATCAATAAAATATTTTCACAAAAGCCAGTAGAAGTCTTACCTCTCATGCTTGACGAGCCAGCTCAAGCGTTAAGATCACCAAGAGAAGCCTTTATTAAATCTGGCCACCTTCACACGTGTGTTTTGTTGGGAAACAGGTGGGGGCCTTCTTTGTGACTGCTCCTCACAGCCTCTGGAACTCCTTCCCACTGGAGGCCCATCTGGCCCCCTTTTTGCTGTCCCGGGTGGAATTCGTAAATGGACTTGCTGCTTTTAAATGTATTTTCTTATTGATTTTGTTTGTTTGATCCTTTTTATTTATTTATTGTATTTGCATACCCACTGTTGTTAGCTTTATCTGGAAATTGGGTCATGGCAACTGGACTTCTTTTCTTGAAAGACTGAAACGTCTCGCTGCTCATCCAAGCAGCTTTGTCAGTCTGAGGAAAGCTAGTTGCGAGTCCTCAAGACCAGGGTGACATGAGGTCAAAGTGAACCATAAAATGGAGGACTTGCAACTAGCTTTCCACAGACTGACAAGGCTTTTTGGATGAGCAGCGAAACATTTCACTCTCTCAAGAAAAGAAGTCCAGTTGCCATGACTCACCTTCCAGATAAACTCACCTGGAAGGGCAAGAATTTTCACAGACATGCCGTTCGCTTTGAATATTGTCTTTCAATGGCATAAACCATCTTGGGTCCATCTTAAGGAGAAAATTAAATACAGTGGACCCTTGTATAACAAACAGCTTGTATAACATAAAATTTGTACAACATAAAAATTCCGGATATAGGGGAAATTTGCTTAACATAATCGCCTATGGAGAAATCCGTACAACATAAAAATGGGATTACTCCATTTTCAATGCATTCCTATGGGAATTCGTATAAAGGAAAATTTGCTTAACATAATTTCATTTGGAACGAATTAATTCCTTTATGCAAGGTACCACTGTAAATGCCTGCCTGCATCATATTCTCACCCTTGGTGCCTCTTATTATTTTATTAATGTTTTAATTCTTGTGTATTTAGTTTAGTTCTGTGTGTTTTATCTGTTGTAAACCTCCCAAACAGTGCTTCACACTAACGGGATGATATATAAATCAATATCTCAGTGCACAAACTATACTTGTGTTTTGTCCCATCTAACAGTAGGGCTTTCAAGGTATATGAGATATTTAAGGAGTGGCTTGGCCACTTCCACTCCAGTCAGTTTTTCATGGCTGATTAGAGATTTGAACCCTGTTTTCCAGAGTCCTAATCCATCCCTCTTATCCACTGCACACCACACTAGAAATCAATCTTGTCTCAGTAATGCACAAATGGGGGGCGGGGTTTACTGGGTGCCCCCATGGAACACACATGGTGGCATATGGGCTTTACAGTTATTTTTAAAAATTGTGTCATTAAAAAAAAAACCTGTGATATATGGTCTTAAATTCTGTATACTGCCAAGGGAAACTTTATTGTCCAAAATTAGCATGTAACACTTTTAGACCAATCAACACATAAAACACCAACAATGGCCACATGGCCTACAGACAGGCCAAGAATGTGGAACATAGTTGGAAGAACAATTCTTTCTCAGCATTGGCCATGCTAGCTATGGCTGATGGGAGATGTAGTCCACTAACATCTGGAGAAGCACATGTTTACTTATTTATGCTATACTCTTTTCTCAAGAGGAACTAAGGCAGTTTGTATTTTTGTTCATTTGTTGTGATAAAAAGACCCACATTTATTTTTTAATATTTGAAATATCCTGAGGTGATGCCCCAAAGTCTGGGGATTCCTGTTCTAAGAACCAGAAAGGCATTCTTAACTGTGACTCTCTGGTTACTGGCAGACAACATTCCCCATAATCCAGTGGTTCTCAACCTGTCGGTCCCCTTATGTTCCTGGACTGCAACTACCAGAAATCCTGGCTAATCCCTCACCACTAGCCTCACTGGCTAAAGTTGATGGGAGTTGTAAGCCAAACACCTTGGTATCCTAGAGAGATAACTTGAAAAGATAGAACACCAACTCCAAAGTTTGTGCGGTCTTAGACACAAATGTTGTTGGAGAGGATAGGCCACTTGGCTGTGGCCCAGATAATACCACGGCCCTCTGTGGCACCTAGCAACCAAGCTATCCTGACTGGAAGAACAGTGAGCTGCTCTGTGCGGCCTAGCTGCAGCCATTAAACCACACCACACCACGGCTAGTATCCTAGCAACCACTGCCAGCAGGCCAGCACTGCCAGCACTGTATCCGTCCTTCAGCCAAATTCCCACCACCACCACCACCACTACTTACAAGAATCTAACTTTTTAACATTTCATTTTGCATTCCTTAAAAAACATCACCAAAATTCCATAATCCACATTTCAGCAACATCCGTAATCCCACATCTGCCCTCCTTGCAAATCACTACTAGAATAAAAACAAAGCCAGGTTTTTAGAGTTTTATTTCTCGTCTTTTACAGTAAATCTGATACAGGCAATTAAATAATTCTGCAAATAAAAACCAAGAACAATCCTCTTTTTTTTTTCCAAAAAAAGTTAAAAAGCAAAAGGAATTTAAGTTATGTCTTTCATTCACACAGGTAACGACTTCTCAAAGATGCAGCCTTAAAGAAAAAGGGATGCAATTTAATCATTATTAAAAAATAAGAAGCAAGGAACGTTAAACATGTCCTTTGCCAAATTAAGTTTGCTTTCCTAGAACACACTTCTTTTGCTTGACAGATATTAGCAGGAAGGAGGAGATGAGGCAGGCAAGGACCTAGAGAACCAAAAATCTCCTTCAGTTAATTTATAGTGTCTAAAGAGGCATTATTGGGTTCTGTCAACATTTCCCTCCTTCAGCTATGGCAGAAACAGTGTTTTATTTTATTTTATTGTATACTTTCTTAGTGCAATGTGCCACTATAATAACAGATTAAAATAACTGTACACTAAAGAACGAACCGGGTCAGAGCAGATCCTATTGAGAAACAAAGGATGGTAAGGATTAAACAATTAAGACTGACAAACTGCATTCACAGCTGCCATGATAGTTTCTCTTGCCGGGAAATCAAAATGGTCTCTGTTTGCACAGAAGCCTTTCTCTTTGCCCTTCAAACAAGTTGTTTGCAGTCAGGAGATGCAACAAAACTCTTGCCACACAATAACTGCATAGACAGGGGAGAGGGGACATCCCCCCCCATTCTTGATCTAGTTCAGTGTAAAAGATTAGCAATCTACCGTGCATACTGACAGATCTGGCTGTTAACAACAGGGCTGCCATTCCACATGGAATCACTCAAAAGTTATATCTATGGCAGTTAGCATCTTTTAAGACCACACTAACAAGTGTGGCCATTTTGCTTTGCAGTTAATGCTGCAGTCAAATTGCTAGACTTTTTTTGCTACATAACCAATGCAACATGTGCAGTCCTATCTGTTTCCACCCCCTGGGGTTAGGTGCCCACACCTGAGTACTCACGTTTACGATTGCAACATAAGATCTCCCCCCACACACACCCCCTCATTGATGGAATTTTTGCACATCATGGCAGCCCCAGGCGTGTTGGGCAACAAAGATAGAACAGCTCCCCGACAGTCCACGTAGCTAACCATTCCATCCGCCTGGTCAAAGAATATTCCTACTTGAGCCCTCTGGAAAACCAGAGGTCTTACCACCGGGCAAGATCTTTATAAGGGAAGGAATTTAGTTAGTTTCCAGGCAGGAGCTAAACTGGTAGGGAGAAAAAATGTGGAGTCCAGGCTTTATGAGGAAAACAGTGCTGGAAACTACTCTCTCTGCAGAGCAGGAAAATACAGGAGGATTCAACAGTACCTTAATTTTTAATATATATAAAAATATCTATATACATTTATTATTATATTAGGAAATATCTCCAGGGAAGGAAGGTCAAGGGGAGAGGGGGGGTGTCACAGCCTCTGAGCTCCCCACAGACCATATGTGGGGCAAGAAGGGTGGGGGCAAGCAAGTCATGAGGTTAGAACAAGCCAAGTAGCATTCCAAAGGCAGGACTGATGTGGGTGGGAGGGAAGGAAAGCTTTCATCTTCCTTTTAAAGGGTGACGGGAGCTGGGATTGTCTAACAGCAACAGTTAGTGACCCTAGGGTGAGCAGCAGTGGTCAAGAGAGCCGCCCGCCCGATGTGTCTACCACCCTCCCACCCCTTCCTTCAGCCTCTGCCTGCCAACCTTTCGGAGCTCTGATGGCCGAAACAGAGCCATGCAAGGAAAAGTTAGCCTCGGAGGGTGCCGGGTGCGTGAGGGGATGGAGGAAGGACGGAGAGAGAGAAAGAGAGACATACACACACAAACACACACACACACACACTCAATCTTTGTTGACCCGGATCTTGAACGCCACACGTCCGGCAAACTTGTCCCGCTCGTCATTCGTGGCAATGTTGGCCGCGTTGACTTTGCATTCCACGTTGTGGTCAAAGTTGTACGTGAGGTTAAGGAACTTGACAGCCACCACAGGCTGGGTGTAGTTTACCTGAAGGAGAAAAAGAAGTGGGGGGCAATGTGAAGATCCAGAAAACCGAGAGAACGTAAATATAAACGAATTCCAAGGTTATTCATTTTTACCAGGACTACCTTCCACTCCCTATCTTTTTAACACGCAAAGAGGAGGGACACAGAATGGGTTCCAGAACCTAGCAAAAAAAATATCTTGGGAGATAAAAATAGATCCTTTGATCAGGACAACCCAACCACATTTAAAACACGCTTGTGTTTATTTTCTGCTTACACACTTAGCTGAGGTTCATTTAGCTGTTGAGAATGTACGGCCAACAGGAAAAGGCAATAACGGAATGAAAACTGGAAGGCAGGGTCTCCCCACCATTCAGCACAGTATGAACCCATTGGCCTTTAAAGACATCTCTTGGGATGAAGTGCACAATAAGGAAATGGAGTGTGTGTGTGTGGAGTGGGGGGGGGGACTTGATAAAGTCCTGAACAACTATAGGAAATCCCAGTCACCCAAAAGTCAATGGTAGATTGATCAAAGCCTGAGCCTGAGAATCTTCCAACATGGACCTTGGCTGGGCTAGGCTGGGCACAGAGAGGGCTTTGCCGGGTGATACTTACATGTACTTTTTTGCCGTAATATGGGAAATACATTAGGTCAATGTTCCCATTAGCTGGGAACATTGCAATTTCTCCCAGTTTCTGGGCGTCTTCCTCTTTCTGTAGGAAAGGAGGAGGGAAGAAAATGTCAACGGAACTTGATAAATAAATAAGTTCCCTTCCAGCTCTGCAGTTCTAAGTTTAATATTCTAAGATTATTATTGTCATTTTAATATCTCCCCATCCCTGGGCATGCTTAATGTTGACTGACTACACTTTGCCTGCAAACCAAATATATAAATGAGTATTTACTGGTTGCACAAGAGCCTCGTGGTGCAGTAGTTAAACACCTGTCCTGCAGCTAAACCTGTGCTCGCGACCTGGGGTTCAATCCCAGGTAGTCGGCTCATGGTTGACTCAGCCTTTCTATTCTTCCAAGGTAGCTAAAATAAGTACCCAGCTTCCTGGGGGCCAATGTGTAGCCTGCATAGATAAACTGTAAACTGCAACTGCCCAGAGAGTGCTTGAAGTTCTTTGGGGCAGTATATAAGCAGAACATTGTTTTGCACTTGTAGTGCACGTTGAAACTGCCCATCTCCTCTGGGCAGGATATAATCTGTTCCTTGCCTTTACTTGCTTCCATCTAAATGCCATCAAAGCTCATTACAAGCAACCGAGACGTTCTGTCTTCGTTTTGGCTGATGAGTCCAAAACTCATCTTCATCCCCACCCCCAAAACCAGTACTTCCACCATCCGCTCTGGGCACCACAGAGCTCCAAACTGGGTGACCAGGTCCCGACCTGCCTGCCCCCTGCTCACCCACCCCCGGCCCCTCCATCATTGCTCTTACTAGCATTTCCTCCTGCGTACTTTTTTTCTTCTGAAGGCAGAAACGTAGAAGAACGTAGAAGAAAAAGACAGATTGAACAGATGAGTAAATTAACAGATGGAGGAGACAACAGTAACAGAGAGAAAGAGGAAGGCGCAGACATTCATAAAACAAGGCAGCGTGGACGGACTTTGCAACAGCACTGACGAAACCTAGAATTTTATCCTCGGCCAAAAATTCACAGAAACCTCAGGCTTACAAAAAGTAATGCTGTGGGGACATTTCTCATGATTACCCTTATCGTTTAATCATATTTCTCTCTTGACTTTCCTCTAAAGACTTCAAGGTAGCCCAGAGGACTCTATTGTACCCACAACAATCTCACAACAACCCTGTGAGTTAGGTCAAGTGATGCCTGGCCTAAAGTCGCTCATTGAGTGTGATGTCTGGCCTAAAGTTGTTGCATTGAGTCTGATTTTGAAACCAGGGGCTCCCAAGTCTTCCTTCATTACCCCTCCACCGGTCAGCAGGAAATACAGATCTATGTCCTCCGGGTGGGCAGACACCTCAGAAGCTGATCATGGGTCCAGGGGCTAGGCAGAATGCCTGGGAGATCTTTTTTAAAAAACACAAGGTCTTCTGCTCTTTCTATACGAACCACGGTCAGCCTTGTGGTATCAGCAGCACCTCTGAAGTTCAAGAGAGCGAAACACCCTCCTCCAGCACGACAGACCTTGGAGCACTGCTACAGTGCAGATGTCTCCAAATACAGCATTGCTAAAGGAGGCTACACACGCAGCTAAGGCAGCAAGAAAGGAGTTTTAAGCAGCTTCAGTGACAGAATTATAGCTAGGAGAGGGAATGGGTTAGAAGAGGCACACAGGCCAGTTTAAGAACTCCATGCAGGGATATGTATTCCATACACCCCTGATTTATATTTTGGGGCAGGGAAAGAGAGAAAGAGAATAACCGTAGGCTTCAAGCTAGTGGTTCTTTTGAATTAGTTGATCATTGACTCAAAAGTTCCTCTAGGAACTCAAAATGAGAAAAGAGGGGGGCCCTTTTGGGAGGTGGGGGGTATCTGACTATTGCCATTTGCTAAAAAGAGGGAGAAGCACACAGCATTAAAATATAGGCAATAGAATCTAGCTGGGAATCAGGGTTACTATTTCTCCCACAAGGTAAAAAAAGGAAGAAAAAAAACTGAGCAAGCAAGAGGAATTGGGCGAGCCAGTTAAAAACGCAGGACTCTCAAACTCTAATCACTATTTCCCAAAGCAGCAAGGCAGAGAAGCAAAGAGCAGATAACTCTTGACTTCTGTGATCCCCTTCCTGCAGAATGCTAGCGTTATCCTCTAACGTGTTGCCGCAGTAAGGCCTTACCTCGTTCTTGGGCCTGGGTTTCTGAGAGCACAGAATAGAGGGGTGGGTTTTTTTCCCCCAAGAGACAAGGAGGTAAACAGTGGAGTGTTAAAAGGATGAAATAAGTAAACAACAAGAGAAAACAAAGGGGTGGAGTTCTCAGATATTAATCCAGGATGGGCAGGTAGTAGCATGTGGCTTTACCTTTGCGATGCAAGTGATATTCATGGTCTGGTTAGCTCCAGCATAGAAGTTGATCACCTGCAAAATTAAGGAGGCAATGTGAAATCATAGATTCATAGAATCATAGAGTTGGAAGAGACCTCAAGGGCCATCTAGTCCAACCCCTTGCCATGCAAGAACCCCCATCACAGTGCTCCCGACAGATGGCCATCCAGCCTCTGCTTAAAAACCTCCAAAGAAGGAGACTCCACCACCATTCACTACCTCCTTCCCAAAACGGTGAAAAGTGTAGGTACTGTAGGATGACAACCTCTGAATTTTAAAAAGGACAAAGAAGTGTTCCTGGTCTCTTAGGAAGGGCTGTGTTCCTGTGATTAATATGCTATATGTCAGGCAGCCTATAGAACTCCAGAAGACTACAAAACAAGGGTGTCTGCAATAAGAACATAAGAGCAGCCTTGCTGGAACAGGACACAGCCCCTCCAGCCCAGCATTCTTTCTCACAGTAGCTCACCATTTGCTTCAGGGGATTCCCAGGCAGATGTCTTCACCTGCTTATGATTACTCACTAATGGCATTGAGAGAGATCCTGCCTCTCTCTTCAACCCGGAGGTTGTCCTTAGGCATCCATCATGATAGCCATGGATACCCTTGTTCTCCATGAACTTGTCCAATCCTTTCTTAAAACAATCAAGGCTGACAGCTGTCACCACTTCTTCTGGCAGGGAGTTCCACAGACCAGTGATCCTCTGGGTGAAAAAGTACTTTCTCTTATTTGTTTGAGATCTAGCACCCAAAAGTTTCATGGAGTGCCCCCTAGTTCTAGTGTTGTGTGATAGGAAAAGTTTTTCCTTATCTACTTTGTTCATACTGTGTATTATTTTGTAAACTTCAATCAGGTCACCTCTTAGGCACCGAGTTCAAGAGTGAAGAGGCCCAGCTGTTCCAGCCTCAGATGGTAAGGAAGGTGTTCCAGTCCCTGAATCATCCTGGTTGCCCTCCTCTGCACTTTTTTCCACTTCCACAATATCCTTCTGGAGGTATGGCGACCAGAACTGTACACAATACTCCAGATGGGGCCTCACCATAGATTTATAAAGAGGCAAAATGACACTGGCTGACTTGTTTTCTACACCCTTATTGATCCCTATCACCTTGCGATATACCAGCTTATGAAATCCAAGGTGCAAATTCATGGCCCATGCATCTCCTCAAGGTAAATGAAGACCCCCAGTGTCCACTGGGAGGGGGTGGCCTCCAAAGATCCCAGCAACCTACCCGGTTCATTTTGACCAGGATGCAAGGCTGCCCCTCCCGGTAGCCGTAGGTGGTGTCGTTGAGCCCCGAGCAATCTCCCAACATGGTGCGGTTGAACTGGCAGGCTCGCTTGGGATAGTTCGGGACGCCGTTGTCAGGCTGCTCGTTGTAACGACCCGGGCGGCAGAGTTCGTTGGTGGCCACTTGCTTGGAATTGTTATAAGCTGCCAAGAAAGGAGGAAAGGAAGGGTTGCCATTTTGGGAACAAGCATGTCGGTGTTTGTTCAGCAAAGGGGTCAAAGTTTAAGTCCTGGCACTCCAAAGTTAAAGGCAAACTCTGCCACATTAAGGTTGCTATTGTTTCCTGCTGCTCATCACGAGATAAAATTCTTGTCAACGGATGAACAGCCTGAGCCAGTGGTGGCGAACCTTCGGCCCTCCAGATGTTTTGGACCACAACTCCCCCGGTCCTTTGCCATTGGCAATACAAGCTTGGAATTCTGGGAGTTGTGGTGCAAAACATCTGGAACGCTGAAGGTTCGCCACCACTGGCATAAGCTAATTTAAATCATTTGTCTGAATTCTTCAGCTTATATTCAAAAATAAAAAATAAAAACAGACTGTTAACCAGGAGCCCACATGCAGTCAGTGGAGTTTTCGTACAGGCCAGGATGCGCTCCTAACTCTATGACCAACTTGGTGCTTTAAAAATATAGGCCTTTTTGAGCACAGCAGAGAGTGGCGGGGGGGAGAGGAGGATCTCATAAAACAGCAATAGAACCCTAGCAAGGTCACTCATTTCTGATATGGTTCTCAGCCTTGAGCACTTCAGGCATTTTGGACTTCCAACTCCCAGCCAGAATTCCTGCCCATTGGCCACGATGGCCAGGGCCACTTTAATAGATAAAGTCCCACAACAGGAATCTCACTAGCTGAGGGATTTGATCCTCAGCCTGCACATGCATGGAAAATAATTCCCTTAAAAAAAAAAGGTGCTGTTTTTTTCCTTAAATTGCTGGGCAGACACAGATAAAATTTACTATTCTTAACTGAGCAAGGTAAAGGTTAAAAGGTAAAGGTCCCCCCCACGCACATGTGTGCTAGTCGTGTCTGACTCTAGGGGCGCTGCTCATCTCCGTATTCAAGTCCAAGTGCCAGTGTTGTACAAGTCCATGGCCATGTTGCCGTCACAGCTCACTCTGCTGAGGGGCACCCGGGATTCGAACCGCTGGCTGCTGACTTTGTAGCCGGCAGTTTTCAGCGCTCTAGCCCGCTCAGCCACCACGCCCTATTAAATGATTAAATCCGCTCCTAAATGAAAGCATCATCGTGGATTTTTCATGAAAATCTCCAGAGATGGAGACTCGTCGTGGGACTTGCTTAAGTCACACCAGCAACCCAACTCTAATTTGACCCAATTTGTTGTTGTTCGTTTTGTTTTGCGAATTACTTGGACTTGATACCAGATTCAGAAATCTCTCTCTCTCTCTCTCTCTCTCTCTGTGTGTGTGTGTGTAAAAAGGGTTTTTTTCCCCTAATAGGGACTTGGCCAAAGACTAGGAAGGAACAGTTCTCCCAGGAAAGTTATAAATGGCAGACTGCAACTTATAGCATAGGAACACAGTCCCAAATTGCAACAAAGGTAGATCATAAGTTATAACCCAGAGTCTCAATTCCTAAACAAGAGCAGGGACAGAGCCTAGAAAAATATGCTACTGGAGAATTATTGTCCAAAAAAGAGGAACATTTCCATGCTGAATTACTGCCCGAAACAGTAGCATCTTGTTTGACCCCTGAGCAGAGCATTTGTGGCCTCAAGATGCAGTGTCTCTTCTAGACCTTGGTGTTTCATTAAGCCGTCTAAAAATGTTCCTGTACCAGGCTATTTGAACCCCTTTTAACAAGGCTTCTAATCCAGGCACTGTCACCGGGCCTTATAACAACCAGCTCCCTAAGTCAATTAAACATCCTCTGAACGAAGGAGCGATAATAAAAGCCAGGCCAGGGGGTGGGAGGGTGGGGGTGGGGACGAAGAGGACAACAATAATAATTTAAAAGCATTGTAGCATCTCTGGAGCAGCTGAAATAAAAATAGAACCAAGGGCTGTTCTGTCACCGGAGATCAAACAGGTTAATTTATCTTAAGAAGCGGTGAGTGTGTCCTTAAATCCTGTCTTTGAAGCTGCACACCCATCCCAGGGAGCCTCTCGGGTGTCTTTCTCTTAGCAGTTGGAATCCAGGAATTGACAGCTCAGATGTTTATTAAGCACAGATCAAGTGAGTCTAAACAAAGACACCCGGCCCAAAACTGTACACACAGGCAGGGAGCCCACTTTTAGAAACATTTAGCCCTTTCTATAGCCAGCTTCTCCTTTTATTTTTTTTAAAGGGAGCTGCCCAAACGTAAAACACTTTCGCAATCCTGACCGCAACTTTTGTGAAGATCAATTTAAGGCCCAGACTGGTTAAAAAGTCAAAGATGGAAGCAAACCTTTATCGGTTTGTAGCTTAATTTATCAGCCACAATGCTATGCCACCAGCTCCTTAAATAGTGCCGGGCCCATCCGATGAAAAGCCCAGGAAGATACCTCTTATCTTAATTCCATTTGTCTTTAGAAGGCAAAGGAAAAGATTCACCAAAGACAGAGGGTGCAGGAACCATAACGCATGGGGCAGACCACCCAACCACATCTGCAGCTAAGCTGGAAATGAATTTCAGCAGAGATTGGTAGTACTTCATTAAAAAGCCGCTTCCTATGATTCTAAGACACACATGTCTCATTGAAAAGACATCACTGACTTTCCTGCAGGAAGGAGTTCCCCTGGTTAATGCAACAAGCAGTTTCCGTCACTTCCAGCAGATACAGAGTGGGCTAGAAAGCAACACTGCTGCTGCAGACACATTGGGCGATGGGTGGGAGGGTGGGACAGAATCCCCTAACAGATTGCTTTGCTGCAAGCCAATCCTTTGGTCTTTTCTCCAAGCCAACGGTGAGCCCGCCCCTTGACTCAGTACTCACCTTCCAAGAAGTTATTCAGCATCCTCACATAGTTCTCCCAAGACTCGGTGTTGGTGACGTTGTAGGTGATGTCCAGAGCTTCGGTCTTAGGACGGATCATCATCCCTGGACACAGATCCCACCAAGAAGAGAGCATTCCAGCAG
>JAHTLZ010000224.1:1072326-1097033 GCA_023846285.1 Phrynocephalus versicolor | reverse complement strand
CACACACACACACACACACACACACACACACACACACACACACACACGAGGCCGCAAAGCAGAGTACAGTGGACCCACATATAACAAACGGTTTGTATAACATAAAATCTGTACAACATAAAAAATTCCAGAGATAGGGGAAATTTGCGTAACAGAATTGCCTATGGGGCGAATCCGTACAACACAGAAATGGTCGCGATGAGGGATTACTCCATTTTCAATGCACTCCTATGGGAAGTTTGTATAAAGAAAAATTTGCTTAACAGAATTTCATTTGGAACGAATTAATTCGTTTATACAAGGTACCACTGTACAATAAATATTGACAAAGCCCCAAAACCAAGTGGGATGTACATGGGGGGGCAGACACCCCCCCATGCTGTAGGTCAGTGTTGGCGAACCTATGGCAAGGGTGCCAAAGGTGGCCCTCGGAGCCCTTTCTGTGGGCACCCAGCATCGCCACCTGTATTCAGGTTAAATGGCTGTTATTGGCACTTGGCGAAAAATTCGTGGGTTTTGAATCGCAGTTTGGGCACTCGGTCTCTAAAAGGTTCGCCATCACTGCTGTAGGAGATCAGACCCTCATGCCCCCAAGAGGCAAACATGCTGATGCCGCAAACCACCTTGGCAGCTGATTTTTTTGGCACTGGGATTGAGATGCTGTCAAGGAAGACTGCAAGATTTTGGGGGTGGGAGGTTGTAAGGAATCTGGAGGGGAGGAGGCAGGTGGAAAGGAGAGAAAGGGTTTGTTTAGGACAGACCAAATTAGTGGACTGGGCAAAGGAGGGAGGGCGGGCAACGGAAGCTGGCAGAGAAGCTAAAATAAATCTCTTCCCCCCTCCCCCATCAATCTGGAGCCAAGCAACGAGCGTGCCAGGCTCAGGCGGTTTGAGGTGTGCAATGCGACATCTCTGGAGGCTGAGTTCTTCCTCCCCCATGAGAAATCTGTAGAGTATCTCCCCTTTCATTCTCACTCCTCTGCCATGCTTCATGCTTTCCCTTCCCGGCCTGAAAAGCTCTCTCGCGGCAACCACCCCATCTTATGCCTTACACGGTGACACTTGTGGCAGGCATCCGGAGATGTCCCCCCCACCCCAAGCAGGCAGGGAGGGAGGAAGGAGCAGAGGAGGGCTCTCAAGGGCCCATCCTCCTTACCGAGATGCGATCTTGGAGCCAGGAGTCTGGAGGAGCATTCCCCCCAGGGTGGTGGCAGGTGGTCTCTAACCACTGGCACACGCTGCCTTGATCAGGTGTGTGGGGGGGGAGAGATGCCCGAGACCAACTCCTGTGAATGAAGCATCCGCGGAGCAAGCTTTACCAACACATACGGCTTTCCAAGCTGGACAAAACAGGGACGGAGAACAGGAGCTGCAACCAAGCAAGCCCACCCCCTCCTTCTTCCTCTCCAGTGCCAGAAAAAAAAGGGGGGGGGGTTGTTGACAGCCTGGGCGGGCGGTGGGGGAGGGGGCCTGACCTCCTTTTCCTTCTGCACTGGCTGTGGGTAGGAGCAGCAGCAGCAGCAGCGGTACCATTCCCTGCCTTGGCTTTTTCCAATTTGGTGACAGGGGGGAGGGCCTCGACCCCCCCCACAAGTTGGAAAGCCTTTGCAGGAGAAAATGGAACGCCTCACCCCAACTTGACCCTCCTTTTGACCTCCACCCTTTAACCTCTCTTTGCAATCCCCTCCCGGGGACATTTCGGGCCTAGGCTTGGTCCATCTGGAGTCCCACAAATGAGGCATACCCCCCCCATATCCTTATTTAGCTCTTAATTCCTCCAGTTCATTCAGAGCTCTCCAAATTACCTCTCCTCTCCTGATCAGAAAGGATGCGGCCACCAATAGGGCCAAACCAGCCTTCCTCCCCCCTAAAAGGGGCAACCCCTGAGACCTCCCCCCCCTCTTCCTCCACCTGTATGTGTCTTTACAAACCACACGACCACAACTGTTCCTTCCTTCCCCCCTGCTCGTCTCCTTTCTCTGCGGTGTTGTTTCGAAATTAAGAATTCATCTCCACAATGACTTCTACCCTCTTCTCAGGATCACTGTTTTGTATATTTCTCTCTGTGTGTTTCCCCACCACCACCCCCCACGGTGGAAGGGTCCATATTAGATCCTTGGGTTCTTTCTAAGGAGAATGGGGGGATAAAAAATATTCTAAATAAATAAATTGAATACATTTGATTCTCTTCCCCTCTCCCTGCATTTATTAACCTGCCTTCTAGAAAAAAGGCCAGACCTCTTGGGTCTCCCACTTTGTACCACAAACTGCACAAATGCAGCTCGGATTCCATAAAGGCACAACACGCATGACACACAACATCACTGCATGCTTTCTCCGCTGGTGGGGAGGGGGAAGGAGAGGCACATGAAAGATAATCGGGAGGGAGTTGCCTATGGTGCAGATGTCACCACTTTCCTTCTATGAGGTTTAGCCTTGGGGACAGATCCAGACCCACAAAATTCCCTTTTAATGGATCACCTTCAATTTCCCCCTCCCCCAATCAAAAGCCATCACCCGGATTAGGATTCCAGGGTTGCCTTTTATTTCGGTGTTCCACAGATCCGGCTGGAATCCCAAACACGAATAGGGGATTTAAAATGTATACAGTACATATCTGCATCTACATATTGTTTTGCAATGCAGTCCGATTGAGGGGGAGGGGGCTTTTAAGGCTCTCCATGAAATACAGAGGACCCTATCTTGATAGTTCCCGTACAAATCTTCAAACCACCTTTTCTGAGTCTTTCCTGATCACCCCCCCCATGAAAATCTCCCACCTGCTAGTAGACTCCTTAAGGAACCCCCTCCATCCTACTGCATGGCGACCCCCCCTCCCAAAAAAGCCCTCTTCCTGGATACTCCTAAGAGAGCCTTTTTCCTACCACCATTTGCGGGGGGGGGGGGGACCCGCATCATTTCTCACGGAGCCCACAGAAGACTTATATAACCCTTTCAATGAGGGCCCCACTCCTTCGCCTTTTGGGGGGGGAGAGATAAGGATGCATGGCTCCCTTACCAAAAATGAGGACCCCCCCATTACCCCTTCTCTTCCCTCTCCCCCAAAATAGAAAGCGGGTTCGCTTAGGACCCCCTGGCCCCTTCCTCTCCACTGCCACCCCCAGATTTCTCTCAAATAATCCCTCTTTCACGGCCCCCGGTGCCTTCCCCCCCTCCTCCTCCTCCTTTCTACCCATTGTGCCAGCCAGCCAGCCTCCGCTAATCCAACCTCCCGCCCCCACCCCTTTGAAATAATCCCCCTCGGCTACGAGAGTCCTTGAACTATCTTGTCATTAAATCCTCCACCGAGAAGGAAAGGGGGAATACATATAACGCTCTGTTGTTGTTGTTGTTTGGACTACAACTCCCATCGTCTGCGCCGACTTGGGGCGGGGGGGAAGGCGACGGGGGGGTTGTAGTTAGGGGAGAAAAAAGGTCCAGGGCGTTCCTGAGCAATTGGGGAAGAGGAAGAAAGCAGGTGAAAGATGCCTCCCCCGCCACCCCTTTCGGACATACGTTCCACAACAACCCTACCGCCGCTGAGGAAAGCGCACCCCTTCCAGGCTCGGGCTGGGCGACTCACCCCAGCTGCTGCCGGTGCGCCCCATGAACTGATGCGTCCGCGGGTTCCATATAAACTCCTTCCACTCGGTGAGCAGCTGCCCGCAGGTTTTCTTCTCCTTCTCGACGGCCATGGCGAAAGAGGAGGAGGAGGAGGAAGAAGAAGAAGAAGAGGCGAGGAGAAACCGGGGGGTAGGTGGGGGGCAGGCAGGCTCAAAGCCGGGGGTGCAAGTGGAGGGTCAGATCCAGGCGAAGGGAAAAGCCCGAGGTGGAAGGGGGGGAAAAGCTGGACTCGAGGACCTTCGGAGCCAAGGGAGAAAATGAAAGGCGGCGGAGAGGCAGCCGCGGCTCCGAAGATGCTCCGCGCGGCTCCGCCGGTGGGAAAAGCAAAGAGGCAGGCGGAGGGGGGCGGGCTCCTATTTATCCCTCTCTTCCCCCCCCCAGCTCCTTTGGCCACGCCTCCCCGGCCCTGAGCTCCTCCCCCTCTCATGAATAATATCCCAAGGCGGTGCCGATCTGCCCCGCCCGACCTGGGTGCCCCCCCCTTCCCACGGGGTCCCCACCATCTTCCCCTTGGAGGTGCTACCAAGGGGGTGCCCCACGCACAGGAGAGAAGGGGGCGAGAAGGAGCCTTTTCTGGAGGGGGGGCGCAGTGTGGGACTGAGGGGAATCCTGCTTCCCAACCCAGCCTGGAAAATCAGGATGTTAAAACTGAGATGTTTTTAGATCCAGTGATGGTGTGTAAGACCAACGCCCAGGTAATTGATGCTGTCAGTTGAACCTCCTTGGCTCTCAACTGAATTAAAATGGTGACCGAACTCCAAAGAGCAGAAGGCATCTCGCATTTGGGAGAACAGTGGTCAGTATGAAAGAGCATCTGGGAAAATAAAGGCATCAGCCTCACAATCAAATGCAGATGAATTAATCTGATCATGTTTCCAATAGTTTTGTGTGGTTGTGAAACATGGACATTTTTGAGGGCAACAGACAGGGAAAAGATAGGGGCATTCGACTGGAGGTGCTGCAGATGTCGACTACGTATCCCATGGAGAGCGAGGATGACCAACAAGGAAGCCCCTAGACCAGGCATGACCAAACTTCGGCCCTCCTGACGTTTTGGACCACAACTCCCAGAATTCCAAGCCTGTATTTCCAATGGCAAAGGACTGTGGGAGTTGAGGTCCAAAACATCTGGAGGGCCGAAGTTTGGACATGCCTGCCCTAGACCAGTGGTTCTCTTCTCAACCGGTGGGTCCCCAGATGTTCCTGGACTGCCACTCCCAGAAATCCTGGCCAGCTCAGCTAGTGATGAAGACTTCTGGGAGTTGCAGTCCAGGAACATCTGGGGACCCCACCGGTTGAGAACCACTGCCCTAGAAAGACTCAAACCCAAAATATCTCTGGAAACCAAGATCACCCAACAAAAAAAAATGTCATACTTCGGGCATGTTCTGCGGGGCCGGCTCACACCAAAAGACAATGGTGCTGGGAATTTCAGTGGCAAAAGAAGAAAAAAGGGTGGCCCCCCCAAGGTCTCGCTGGCTTGCCACCATCAGAAGGGACACTGGAATAAGTTGGATGGGACTAAAAGATGCTGGAAGAGAGGAAGGCACAGATCAACAAAGGGGATGAGAGTCGGAACAGAAAGAAGAAGAAGGCTCAATAGGCAGAAGTAGCTACGTTGGTCACAGAACAAATTACAATATTGGTGCCAGGGTGATATTTTTATCAGGCCAGCAAGAAAGTAAGAAAGCAAAGCAAAATGTTCTGCTTATATACCGCCCCATACCACTTCAAGTAGTCTCTGGGTGATTTACAGTTTTAATTACAGTAATGCAGGCTACACATTGCCCCCCCCCCAGCAAGCTAGGTACTCATTTTACCGACCTCGGAAGGATGGAAGGCTGAGTGAACCTTGAGCCTGCTACCTGGGATTGAACCCCAGGTCGTGAGCACAGTTTTACCTGCAGTACAGGCATTTAACCACTGCGCCATGAGCTTTCCAGGATTCCAGAAAAGTTAATTTCCAGAATTCCTCAACATTCTGGAAAGTAAGTAAGTAAGGAAGTAAGTAAGGAAGGAAGTAAGTAAGTAAGGAAGGAAGGAAGGAAGGAAGGAAGGAAGGAAGAAAGAAAGAAAGAAAGAAAGAAAGAAAGAAAGAAAGAAAGAAAGAAAGAAAGAAAGAAAGAAAGAAAGAAAGAAAGAAAGAAAGAAAGAAAGAAAGAAAGAAAGAAAGAAAGAAAGGAAGGAAGGAAGGAAGGAAGGAAGGAAGAAAAAGAAATTTGCCAGCTTCAGAGAACACTGATCTCTTCATCAGGACACCTTACAAAACCACGTGGAAGTCAAAAGCGAGAAAAACATGATCGCACTTGGGTTTCAGATCAAGCCTTTCCCCTTCCTGCGTCTTAATTCTGTCACATCTTGGCAGGTGAAGGGATTGGTGATCTCAAAAAAACCTTGCCTGTTTTTAATGTACCTTTTTTGGGTTTGGCCTAAAAAAGTCATCGCCTGAATACAGATTTTGTAATAACTGTGCCAAAACGAAAACAGGTACCTGCAAACCAGGATGAGGGGAATCTAGCAACAGGGACCTGTCTATATTGATTTTTAATCCAGGCTGAATTTCCGCATCACCCTGCTCAACCAGCATGCTTCACTCGCCATAAGAGGACCCCTGAGCATGAGCAGAGTGCCATTCCATCAGTGTACAGCCCATGCAACCAAGGTTTGTCGTTTGGCTTGTTTTCCACCCAATAAAGTTGGGCTAGCCATAACCTGAGTGAAATGGAGGTGCCAAGTCCCTCACCTCCTGGTGTTCTCCCTCTGCGCACACCTAAGGAGGAAATTGGCATCTAAGGAGGAAATTGATGAGTGAGGCCCACAGAGGAATTTAGAAGAGGTGTCTTGGAATTGGTTGATACTTCCTCATATTTGGTTGCAAGTGGGAGTTTTGGAGGAGGTAGCCGTGTTAGTCTGTGCAAGAATACCAGGCAAAAGTCAAAGCAACAAAACAAAAGACAAAAGCAGGCGGCACCTTAAAGACTAACTATTATATTTTAATGTAAGCTTTGGTGGACCAGGTCCACTTCTTCGGACATATATTGTTCTGCTACTATATGTCTGAAGAACTGAACCTGATCCACGAAAGCTTACATTAAAATATAATAGTCTGTTTTTGTCTTTTGTTCTGTTTAGTTTCTTCCGTTTTCACCTGAAATTGAAAGTGGGAGATTGCTTCTTCCCTTCCCTCGTCTTAGGGCCATAGTCTCCACCTCATAACTTTCCACACTGGGATCCCATCAGCTTGGAATCAGGTTGTTGTGTGAGAGCAAAAGAGAGACATAACACAGAGGGAGGCCACCAGGTTATAGGGAAGCTATCCCAGTCCTATTATACACCTTTTTCTGGTTGTTAACTTCCCACACAACTAAATCTATTAATAAGGTAAAGATAAAGGTTCCCCACGCACATGCATGCTAGTTGTGCACGCAGCAGTCGGTTGAGCCAACCTGTGTTCAAGGATCATTGGGGGAGGGGATTACAGCTCCCAGCATCCCCAGCCAGCCAGCCAGCCAGCCAGCCCCCCCCCCAATTTCTTCCATCATCTCAACTAAAGGTAAGGTAAAGGTAAAGGTTCTCCCTGCACATGTATGCTAGTTGTGTCCAACTCTAGGGGCGGTGCTCATCTCTGTATTCAAGCCAAAGGGCCAGTGTTGTGCAAGTCCGTAGCCATGTGGCTAGCATGGCTGCAAGGAAACACTGTTTTGCCTTCCCACTTTTTATGGCGGTACCTATTTATCTACTTGCATTTACATGCTTTCGAACCTATTCATAGCAGGCCTATAAATCTTTCAAGATAAGCCAGATATTTAAGGAGTGTCCCCCCCACCCCCAGGTCCAGCTCTGGGTGAGTTTTCATGTCTGAGCGGGGGTTTGAACCCAAGACTCCTGACGCCTTGCTTGTCGCTCCGTCCACCTGCATCGCACTGTGGGTATTTTATATGCACTTCCCTGGGGGTCAATGCCCTTTGACTCAGTCGGCAGATGTGCACACGATTCTGGGCGACAGAGTCTTCAGAAACCTCGAAGAGTGTTTCATTCTGACTGATCATTATCTTCAGGAGCCCAGCGACGGTTTAAAAATCAGACCTGAAACGTTAAAACACAAGTCCAAACCAGAAAAGTAGGGTGGGAGGAGATACCTGACAGTTGTCTGTCTGTTCTGCTTGGCAACTAGCATGGACCATTTGTCAGTTAAGGCCCATACAGCTGGCCCTGGTATGTTGGAGGGCAATATTTCTTAAATGTAATTTATTGGGCAGCCTGGATTGAGGAAGTTGACACAGAGGCCACCCTTGCTCTAAAAGTGTTAGAGCTCACGTTTTCCTTTACCATCCATATAGAGCTGCCTAGATGCCCTAAGCACATCCGATCTCGCCTGATTTCGGAAGCTAAGCAGGGTCGGCCCTGGTTAGTACTTGGATGGGAGACCACCAGGGAATACCAGGTGCTGTAGGCGCCTGGAGAAGGAACTGGCAAGCCACTCCAGTATTCCTGCCAAGAAAACTCCATGGACATGGGGTCACGAAGAGTTGGTCACGACTGTAATGACACAACACACACACACACACACACATACACAGCAGGCAGACAAACATTCAACAGGGCTAGCATGGCCACTAAAGGGAACCGTGGCCGCTAAAAACATGCTCAAAGACAGATCAGGTTATGGTGCTTACAGCCTGACTTCACTTGTGTTTACTTGAAAGTTCAGGAGGATTTTACTGTCAAGCAAACATTACGCTTACACACTACCGGGGGGAGGGGATGCAGAAATTAAATTATATTTGTAATAAAGAAACTGCAGATGGCCAAAGGCAACCGAAATCAAATCATCTTTGAACCACTGATGGGCAGCATCAAAGAGAGGGGGGGATTTCACAACCTCCTGATCTTTTTTCCCCCCTTTCCTTTTCTTTTAATGGATATGAAGCTGGTTTATATCTTACCCACATGCAGCAGGGCAGGGATCGGGGCGGCTGTTCAGAAGGCAGAGGAAAAAACTGTAAACCGCCCAGAGACTACTTGAAGTGGTATGGGGCGGTATATAAGCAGAACACTTTGCTATTGCGTTGCTTTTACCCTCCAAAGACTTATGAGGAATTGAGACGAGCAATGGTCCTGGCAGGGCGTCACGTGTGCTGCTATATCACAGGCCTGCCGATGACAAAGCTAACATGAGTCGGCAAATCTGTCCACCAGCTCTTTTGATTCCAGAGCAGTAACAGACACAAGGGACGTCAAGTCACTTATTCATTTTGCTCGATCCAGTAAACAAAAGTTCCTTAATGCACCAGATGCAAGAAGGAACAGTACTCATCCGGTGTGAATAGAATAGGCATTAATCGCCGGAGACTTGCAATAAAGCTGATGAGCTTGCAAATTCAGAGCTGGATGTATCTATAAAGTCAAGATGCTTCAGAGTCTGGGAACAGGATTGCCAACACATGGAGCGAGTAGCCAGGGAGGCGGGGAAGCCACGAGATAGGTAGAAACATGTGTTTTTTCTCCTCTGGTCTTCTCTAGATCTAAGTTTAGACTGGTACTCTTACACATCTTTCCTCCTCCTTTCTCTTCCTGAGGTCACTTGCTGCTCATTCCTGGTTTCATGCTTTAGCTAGTCAGAACAGGAGAGCAGCATGTTTAAAAGCCAGTTCTTGGGGCTTTTGTACACAAATTTTATCTATAGGTAAAGGTAAATATTCCCTCCGCACATGCGTGCTAGTCGTGTCCAACTTTAGGGGCAGTGCTCATCTCCGTATTCAAGCCAAAGAGCCAGTGTTGTGCAAGTCTGTGGCCATGTGGCCAGCATGGCTGCAAGGAAACACTGTTTTTACCTTCCTGCTTTTTACAGCGGTACCTATTTATCTACTTGCATTTACATGCTTTCAAACTGCTAAGGGCGCTTTTACAGGACCCCTAAGAGCCGCTGGCAACTTAAATTCGGACCAGAGATCTTGGGGGTTTGCTCCTCTTGCTGTGTTCCCACCTTTCCACACGCCATTGCTCCTGTCTGCGGTGAGCGGAGGGAGAGAAAAAAGGGAGAAAATAATGCAGGCTCACCTCCTTCTGCCTTCGAGCCCCCCCCCCAAGCATTCCAGTCTCTTAAAGGGGTGGGGGGGCAAAAAAACTAAACAGAAGGTGAGGCAGCCTGGCACTCACTGCTTTACAATCTGCATCAGAATATTTTTTTACCTCCGGAGACCAGGTACTTTTAAAATGCGCTGGGGTGCGCTAAGGTGGGTGTGGTCGTACTTAATTTTTTTTTAAAGTGCGCAGCTGGTGGGAAAACAATTTTAAGCTCCGCATCGGGGAGCCCTATGCCTTGGATTTTAGGGGTCGTGTAAAAGCGCCCTAAGTTGGCAGGAGCTGGGGTTAACAGTGGGTGCTCACTCTGCTGCGTGGCACCCAGGATTCGAACCGCCGAGCTGCTGACATTGCAGCTGACAGTTTCAGCGCTCTCGCCCATAAATGGATCTCTTAATAAACAGTCAGTGTTCTCTGGGCCTTATTCCCAGTGCCTGGGATCCATGGCTAGTTTCTGCCCAGAGTTGCAAGCTCAGCACTACAGCAATGATCCACTTGGCCAGTAAATACCAAGCACAACAGAGAAAGGGAGGGGGGTGTTTTCACTTGTATAGTTCTCCAGCATTTGTGCATTGCAATGCCTCCCTCCGAGCCCCATGTCCTGCATAGCCGGTTTCTCGCGCATTCCTCAACATTCAAAACGCATTGTTCCTACAGAAGCAGGGAAGGAGAGAACATGAGAAAATGCAAAAAAAAGAAAAAAGGTCCATAGTTCAATGACAAAAGAAAGACTGTACAGTAGACCCTTGTATAACAAACCGCTTTTATAACATAAAATTTGTACAACATAAAAAATTCCAGAGATAGGGGAAATTTGCTTAACATAATCGCCTATGGGGAGAATCTGTATAACATAAAAATGGGATCATTCTGTTTTCAATGCATTCCTATGGGAATTTGTATACAGGAAGATTTGCTTAACATAATTTCATTTGGAACGAATTAAGTCCTTTATACAAGGTACCAATGTAAATCTGATAGAATCCATGCCATCTTGACAGAGACAAGATGTGGTTGATCTGCCTGTTTTGGGGTGAAATCAATCGAGTAGGGAGGCCAGCATGATTAGATATTGATTGATTGATTGATTGATTGATTGATTGATTGATTGATTGATTGATTGATTGATATTGAATATACTGCCCATCTAACCAGAGATCACTCTCTGTAGTTGACAACATAAACAGCCAACCCTAAATAGAACATCTCAAACTATTGTTAGATCCCGGAAAAAAATATTTGCTGGAAATAAGGAAGGGGGGCAAGGAAAAACAAGGAAGATTTGATAGATTCAGCCTTCCTGCTGGACTCATGGGGGGTGGGGGCACAAACTAGGTGGGCCTCCATGACCCAACATCTTATTGGTTTGTTATTTTCACTTTCTACACACATATCGCACCTTTTCCCGAGGGAGCTCAAGAGACACTACCTAGGTTTCTACCTCTTATTGATTTAAAATATTTTTATCCTGCCTTTCTCCTTCAAGGGCACCCCAAAGGACTCTTCCACGCTGCATCTGCACAAGAACCCCGTGAAGCATTGGGTGGCCAGCCCGGAGACTTCAGTGGGCTTCATGACCCAGTGGAGATTTGAACCCAGAACTCTGGACTAGAGATGGGCACGAATAAAAAAAAATGGCATTTCATTTGTCGTTTGGAGGGTCCGTTTCGTTTCGTTTCCGTTTTTCGTGAATTTTTGCAAAAAAAAAATTCGTTTTCATTTTCGTTCGTTTCATTACAATTTCGTTACAATTTATTTCTTTTTTGTGATTTTTTTTTAGGATTTTAAGCAGTTCACTCATATTGCAGTAACAGAAATGAAATGCACGACAAAATTTCTGGTGTTTCTGTTCGTTTCGTTTCATTTTAGAGACAAAAAGCGTTTGTCGTTTCGTTACGCAATGAAACGAAAAAACGAAAACAAAAACGAAAAATTGTTCGTTTCGTGCCCATCTCTACTCTGGACTCCCAGCCCAAAAGTCAACAAGTGCTCCTCAGTGAAAGGAAGAAGGCCTTCTCAACCTTCGGCCTCCCTTCCTAGGTTGAGAGAGACCGGGACAATAGGAGGTCCCGAGGGCCACCCCGAAGACAAGGTCTTTGGGAATCCAAAAGGAACGGTGGCCGCACGGCCACGAGTGACCCACGCGGCTCACCTCCTCGCCCCGTGTGGCGTGGCGTGCGTGGGCTGCCGTGGTGTGGCCGGCTGCCTTGTCCTTGAATAGTTGGAGGAAATCACAAGGCAGGCAGAGGGAGGGACCCCAGAAATGGGAGCCTTCCAGAAAGGAGAACTACTTTTAATGGACAGGTGTAGAAATGTGATGGCCAGATAACAGGCTCTGCAATGGACCGGAGCACACAGAGGGGGTATTTAGCCCTGAAGGACGGGCCTGGCAGGCTCTTTTCATCTCCTGCCCTCACCACCCCTTGGCACCACCGGTGTCTTTAAGGCTAAAGGTCATCAAAGATAAAAGAGAACGTGCATGGACAAATTCTTCTCCCAACATCGGTCGATCCGTTTGCCCTCCCTTTCGAATTACGTGCGTAGCAACAAAAGGGGATCCAATGGAATCCGTACCTGGGAAATGTACAGTGGACCCTTGTATTAAAAAAAACAGCTTGTGTAACATAAAATCTGTACAACATAAAAAATTCCAGAGATAGGGGAAATTTGCTTAACAAAATCACCTATGAGGAAAATCCGTACAACATAAAAATGGGATTACTCTGTTTTCAATGCATTCCTATGGGAAACTTGTATACAGGAAAATTTGCTTAACATAATTTCATTTGGAATGAATTAATTCTTTTATACAAGGTAACCACTGTATTTTTGAACTAATAACCCCTGCTTCTGGTTGTGGGGGGGGGAGAATTCTGGGAGTGGTAGCCCAAAAATAAATAAATAAATAAATAAATAAATAAATAAATAAATAAATAAATAAATAAATAAGCACCATTGTCAAGTTAAGAGTGGGAGCATGAGGTGGGCCACCCCCCAAAACTTGGCATCCTCCCTCTTTCGGCCCACTGTTCCGGAGAGGAATAACTTCTCCAAGGTCTGAAAAATCTATAGAATGGCACGAGCCTCTGACGTGTTATGCCTGGTTTGCTCTGGGAGATCGTTAAGTGAGGTTCATCAAGAGAAAGTTGGTAGCCATAAAAGGGGTATTTTGGGGGGTGCTTCAGGAGGAGGCTGGGTAGCTCAGTGGAGTTAGTTCTCTAGCTACAGAGGCAGAAACTGCGAGTTCAATTCTCCCAGGGTGCTCCCCTATGGGTAGAGCCAGCCTGGGTGGCCTTGGCCACATGGCACAGTCCCAGGGTAACCCCAGAAGAGGAGAGTGGGAAACCAGCCGGGAAACACTGGAAAAACGTGCCCTTAAGAAAAGAGATTCAATTAAAACATCAGGAAGAACTCACAAAATACCAGAACTAGGAGACATCCACTCAGATTGAGGGCTGGGAGAGTAAGGACAGACAAAAGAAAATATTTTTTCACCCAGTGTGTTGTTAGTCTGTGGAACTCCCTGCCACAGGATGTGGTGATGGCATCTGGCTTGGATGACTTCAAAAGAGGATTGGGCAGATTCCTGGAGGAAAAGTCCATCACAGTTTACAAACCATTTTGGGGATGTGTAATCTCTAGGCTTAAAACTGGGGTACTTCAAGGATCAGATGTAGGGGAGTGGTAGCAGAAGACAGAGATCAACTCTCGTGCACTCCCAGATGCATCTCATGGGGGCACTGTGAGATACAGGAAGCTGGACCAGATGGGCTTTTGACCTGATCCAGCATGGCTCTTCTTATGTTCTTATGATGGTTAGAGCTGTTTGGCAGTGGATTAATATGCTGCCACAAAGGAGGGTGGTGGAGTCTCCTTCTTTGGAGGCTTTTAAGCAGAGGCTGGATGGCCATCTGTCTCAGAAGTACTTTGATGGTGGTTCCTGCATGGCAGGGGGTTGGACTGGATGGCCCTTTAGGTCTCTTCCAACTGTATGATTCTATGAAGTCAGAACTGATTTGAGGGCACACAGTTATATTATTATTTAGAAAGATGGATAGCTGTCCATTGGGCCCTTCTTGAGTATTTTATTACTTGGCCAACTCCCAGGAGGAGGAGATTTGAAATGAGGCCCCCAAATACCTGAGGTCCTCATTTGAAAAGCTGTGTCAGTGTAATATTCAGCTGGACACGAGGGCGAGGTACCTTCAGGGCCAAATGTTATCAGAGAATCTGCCTCCCGGTGGTGGGTGGGATCACATCTAAAATGCCTTTACTGCAAAAACCGGTCCTATCAGTCATTAAGCCTTAGGGTGGGCATTTCAGATTTTTAGAATATGAAGAAGAAAAATACAGTGGAAACACACAGAGAGCTACTTCAAAGGTGGTGTCCTGAGAAAAAGCCACATTTAATAGTCCACAGGAGGGCTCCAGGAGGGCTAATTGGAGCCAGGGGGTGGGGGGTGTCCATACACCTGAGGCAAACCCCTCTACCCTGCAGAGGATCCCACATCAAAAGAAGGAGGACTCTTACGATGCCAGAGAAGTCACTGCAGCCAAAATAAATACATAAATAAAATAAAACCTGATCAGAATTGTCAAGAGGGCCCTTCTTTGCAGCCAGCCACCACACGGTGCAAGTTGTCCGACGGCTAGGGTGAAAGTGGGTAAGCTGGAACTGTGTGCCTCCCCGCTTTGTAAAGCTATACAAACTTCACAAGCTGGTGAAGGCAGCGTCCCGATGGTTCCTGTATGTGTGTTGGAAAGACCTTGTGAGTGAATATGCCCTCTCGGTCCCCAGGACCGCATGGCTGGCACTGCTACGAAGAGCCACCCCCTGTGCAGATGTGGCCTCCCCTCTGGAAGGGGCAAAGTGTGCGACAGGGACTTTTTGGGACTACGGCGCCCAGAAGCCACCAAACAGTAGGGCCAGCATTGCCCTCCCAGCAGGGGAGGGAGGTGGACCAAGACTTAAATTGAGGCCCACAGAACTGTCCACAGAGGGCCTTTTCACACGACCCCCTAAGATCCGCTGGCCACTTAAATTTGGACCAGAGATCTTGGGGGTTCGTTGCTCTTCCTGTGTCCCCACCCCTCCGCACTTCCTTGCTCCTGCCTGCGTGAGGGGAGGGAGGAAAAAAGAGAGGAAAAATGCAGGCTCACCTCTGAAGCCGCCCCGTCGTCATCCTGATTCCTTCTCTTAAAGGGGAGGAGGCAAAAAAAAAAAAAAAACAGAAGCGAGAACTGGGGATTTTCACCCTCCTAGAGCAGGTACATGAAAAGTGCGCTGGGACGTGCTTTGGTGGGCGTGGTCACACTTAATTTCCTGCAAACTCCGGAGCTGGTAGGGAAACAATTGTAAGCTGCGGAGCTGGCAGCCATTTGCGGCAGAGTTTAGGGGTCGTGTACAAATTTGGGAAGATGACGGACCAGTTTTGAAAGGAGCACCTTTGAGCATCTTGAAAATTAACCAAGGGAACTAAAGCTGATTGGACCCCACGGACCCCAATCCAACATGAAGACATTCTGTAGCACTCTCCTTACACCAGTGTCGTGTCTTGATCCAAACGATCCCCACTGAACTATCAGCTTCCCAACTTGGGGGGGGGGGAGATGTCAGTGGTTCCAGTCTGGGGCCATATCCAGACCTCTTACTGACCTCCTTACATTGCACACAGGATCAGCCTGCTGCTGGGTTTATAAGTTTGTCAGACACTGGAAATAGCAAGTTAGAAGCAGTGCTCTTATCTGAACATACTGTCATTACTTTTGGAAGTAATGATTGTTAGCAAAGTTTCACTTCCAAAGTCCTGAAACAGGTGGGAACAAAGTTACACGCCTAATATGTTATATGTTATTATTTGTTACATTTCCTGGCTATACACATTTCTCCCTTACAAATTATTATTTGTAACAGAGAAATGTTACAAAGTATGGACAGGAAATGTAACAAATAATAACATATAACATAGCCATGTTTCAGATTATTATTTGTTTTGTAATATTTCTCTGGTTTACACTTCCCCACAAAATGTGAAGAGCATTTGAGAGACAATTTGAATGGAATTCTTCAGATGTTGTACTCTTCTCTTATCATCCCCGAGGCTATTGTTTTCAATTAAGCAACAAACAGAAGAACTGCAGGCAGTGCAATAAGTAACTTAAATCACTAACTTTTCCAGCATTGCACCAAGTAAAGCAAACAGGCTACTCTGTAATGGGTGAATTACAGGAGCAAATTCCTTTTAAAAAGTAACTGTTGACTATATAACTTCAGACGGGCTCCCCTACCAGCTTTAAGAGGTTCAGTTGTGGTTGCTGAGTGCCATCCATCTAATGTCCACCGTTGCCTGCCCTTGCAATGAGACAAAAAGGAGGGCCTCCAGTGACAATGTTAAGAGCTCTTATGGGTCAGGGCAGTCCTTCAGGTTGCCTGGCCCCAAGCCATATTGGGCTTCCTAGGTAAGAACATAAGAACATAAGAAGAGCCCTGCTGGATCAGGCCAAAGGCCCATCTAGTCCAGCTTCCTGTATCTCACAGTGGCCCCACCAAATGCCTCTGGGAGGCACGACAGATATCTAATCTGTCTCCTGATACCACTCCCCTGATTCTGGCCCTTGAAGGACCCTGGTTTTAAGCCTGGAGATGACACATCTCCATCATGGTTTGTAACCTGGGATGGACTTTTCCTCCAGGAATCTGTCCAATCCCCTTTTGAAGGCATCCAGGTCAGATGCCATCACCACCTCCTGTGGCAGGGAGTTCCACAGACTAACAAAACGCTGGGTAAAAAAGAATATTTTCTTTTGTCTGTTCTCATTCTCCCAACCCTCAGTTGGAGTGGATGCCCCCTAGTTCTGGCATTTTGTGAGAGGGAGAAGAGCGTCCCTCTATCCACTTTACTCGTGGCCTGCATTATTTTGTACTTCTCAATCATATCCCCATTCAGGCGCCTTTTTCCAGACTAAAGAGCCCCAAATGTTTTAGCCTTTCCTCATAAGGGAGGCCCCCTAGCGCAATAATCATTTTAGTCGCTCTTCTTTGCACCTTTTCCAGTTCCACTATGTCTTTTTGGAGATGACTAACACTTTGAACTGGACTCCAAAAGAGACTGGTTGCCATTGCAGGGGCCCACATATGCTCCCTATAACTGGACCCAATCAGCGGTCTGGCTGCCACATTACAAATCAGCTGAAATTTCCAAACCGTCTTCAAGAACAGCCCCACACAGACTGTGGGACAGTAACCCAAGCTAGAGCATGCGTCGCTGGACCCAAACCAGAGAAGGAACAGAAACTGAAGTGGAACCCTTAAATAGGAGCTTTGCCCGACAGGTGGAGGCAGGGAGCCTTCAGTATGATATTTCTGCAACCCCTAATAGAAACAGGAGAAAATGGATGGGCTTGTGATTGCAATGAAAAATCCGGGAATCTACCTGTGCATGGTTCCATTGCTACTTATTTACCCCACCCTAGAAACCAGGAATAGGAATACAGTGGTACCCCGACTTAAGAGCAGCTCGACTTAAGAACAATTCGACTTAAGAGCGGAAAACTGTTGGCATTTTATCTGCCGCCTTACAAATTTTATATATGGTCTGCTCAATTTACATTTTTTCCATTTTTTTATTTTTTTTAACTTATTTTTTCAGTTTTTTTATAGGTACCCCGACTTAAGAGTAGTTCAACTTAAGAGCATGCAATCAGAACGGATTAAATTCATAAGTCGAGGTACCACTGTACATTTATCCCGTCTTTTGAGGTGTTCTCTGGCCTGAATCATTTTTTTCCCTTTGCTATTATGTTTTCTGGGTTTCTAGTCCCGATGCCACATGTTCACCTCAATGACCTGCACATGGCGTCTGCGCCCTGCCAGGCACCTGGGGATCGGAAAACCCAGGGTGTGTGTGTACCGTGGTTATTT
The DNA here is from genome assembly GCA_023846285.1 of Phrynocephalus versicolor. NCBI lineage: Eukaryota > Metazoa > Chordata > Lepidosauria > Squamata > Agamidae > Phrynocephalus > Phrynocephalus versicolor. The sequence goes on along the minus strand of JAHTLZ010000224.1, from coordinate 1,079,405 downwards.
TCAATTATGTGTTGAGCCATTTTGCCAGGGTTATTTCTTTTTCCGATGCCAATCCAGTTAGGCCAGGTTGTGCGCATGTGTCTGTCTGCGTCACTCACAGTGCCAGTGAGGTGACCCAATATTTGGGATGCCTCACCTCTCCCTTCCCTCCCACCTTCTCTGCTGGCTTCTTGAAATCATCGATGTCAGAAGAGATGCCAAAGGATCATCCAGCCAGACCCGGCCTCGCTGGGTCACTTCCCTGCCTCATCCTCACAGCTACCCTTCTGCGGTGGACAGGGCCGGCGCTAGGTTTTTTTGCGCCCTAGGTGAGGGGTGAGGGGGCGGAGCAGGGGGCGGCGGGGTGGGGGGGCAGGGGCCGGGGCAGGGGGCCAACTGCGATGGGCACGGGGGGGGCAGCTGGCAGGCGGTAGGGGGATGGATGGCGGTGGCCAGCAGCGGGGGGGGGCAGCAGGCTGGCCAGCACCCTCTCTCCATTTTGGCGCCCTAGGCAACTGCCTAGTTCGCCTTAATGGACGCACCGGCCCTGGCGGTGGAATATTATCAACCTGTAAGGCTGGTGACCTTTGCATCCCTCAACTGCGCCAACCAAGCCGTAATTATGATGTACAAAATAATGCAGGGCATTAGTAAAGTAGATAGAAGGACACTCTTAGGGCTGGGAGAGTAAGAACAGACAAAAGAAAATATTTTTCACCCATCGTGTTGTTAGTCTGTGGAACTCCCTGCCACAGGTGGTGGTGATGGCCTCTGGCCTGGATGCCTTCAAAAGGGGATCGGACAGATTCCTAGAGAAGAAGTCCATCCCAGGTTACAAACCATGATGGAGATGTGTCATCTTCAGGCTTAAAACCGGGGTACTTCAAGAGCCAGATGCAGGGGAGTGGGATCAGGAGACAGAGATCTAGTCTCGTGCGCTCCCAGATGCATCTGGTGGGGCCACTGTGAGATACAGGAAGCTGGACTAGATGCGCCTTTGGCCTGATCCAGCAGGGCTCTTCTTATGTTCTTAAGTTCTTATGATTCCTCCTCCTTCTCCCAAAAAATTCTTGTCATGCTCAAAGCAGTCTCTCCCTTCTCTTTCTCTCTCTTTCTCTCTCTCATTTTCTGCCTCCGCACTGGCAAAACCATGCCAGAACTTGCTGGGTTTCCCACTCTTAGCCACTGCCTTTTGCTGTAATTGCTTTTCCAGTCGTCCTTGTGCTTCTCTTGCCTCATCTGTGAAATGGGAATGTAAACATGGGGTGTTGATGACAGGATGGGGAAAAAAACAGCCAACAACTCTGGCTCGTATTATATAATGAGACTGCTAGTCGCAGGGAGGGCTTGACCTGGTTTGGTGCTGGGCTGACACCTCCCTCAAAGATGCTTTCCTTGAAGCCGTGAACTAACACACCTGGGTGCTTACTCACCTGGCCTCCTACATGGAACAAGGTGCATATTTTACAAGGAACATATTTTACAACACCGACCTGCTGGTGCCCAGGTAGAATCCAGCCCTCACCCGCCTGCATTCCATGCTCCACTGGCAAAATAACTTTTGCCCTACTTTCTTCCTCCTCCTCCTCCTCCTCCTCCTCCTCCTCCCTTGCTTCTTTTCCTCCACATCATCTTCTTTAGGGTGGGAATGGGTTTAAAAAGCTGTAATTTCACCAGCGGTGTGCAGGGTGGCCTGAAAGTGGTCCTCCCCAGAACGGGTAGAGCCAAGATTGCTAACAAACGCATTCCGTTAATGGACAATTTCTCCATATTAAACTTTATAGGTGTTTTTAAAAAAATGTTACCTGCATGCTCTTTTCCCACGTAAAACCTCCCTGGGAAAGATATGTTTTTCAGGAGCAAGGAGTATCATAAAATTATAGAATTACAACGCTGGAAGCGGCTTAAGATGCCGTCACATCCGGTCCTCCTGCTCAGTCTCTGTGTGTGTGTGTGTTGTGTTGTTACATTCGTGACCGACTCTGCATGTCCTCGTGTCGATGGAGTTTTCTTGGCAGGAATACTGGAGTGGTTTGCCAGTTCCTACTCCAGGCGCCTAGAGCACCTGGTATTCCCTGGTGGTCTCCTGTCCAAGGACTAACCAGGGCCCACCCTGCTTAGTTTCTGAATTAGGCAAGATCGTATGCACAGTGCACAAATCCAGATCAAAGCAAGTCGGACAGGTGGGAACACTCGCCACCTCCCATTGAGGTCCTCGGTTCCATTGTCAGGCATTTGTACACGACCCCTAAACTCCGCCGCAAATGGCTCCCAGCTCCGGAGCTTGAAATTTTCCCCACCAGCTCCGGAGTTTATAGATAATTAAGTGCGACCACGCACACCTAAGTGTGTCCCAGCGTACTTTTCAGGTACCTGCTCTCTGGAGGTGAAAATTCCTGATGCGGATATAACATAGTGAATGCCGGGCTCTCCTTGCTTCTGTTTGTTCTTTTTTTGCCTCCCGCCCCTTTAAGAGATCTGAATGCAGTGCCAGGACGGCAGAACGGAGGTGAGCGGCATTCTTTTCTTCCTTTTTTTTCTCCCTCCCCTCACGCAGCCAGCAGCCAGGAGTGCGGAGGGGGTGGGAACGCAGGAACAGCGACAACCCCCTAAGATCTCTGGTCCGAATTTAAGTGGCCAGCGGATCTTAGGGGTTAAGAAGCTTTTCCTTATATTCAGCCTAAATCTGGCTTCCTGTCGCTTGAACCTTTTGTTCTTTTGTCCTGCTTTCTCTTGGGATGGAGAACAGATCCCGCCCCTCCTCTCTAGGACTCTCTTTAAAATAAGATTAGATAAATCTTTATTGATCCCACATTACGGAAATTTATTTGGTACACAGCTCCCAATATAAAGAATGAGCAAAAAGGTAAGTGCACAGAAATGTAGAATGAGAAGGAAAAAAAAACAGATAATAGAGATTACATTTTTAAAAACTCCAATATACAAATACTGTATATACTATAAGAACCTAAGAAGAGCCAATGCTGGATCAGGCCAGAGGCCCATCTAGTCCTGCTTCCTGTATCTCACAGTGGCCCCACCAGATGCGTTCGGGAGCACATGAGACTAGATCTCTGTCTCCTGATACCACTCCCCTGCATCTGTCCCTTCAAGTACCCCGGTTTTAAGCCTGGAGATGACACATCTCCATCATGGTTTGTCACCTGTGATGGACTTTTCCTCCAGGAATCTATAAAATTGGGTTATAAAAAAAATTAAATGTGTAAACTACAGTATTACCCCCATATGATTAGCAGGTTAGGCTGTAGAGTTATGGAGTCTAAAAGCAGTTGGAACAAAAAACAACAACAACAACTGCAGTATTTAAAATATTTTAAAAGTGTTCTCCTATCTCCCTCCAATCTCCTTTTCTGAAGGCTAAAGATGCACCGCTCTTTCCTCACAGGGCTTGGTTTCCAGTCAACTTCAATGCAAAGAGAAGCAGAGCTCCTGAGACTGGACAGCAGGTCTTTTGTTGATGGCTCATGAATTAGAATCAAGAGTTGGGAAAATTCACTTTTTTTGGTCTTCCCAGGGATGTGTACACCAAATCCCTTGGTAGGAACTTGTAGTCTAAAACAAGGAGCTATTTAGAGAGCCTCTGAAGGGAACCAGCTTCTACCCATCAAGGATACATAAGAACATAAGAAGAGCCTTGCTGGATCAGGCCAAAGGCCCATCTAGCCCAGCTTCCCGTATCTCACATAGGCCCCACCAGAAGCGTCCGGGAGTGCACGAGACTAGATATCTTGTCTCCTGATACCACTCCCCGGCATCTGGCCCTTGAAGTACCCCGGTTTTAAGCCTGGAGATTACACATCTCCATCATGGTTTGTAACCTGTGATGGATTTTTCCTCCAGGAATCTGTCCAATCCCCTTTTGAAGGCATCCAGGCCAGATGCCATCACCACCTCCTGTGGCAGGGAGTTCCACAGACTAACAACACGCTGAGTGAAAAAATATTTTCTTTTGTCTGTTCTTACTCTCCCAGCCCTCAATTTGAGTGGATGTCCCCTAGTTCTGGTATTTTGGGAGAGGGAGAAGAGCTTCCCTCTATCCACTTTACTCATGCCCTGCATTATTTTGTATATCTCAATCATATCCCCCCTCAGGCGCCTTTTTACCAGACTAAAGAGCCCCAAATGTTTTAGCCTTTCCTCATAAGGGAGGTGCCCCAGCCCAGTAATCATTAGTCGCTCTCTTCTGCACCTTTTCCAGTTCTACTATGTCTTTCTTGAGATGCGGTGACCAGAATTGTACACAATACTCCAGGTGGGGCCTTACTATTGTTTTGTATAATAGCATTATAATGTTGGCTGTTTTATTTTCAATCCCCCTTTTCCTGTATCTCAGAGTGGCCCCACCAGAAGCGTCTGGGCCAGATGCAGGGGAGTGGGATCAGGAGACAGAGATCGAGTCTCATGCGCTCCCAGAGGCATCTGTGGGGCCACAGTGAGATCCAGGAAGCTGGACTAGATGGGCCTTTGGCCTGATCCAGCACGGCTCTTCTTCTTTTCTTATGTTCTTATGTACCGTGAGAAGTTAGCAGCCCAGGTAATGGCCTGACTCTCAACAATTCCTTGTCGGGATCTGGCATGCTCTCTCACTCTCTGGTCTTCCCCTCCCGCTCACCTGTCCCTCTCCCTCCCTCGCAGGGCTGTTTCAGAGTGGCAAGGCACCACTGACAGTGGGGCTGAGCCAAGACCTACAGAAAAGAGCCCAGGTCTCCAGTGGAGTCTCCTCTTTTGTCCGTGACAGCTCTTGGTGTTGGTCTGTAGAAAAACAACAACACACACAGTGGACCCTTGTATAACAAACAGCTTGTATAACATAAAATTTGTACAATATAAAAATGGGATCACCCCGTTTCCAATGCATTCCTATGGGAATTTGTATAAAGGAAAATTTGCTTAACATAATTTCATTTGGAATGAATTAATTCCTTTATACAAGGTACTACCGTATATCCATGAAGAAGAGTCTTGTGACACCTTAAAAACCACCAGCTTGTAGCTGGCATCCAATTCTGTGCCCTGGCATTGGCCCAGGGAGGCTGATGCCAGATGAAATGTGTTCATCTTGATGATGCATCCGAGGCTTCTTGTTATTTATGCGGCTAAGGAGTAACACCAGGAAATGCTTGCAAAACCATCCAGGTTCCCATTGCAGGTCAGAGGATGGCCTCAGGGACTTTCAGCCAAGGGCCAAAGGGATGGACAGACGGATGCTTCCTACACACATACATACACACACACACACCAGGGTGACCCAAATTTCCCTCGCCACTTTGCTGCTCCCCAGTGGCTCCGGGGAGATGCATTTCCTTTCTCTTTGGGGGAATCTAGGTCAAGCGCTCCGGAGCTGACTCACGGCCTGCCTGGCTACCGGACCAAGAAACGAGCAAGCCCTCTGAGGCTACAGATCCACGGGGGGTGGGGGGGTGAGTGGTGTCCCTGACGGATGCCCCATCCATTTCCTCTCTGCTTATGCCAGCAATGGCGAACCTATGGCACGGGTGCCAAAGGTGGCACTCGGAGCCCTTTCTGTGGGCACCCAACACCGACCCTTCATAGCCACCTGTATACAGGTTAAATTACTGTACTGGCACTTTGCAAAAAAATTAGTGGGTTTTGAATTGCAGTTTGGGCACTCAGTCTCTAAAAGGTTCGCCATCACTGGCTTATGCTGTCAGTTTTAATTCTCCAAGTTCTTCAACAGCAAATAACCCTGGATAAAAAGGCCTGTGTGTGTGTGTGTGTGTGTGTGTGTGTGTGTGTGTGTGTGTGTGTGTGTGTGTGTGTGTGTGTGTGTGTGTGTGTGCGTGTGTGCGTGTGTTGTGTAAATGTCTTATATTTACCCCCATTTGGGGTGGTGGTATGCTGAGCAGTCACTATGTTACACTAACAAAAAAAATCACTAAGTTTCTTTAGTCTTTAAGGCGCCACATGTTTTGTGTCTTTTTGTTTTCTTTTTCTTTGATTTTCCCCCTGAGATTCTTGAAAAAGATTAACATGGCTACACTCTCTGAAACTTCTCTCTATTCTTTCTTGAATCTTTGGAAGGAGTTTAATCCCAGACATCATTGGAGCTTGGAATACGTCAGTCACTAGAAGAGAAAAGTAAATCCCCTCCTGGCTTGCGGCTGCTTTGTTCCTGCCTTCGGTGAGAGCCTGTCCCGGTTTTGCACATCCCGCTCTGCTGGAGTATCCGAAAACACCCATCGCTCTGGAACGGGGAGGGGAATTCTCCATCCGCTTCCTCCCCACTTCTCAGAGGGCTCCAACCCAAAGCAAACAATCTCAGTCTCCCTGGTAGGGTGGGTGTCGCAAGGGTCGAGAGGGCAGTAGCAAGGGTTCCTGGAGTGTTTGGGACCAAAGTCTAAAGTGTATGCTTGGAGACAGAGTCTGAGGCTGAGGAGTCGGGGAAGAGGCCTGGTTCTCCCTGAAACCAAAGCTAAATGGCGGGAGATTACAGTATCTCGAAAACTAAGATGGAGCCCTGTGGGACACAATCTGATGGTTATCTCTTCCTGCACCAGAGTAAATTTTACCAGGGATAAAAAAAAAAAATCAGGAAAGAGCATCCCATTTATCTTTTCAAACAAATTAGCAAAAAAAAAGGGGGGGTGATCAGGCTTCAAAAGTACAAGGGGGTGACCCTATAATTTTGTCCGTCCTTTGCATGGAGGTGGCACCTGCTTGGGGGAATCATAGCCCCTCCACCACCGTTAAAAATAAAACACCAATTTCCCAAGCGCTGTGCCAGGCCAGCCCCTATGCGTGGACTTACTGGCTTGCCTCTTCCCAGTGTGTTGCCCTGGCTGTGTTTGTTGTGACGTGGGGTTTAGTGATTTCAGCAAATGATTTCAGCTCTTTGACATAGCAGGCTGGAGAGAGCTTCTAGTGTAACAGCTCTTTATTCAGGGAGAGAACAAGACTGGGGACTGGGGAGAGGGAGCTACATTTATAGGAGCGAGGAGTGGCTAGGAAAAGATACATTTTGGAGGGAACAATTACAACCAAACACAAAGCTGCCTTTTGGCAGAAACCAATAGGATTGAGGATCCAAATGCAGCAACTTGAATAAACCAATAGGCCTG